>JAHLJT010008446.1:759164-963343 GCA_031308135.1 Acheta domesticus | reverse complement strand
CTATAGGGTAAGGTCTGTTCATTTCTGTAAGTTCGGAATAGGCAAACGCGATAAGATGTCCTTGTAAGAAGGGCAGTGCCCTATGTGCGCAGGTGATGAAAATACTTCCTCGCGCCTTGAGCCAGCATGACGCCAGGTTGTTATGGGTTCTTGATTCCCCCCCCCCCCCCCTTGTGATTTTGAAATAGAGAATTTCGGTCACTCTTTTTCCATGCACGTATACCTTTTAATGTTAATGATAATATTCATTATCATTTTACTCTATTAAGTTATGTGTTTTTTTTAAAAAAAATCATCTGTTAAAAAATCAGTGGTGCTTAGATATCGTACAAACTTCCTCGTACTATCTGTGAGTGTTATAATTGTAACTTCATAATATACTAATATTAGGGGATAAATATTAAGTTATCAATTTCAGCTTTCATGATTTTTTCGGAGAAGTTGAATCAATTCCACGATTTTATTATAATTTTTTAACGATTTTTAACGACGCGAACGCATGGCAGTTACTGCCGGTAATCTTGGAACGTCAGTGTGCCTTTATTCGCCACCGTGTAAAAAAATTTTGTTCTGATCTTCATGGGGTCGATTGCAGCCTGAAGCACACAGAAATTCATGTTGAGATTTACAGTGAACATGCGACATCAGATATTGGTTTTCGACGCTTCAAAAATACGCTTTTGATCTTTGAGATCAAGAACATACTGGCGCACCGAAAACTTTAAAGACAAAGAGTTGGAGGCATTACTTAATGAAGACGCATGGCAACGCTAGCTGACATCGCAACCTGTTTGAAAAAGCATTAGGAATGATCCAGAAGCAGGGCATTGGGTGCCGAATGAGTTAAGTCGAGAGTGCGAACGCGTTACCTCACGTGTGAAATGCTACTTCAACAGCAGAGAAGAAAAGATTTTTTGCCTCGTATCGTGACTGGCGATGAAAAGTGGATACAGTAAGCCTAAGGGTAAAAGGTCACGGTGTAATACGGCCACGCATCGACAATCTTGCGGCCAAAGCAATATCCATGATTTGAAGCTTCTCTGCTGCTTGAATGGGATCAGCTGGTGCAATTTAATTACGATTTCTCAAACCAAACGAAACTATCAACGATAATTCTCTATCGATCTGCACTTGATGCGCTTGAGCCGACCTCTAAGAAAAAAACCGACCACGTTTACGAGCAGAGATAACACAGGTGACTTTTGTTTACACGACAACTCTCGGCTATATGGTGGCGACAATAACCGGTGAAACCTACTTAAAAACATTTAAATGGAAAGCCCTGCCCCACCCGCTGTATTCACCAGGACATCGCCCCTTCAGATTATCAACCTATTCTGTTCAATGGCACTGGTCTAGCGCAGCAGCTCTTCCATTCGTATGAAGATTCCAAAAAACGGGTTGATTCTTGGATAGTCCCAAAAGACATCTTGATTTGCAATGTGGAATTCTTCTGTTGTCAGAAAAATTGGGCAAAGTAGTAGCTAGTGATGGGCTATACTTTGAGTGGTATATGTATACCACATACTATAATTATTTTTTTTATTACGCCAGAGCGTCAAAGATTGAAACTGGCACAAATGACCAACCATCAATTTACATATATTCTTAAATCTAAGTTAAAATATATTTACATGTTCACTCAATAGTGTAGTATGTATTTAATTTAAAATATAAAAATAAATTTATTGTCAATATTAACTTAATTCAAAGGGTTTGGTCCTCTTTAGCCCTCCGCTGGTTATAGTTACCAACAGTTGAATGGCTTCTAAGTCCATGTTCATGCAGTCTCATTTCATGTTTGGCAGCGAATCTTCTAATTTCACATGACACATAGGGAACTCCAAGATCACGATGTAGATCCCTATTTCTAATGTACCACGGGGCATTTACAAGGTTCGCAGTACTTGTTTTGAAGGTTTGTATTGATTTCATATTGCTTTCCTTGATGCATCCCCAGAGTTGGACACCATAGAGCCAAAATGGTTTCAAGATTTGGTTGTAGATTAAGATTTTGTTGTGTATGACAGTTGAGAAGCACGTCCAAAAGCCAGTACAATTGTCTATTTTAAGATTTAATTCATTCCTTTTCTTTTTCACGTGTTCCTTCATTGCAGTTTAGTATCTAATATCCATGCTAGAGTATTTAGCGTGTTTTGCGTAATGTACTTTAAAGGCCATTTAACATGAGAGAAGGGGTGCTTACAATTCTCTTGTTTGTAACAGTTATGTGCACTGATTTTGACTCATTTAATTTGATCTTCCAAATTTTTGTACAAGAGTTATTTGATTACAAGCATTTTGTAATATGCCTATGGCCTCCTGCACGTCTGGGTGCGTACCATCAGGGCTGTGTCATCAGCAAAGGTCGCCACATTACGTTTTTCGTTTTGTGATATTACTGGTATACAATGAGTAGAGAACGGGCCCCCAAAATACTTCCTTGTGGCACTCTCCTGCTCTTATTTCCTTTTAGATCTGAGTATTCTTATTCACTCTGACCCATAAGAGTCTCTCAGATATGTAGGATTTTAACAGTGTTACATACTTTGGTAATGCTTATTTAGTTTTTAAAAATCACCCCTGATGCCAGACCTTATCAAACGCCTGGGCTCATCAAGACAGATAGCTGAACAGACCAGTTTTTCTTCTAATGTTTCCTCTATGTATTGATGATTCTATGGACTTGGTCTATTGTAGAGTGTTTTCTGTCTGAATCCCGAACTGATGGTTTGGGATCAATTTTTTTTCTTTCAATTATTGGTTTTAACCTTTTTAATAGCAACTTCTCAAAGACTTTTGAAATGATGGGCAGCAAAGATATGGCCTAAAGACGTGCTATACTATAAGCTTTATACTATAAAAATAAAGCTTTTTTTCCACACAAAAAACAGCGATAACTTACTCAAACACCTTATAATTTATTGAAAATATGTCTGGTCAGTATTATTGGCAATGAAATTATAGAGTTTGATTGAATTGAAGTGATTGTTTAGATATTTTTGGAGTTTAATAAACTAAATTAGCTGAATATTGCGCTACAAAATGTAAAACATTCCGAAATTTCATCTATAAGAAGTCTTCACAGACCCGATTTATTTGAACAGAGTACTACAATCACTTTCATTAATCGTCAATCATGTAACATTGAGTTTCCAATGTGTAATTGGCGTATATACTGATATATTTTGTGTATATTACATTATATAATATCACATTACATTATCAGTACACAATATACACTGCAACTGCATCCTGAGGACAGACATTTGGCAGTATTTGGTGTTCAAAGAGACTGGCAAATTTGAAACGCATTTTTGGAGATGTTGATATTACGAGGCATTCTAAACTAGTAAAAACGAGAAAGAACTAATTATCAGAAACAATTTCACAATTGTGAGTTTGAACTTGCAATTATCGTCGCACGAAGGTTGAAGAATGAAGATGTCTTGTGTAAAGCAGAAACCTTGCCTGTAACCTACTCTGTGGTCAGTGAACAGTGCATTAATTTATTTTTTCTTTCTTGTATAGGTTATACGTATGTACGGAATGATATACGTAGTACAAGATATATTACTTGTATGCTTGTCTATAGAAAGTTGTGTAAAGCTATGGAAATGAGATTTTGAAATTTCAACGGAAATGCACGTTCATGGGTCTTCTTTATAAAAAAAAGAGTTGTTTTTTCAAATGTCCGACCGTCTGTCCGCGTGTCTTGTCTGTCTGTCAATGAACAACCCTAGCACCTAAACCATTCGTAGGTTGCGTATGATTTTTGCCAAAATGAACATTCCTTGATCGATCTGACCAAAATCGAGAACCTACAATTAAAAAAAAAAATTATTTAAATTTCGGGTGCTTCATTAAAAAACTTCCAGACATTTTCATGTTTTCTCAAAATGGCTCCACAGTTTTTCTTTGTAATTCTTCTAAGAATACAGTGAAATAACCTGTTGAAAATGGCATAGATCTATTTCCAGGGTTATCTCTCAATTTTCGAAAATTATCAAAGATTGAATTCTTTCGGCGTGTACCTACAAGGTGGAAGATGGAGTTTTCTAGATGAAATTAGTACTTCACAAAGAGTACTTAATAACTATTGTGTAATACTTCCTTTGAAGTTATTTGAAGCACTTACACTCATAAATATAATAATCTTTACAAATTGCTGGTAATGTGCATATTAAAGATGTGAGAGATCTTAAAAAAAACATTTATATAATTTTTGAAAAAACAAATAAATAACTCAAAATAAACTTTACTTCATATTAAAGAGTGTAACTAGCACTATCCGTTACAAACGTTTCAAGAAAAAAATTGCAGCCATATGTGAGAGAAAAGCGTTTGAGCGTTTGTGGAAAAGCGGAATTTTAAGCTACTTTTTACAGAAAACGGTTTTGTTTTCGAGAAACTTTACTTGACATTATTTAAAGCACTTAAACTTGTAAATATAATGATATAAACAAATAGCCACTAATGTAAATATTAACGACCTGAGAAACAAGTAAAAAAATTACATTTTTGCAATTTTTCAAAAAACAATAAAATAGAGCGATGTGGAGTTTATTTCATCTTATAGGGTACATTTAGCTCAATCCCTACCAAAAGTTTAAAGAAAAAAGTTGGAGCCGTTTTTTGAGAAAATCATGTTTTGTAAATTTCTTTTAAAATTGCACATATTGCATGCAATATTGCGCGAAAACTACTAAATTTTTCAAAAAGTGTACATGACCTTAAGGGAAGAACTCGCTATGAAGAACAAATTTTATTTGAATGAAAAATGTCTATCTTCAATTTTGTATTTGGAGAAAGACGCCGAATAAAATTCAAACTTGTGCAATATTCGAAAATTCAGAGTTATCCGTGAAAATCGGACCTATGCCACCTTAATAAGTATATTTTACTCTATTCATAGAAGAAATTTAAGGAAAAAAATTGGAGCCGTTTTTGAGAAAATTTTGAAAATCCCCGGGGGGCTTCATATAAAGTACCCCCAAATTTGAAGAATCGTTTTCAAAATCTCAAAGCTTTGACTAGAATCAGATCGACCGGGGAATATCCATTTTAGAAGAAATCGTATGTATGGTTTGGGCGCTAGCAGTGTTCACAGACGGACAGACAGACGGACGGACGGACGGACGGACGGACTGTCGGACGGACGGACGGACAGACAGACGGACGTCTCTTAATTTAGCAACTGGTTTTATCCACTTTTTCGTTCTCACGGCCCGGGAATGAATTTTTTTCTGCCAAAAACTCGCCATTTTTTCGCGCAGCATTACATATTTTTCCCTATACTACGTATATCACTCCGTGTGTACGTACGTATAATCGAAAGTAAAAATCATTAATAACAAGGAATCGGAAAGTAAACGATCGTAGTGGTATAACCCCCAAAAAAGGCCTATGAAAGTGAAAATAAAGGGAAGTGAATGATCTTGTGAACGAGTAGTTGATTAACGTTCATACAAAAAACTTTCCAAGTTTGTGTTGCAAGTATGATAAAATGGTTTCTTCTCGCAAAAGAAGGGAATGTTTAGAAGATTATCGACGTTGTTATTTGGAATTGTTTTTGATTCCTCATCAACAAAAAAAAACTGGCGAGGTTTTGCCAGATTCGATCGCGCGTTCCTCCGTTCACAAGTCTCTCGTCTAATGCGTTACCCTAAGACGTATTCGTTCTTTGTAGCGGGTTTATTTATGGGACGAATTGTATCTGAAAATTTATTGAACTTTTGCATTTGTGAAATTTAAAATATTAAATAAATTACTCTTATGTGACAATAAGAATGCAGTTCAATTTACGTGACTCTATAGAATAATAGAGTCTACTTACAAATATTTCAGTTCAGCGTTATATTTTAATTATCGCTGGCAGTCGCTTGGCTCTCAGACTCGCTGAGCTGAGGCGTTATCTTTACCTGCCCTACGGGCAAGGTGAGATGAGGAGAGGTGATAACTAAAATTCCCTGACGAGTTTCGACACTCAAAAGTTCAGAATTCACTTGCAGCAAGAAATAACTAGAAATCTATGTAATATTTATCGCCTTCAAGAAAAAAAAACACCTACAGTCACTCAATTTATTCTCCAACTGTTTACCCCTTATAATCTAATAAACAATATCTCTTATTTTCTCGCATTATTGGTAATGGACAATTAATACATTACATTTTCCCCCTAATACCACTTCATCCTTCTCTTAAAACTCTTAACGAGACGACGAACGAGAGACTGTAGAAAATCATACCTTAAATTATTGAAAATCAAAAGTTTTCATAAAAATCTCACTTCTACAGCTAGTTTGCATTTTTTGTGCTCCATACGTACAAACGTTTACAGGGAATGAAAAAACGTACCCCAGTCAGAACTTGAACTAGAGCCCTTAGGCTCTACCACAAGCAAACGCTCTACCACTTCGGCTAGGAGACGGCTCTTCAAAATTTCACTAATGCAGTATTTTGCATATCAGGATGTCGTGGACAATAGAAAATTGTGTTGAAAAAATTCAGAAACTATTCGAAACTGAAACTTAATTGTGAATTAAATTTATTTTAAAATCTAATATTGTAGAAAAGATTGGATTAGAATATAAATCTCAAGCTTCAATATTGAAGACATTTTGGTGGGTATTTTATATGAAGCTCATTAGACATTTTTTAAAATTTCAAAAAATGGCACGAAATTTTGTATTAAGTTTTGACTTTGGCTAGAGTAAAGTCGTTTAAGAAAATGATGCATGTCGAATTTTCGTTGAAATGCCTGATATTTAAAAAATTGAAGAAATTCAATTTTTTTCGTCTCTATGCCACTGCAATTATAAAGATTTTTTTTAAAATGAAATCTGTTCATAATGATTTCATAATTCTCGTAAATCATCTCATTGTTGTCGGCCGTGGTTATTGTATGATGTAAATAATATCGTTATAAAAAGAAATAATATATTGAAGGAAGGTAATACAATTAACTTAGAACTAACAAACACACTTCTTTACTTTAAGAAGTTTTTATCGCTTATGGTTTTCATTTCTTTCGTACATAAAAATAAGAATAAAAAACGTTTCGCGCAATTTCTGAGAAAGCAAATATTTAAAATTTATATTGCCCGTTAAATGCAAAATTACTCAAAAAATATTAATATTTTCAAAAAACTAAACATGACTTTCTTTTAAGATCTGTTTAACAGATTTCACTAAGAAAATCACTTATGTTCCTAATTATACTTGTAGCAAGACAATGAAAAAATTGATTTTCTCCAATTTTTGAAAAATCAAGAATTTTATCGAAAATGTGATCTGCATCATTCTCTTAAGCGATCTTTACGCTACCCGAAGTCAAAATTTAATCAACAATTTGTTGCCATTTTTTGAAAACTTTTAAAATGTTCCAGATGTTAGGCTGCAGATTCCATATACAGTACATACCAAAATTGAAATATTGGTTACAAATTCAAGGGACCGCCAGAACATCCAGCTAGAATGGGAAATATCAATTTTGGAGAAAGTCAGCTGATCAGTTTAGGTACAAGCGTTGTGTACAGACGGGCAGACAGGCGTTTTGACGTCAATCAATATTTGGGTATCAAGTAGTCACAAAACATGGATTCTGGCAACATGTGTTAGATAATTTTTTTCTAGATTTAGCAACGCTCTGGATTTATCCTCTTCTTCATTACCAGGGTACGGCAATTAAAAGTTTTTCTGTCAACAAGTCCATTTTTCCCCGCCGGATTATGATACTTTCTCCACACTGCGTTAGCAGTAACGACAAATTAAGAGAAATGACAATTTTTCACTTTCTGTGAACGAATACAGCAAATTGCAATTAAGTGAATGATTGATTAATGTTTTAAGGAGCGTTAACTAAAATATTAATTAGTGCCATAAGTGAGGTCCATGATATATCCACGAGAGGTGGCGGTGTTCTGCCTCTTGCGCAGCCGAAGATCCAACGCCTACCTACACTTCGACATGCAGAGATTCCGTATACACGTATCTCCGTATACTCGAGTAACGTTTAAGACGTAATCGAAACCATATTCTCTGAACATATTCGTTCTCAAGCAGTTCAAGTTCTGGAAAATACAATATTACGACATGTGATATTTGAACAATACATGATATTATCGTTATTTTTCAAACTCATTGTTATCTTATTTTAAAATTTTATCATTAGTTCAAAATGTAAAGTTCACCCCGGAAATTTTGAGATCCCTATTTCGCACCTCCTTGTTTTTTCCTATATTGCGACTAAAGGACAGGTGATTTGTGCATTGAATCACCTCCTGAAAGACGTCAATTAATCATTGGATATAACGTACTTAATTAAAATTCCTGATTTCCTTCGTGAAAATTGGGCTTGGCCATTTAGTTTCCGGCCATTTAGTCTCCGTCTACCCCACAGCAAAGATACGTTGTATCAAAAAATTTTAAGTTTATTTAAAAATGGAAAATTAATTTAAAAATAATTAAAAGTGATGATTCTTTTCACATAACCTCTTCAAATTCAACTTTATTATATCTTGGATTACACGGAATACATTATGATATGTCGCACCGAAGACGTACGTTAAATATTTTAAGAATAGCATAAAAGAAATTGAATTATCAATTGTAATAAACAAGAAGGGAATGCATTCTGTTAGCATTTATCACAAAGGCACAAACACAAAATGGTATTTTTAACGAGTTCGTAATAGCTACTAGGGAACTTTGTTAAACATGTAAAAATGAGATATTCCTTTCTCAATTATCATAAGTATATTGCAATTGATACACTATTAATATTTTAGCTACCGTATCGCTTGCAAAACTCATTTCGTCACATTGCTTGAAACACGATACCAGCATAAAACTAAATATCTTCATATAAACATTTACAAAAACCAATTTTATTCCTCCTCGCAAGAGGAGGGAATTTTGGAAAAGCTCGCGTGATGACAGCGATTAATATGTACTGAGCATCAGGTAAAAAAAAAAACAACAACTATTTGGCAGGATTTGAACTCACGTCCATTCCTCCATCTATTATGCCATTAAACCTCGCCGCTACCACACAGACCCCTTTCTTCGCAGATCTGGGACATTAAAGAACCATTTTTTCTTAAAATTTATTGTTCTTATTACATACTACATTTTCTGCAGGTGACAGCAAACTCACATTCTCGATTTACAAAGCAGAGTCATCAACCGCGCTATACTATTCTATAGTTAATTATAGTTACAAATATTTCGATTCGTGTGCCAGTTTGTCAGTGCTTGCAGAGTTGCTTCTATTCTGCCAAGCGCTTATCTTGCCCCCCATATCTTCAAGGTGATCTCCGCATTATGCGATAAGACTGAACTTGCTACCGGCGGCATAATACTAGTCTGAAATCGAGAAACGCGTGGTATTAAGCAAGTAATGACATGTTTTTTAAAATTAGTTATTACAATTAAGGGAATTGCCGGTCAAATTTGCACTCGTTATTCTTGAAAACTTGCAATCTTTCTGTGAGTGATATAATACTAACAATAATTTTCTGCAAATAGTAGATTGATTGCTTCCCAAAAATCTTATCATGCTTATAAGGCAAAAGCAAAGAACTAGTATTTACAACAAACAACGAACTACAACGGCATATACTTTCTGCCCTGATATGTCATTGCCCCACAATATTGCTACATGAACTACAATACACTACAAGAACCTGGAAAGTTTTCAACCAGTAAAATATTTCTATTGCACCGAGAATCGAACTCAGGATCTCTGAGTTACTAACTTATCGTGCATCTTACCTCTACGCAATTGATCATGAATTATGTTCCAACGAGTGCCGATGCGTCTTATGTCGAAATATATTAACCCATTATTTCCAACACGTAGCAGAATAGAACTTGTGATGCTACAACAACACATATTTTGGGCATTATTTCAAACTTTTCTAATTTTCAAAAATTCAGAGAGATTAACGAAAATGAGACCTACATTATCCTTTTAAGCGTCACTTGTTTTATCCGTGGGAAAAAAATTAAAGAAGAAAATTGGAGCGATTTTTCAGAAAACATTCTTCTAAAAATGGAACTAATTTCAACCAGAAATTACATGAAAATTACTCGTTTTTAAAAAAGATGTTCATGGCCTTTTTTAAAAGCTGACTTTTTAGAACATATTTTGTTCAAGGAAAAAATCTCTATTTTCAATTTTGTACTTTTGAAAAGTTTCCTTTTTGCAATTTGCGAAAATATGTAGAGGTCGCCTAAAATAAGACCAGAACCGTTTTTTACCGTCCTTTGATACGTAGGAGAAAACCTAATAAAAAAGTAGTCGTTTATTAGAAAAAAAATTGTTGAAAAAGTTTAAAATTGCCTATATATCACGCAAAATTACGCGAAAACTACTCATGTTTTCTAATTCTTATACGTGCCTGTATTCCAAGATCTTTCATTAACAGATTTCATTAAGGAAACGATCTCTATCTTCAATATTGCAATTGCAGGAAGACGACGAAAAAAATTGCTCTGAACTTAAATGTAGCTACCAAATGCAAGCTGACTTGTTTTAATTTTTCAAAAAAATGGCCCTATAGATTCGAACGATTCTGTAGATTCGAACCATAGATAGTCAGCACAGAACGCCGGCCTGCTAGCCATTACACCCTATAAACCCTTCGCGGGCTTGAGCAAACATTTCATACAGGTACTTTTATAAGAGAATTACACTTTTATGTGTACTTTAGAAGAAATACGCGGAAAAAGGTACAACCAATCACGGTGCGTGACGTGTCACTAGTTGACGTCATAGAGCCTGTGGTGTTCGACAGTACAACTATTCATTCTAGAGTCATGCCTCATCATGAACGGTCAATTCGGGAGCGAGTTGTCGCTCTTGTTGAAGCTGGCAATTATAGTGCTGCAGGAGCAGGCCGAGAATACGGTGTTTCCCCTAGTACCGCATCGCGTTGGATTAGACAGTGGAGGGAGTCAGGAGAGGTCACACGTCGCCCTGGAACGGGTTCGTGGCGGGTTTCGACCGAGGCTGAAGATGACCGTTTGGTTGCTGAAGCGCGAGCGAGGCCATTCATGAACTCTGTCCAGTTGAGGCGGAGTGTTAATTTTCCTGGCAGTACTTACACTGTTTTAAGGCGCCTGAGAGATGCAGGCTTAAGATCCCGTCGTGCTGCTCAGAAACAGAAGCTCACAGATGAGCAAATGGTGTATCGACTAGCTTTTGCTGAAGAAAATATACATCGCGATTGGGGAGATGTTATTTTCTCTGACGAATGTATATTTTCATCAGCAAATGACGGTCCGATACGCGTCTTTCGGCCACCCGGCACCCGACACAATGCGGAATATGTGGCCGAGGCGTGGCGTTCTGGTCGCGTATCCGTTGCGTGTTGGGGTTGGATGAGCGCACGCGGGATAGGGATGCTGCACAGAATCGACCAAGGTCCAAATGGACGGGGTCTGACCGGTGGCAGTATGTGCAGATTTTGGAGAATATCATGGTCCCTTCCGTGCGGGTGCTTTATCCCGACGGAATCATTCATTTCCAGCAGGACCAGTCTCCTGTGCACAAGTCCCAATCGGTTCAAGAATGGTTCGCGAGACAGGACCAAGTCGAGCTTCTCGATTGGCCTCCTTGCGGTGCCGACTTGAACCCGATTGAGAACGTGTGGGCGGAGACGAAGAGGACTATGTCCGATAATTGGCCCAGCTCACAGCCAACTAATTCTGACCAGCTATGGGAACTCGTTTCCGACGCCTGGGACGAGGTAGCGAGTAGTGAAGGGTACGCTGCTCGTCTCGTCCGCTCTCTACCCCGCCGCCTCAGTCGGGTAGTAGAGAACGGAGGCTTCTGGTCGTCGTATTGATGGACGACAAACCCGGCCCTTTTTAGGGCCCCTAAGACACTTCAAAAATTATTATTAATTACAAAATATCGGACCAATTGCTACTGGTATCACATCATAACGAAAGAAAAAAAAAATCACCCCCAGTATTCGAACTCACATCACCAAACCAAGAGAGTTCCCATGACGTTAACCATTCGGCTATTGCGGTGCCTGTTTTATCCACCTCTTAGCCAAGTTGTTAAATACAATCGTCTCGATATATTTTCTTCGTTTCCAGAGGTCGATCCTTTTACAATGAATTATGTTTTAATACAACGCGAACGTTTCTCTATAGAATGAAAGTAGTACACGATTTTTACTTTCTCATATGCGCACTTCAGAACCACATTGTTATAATAAAACTGGAAATGGACTTACAAATATTCTAGAAGAGCTTAATGTCTTGAAGTAAAGCAGTTTAAAATAATCTTAATGGCACTAAAACAGCATGTACTTTCTCCCCTTTATTTTCATGCAAAATTACGCGGAAAATACTCATATTTCCGAAAAATTGCACATGACTTTTTTTTCAAAATCTGTTTTTAAAGAACAGGTTTTATTCAGGAAAAAACCTCTACCTTCAATATTTTAATTGTACGAAGACTACGGAAACATTTTTGAACATTCGCAATTTTCGAAAAATCAGAGTAATCAACGAACATGAGACTTGCACCATTTTCGTAAGCGATTTCATACTATCCAACTGCAAACTTTAATAAAAATGATGGAGCCATTTTTTTAAATTTCGAAAATGTCCAAGAGTTTTCATGTAAAGTAACCCCCAAAAATTGAAATTTCGGTTTAAAATTCAATATGCTGCGACATAAGCCGTTATTCGAATTTTCGCTAACAAGGTCCCATAAAACATGTATTCTGACTACACTACGAATTAGAGGATTTGTTTCTGAACTTAGCAACTGGATTTATCCACTTTTTCGTTACCAGGACCCTGTAATACGAGCTTTCTTGCCGAAAAATCGCTTTTTTCACGCAGCATTATATAACTTTCTCTCTACTCCGTAGAGGGAAAGTAAAATTGATCAGTTTTTGAGAAAAGTTCGTTAATGCGTTCACGGAAAATTGTTATACTTTTCCTACAAGAAACTCCATTCGAAATTTGGAATACATTTACTCGATTTTTTATCACTTCATTTGTCGAATTAGTTATACCAAGAAGAGTCAAGAGCGCATGAGAAATCTGAAACAATTTAATATTTGTAATGTTGAAAAATGCCAGATATATTAATAAAATTGAGAAATTTACTACAGTGTTTGTAATAACGGTTTAGTGTATCTGAATAAAATTTGTAATTTAAAAAATAATTCGTTTTAAGAAAGCTTATGCCGTGTGAGCATAATAAAACATACCCCCAGAAGTACTGGTTTCACATGCTTCGACCAACTTGCTAGTACAACAACAATTTTTTTAAAAACCATCGGTTTAGAAGTCAGCAATGCTTTAATTTTATTTTTATGTGGTACCATGTGTACAAAGGTCATTGTCCTAGTCGGAGAGGAGAGGATGATTATAACATGCCTTTATATATTGGTTTTCTATTGTTCGAGTACCACGGTCTTTCTCAGTTTTTTCATTTTACAATTCGTCAGACTTTACTACGTTTTTCGTCTTTTAATTAATAAAAATTGTATTAACTGAGCACTGTCTTAGTGGATCTACTGTATGTTCTAAATACAAATTGACACTGACTCCAATGACCTTCGATGTTGAAGTGCCTTTAAACCCTAATAATAAACACCATATCATATAAAATCAATTTATTCATTCATCACATCTTTTCAATTTTGGAATAATATTGCACTACGTAATGGTCAAGATTCTTTAGAACAATGCACATTTCTTTTAGATAATTGAAGAACATATAAAGTTGCATTTCGTAATAAAGAAAATAGTTCAATTTTTACTTTCCCGTATACTATACGTACGTACAATAGGGAGAGTTATGTAATGCTGAGCGCAAAAACGGCGGATTTTCGACAGCAAAACTCTTATTACAGGGCCCTAGTAACAAAACAATGGATAAATCCAATTGCTAAATTATGAAAAAAATCTCCTAACACGTGGTGCTGCCAGAATCCCTATTTTGTGGGTGCTTGATACCGAAAAACCAATTTATTATTCTTTTTTCCTGTCAACTCATGCTATGAGAGGGAGCACCCCAAAAACAGAAGATGCAAAATTGTAAAAAAGAATTATCATAAAAGTCGTATTTTGTAGAATACTGCTTAGGAACATAAAACGGTCCAATCTGTCTTCCTTCATTTCCATATGTTCTTCATCTATCATTTATCTTCACCCAAACTGTCCTTCGTCATTTCCCCTTTTGTCATCTACCCGTCCCCGAAAACATGTCATCTGTAAGAATTTACTTGTCCTCAAAAAAAGCCGTGTCCTCGTAAGACACGCAAATCTGGTTTAAAAGGCGTAAGAAACATCGCTTTCAAGATATTCCCAAATACAATGCGAGTGGCAATAATCTTTGTTTTGTACGTCATAATCTGCAAACTTAAAAAATCTGGTCGTTGTAGGATGAGGTGTAATTCTCTATCCACCAGCATCACACTTACAGGGTTCTGTGTCGATGGTTTCTTTCAAACTGCCAAAACCGTTTTCTTTCCTTAGCTTGTGACATACTTATGCATAGAACTAGAAAGCTTTAAAAAAATGATAATTTGTATTTACATTCAAGGTCAGAATATTACTGGGTGCTACCACAATGTATACAAATCTATAATAAACACTAAAATAAATGCACAGATCTGTTTCAGTCATTTTCAAAGTATATTTATAGTGAAGGTGATTTGATGGGGGGAAGGTTTTTATTATTTTGAATTGCAGCCCAGCAGTTGGAAAAATCTGAAAAAAATCACAACAATTTGCTTTTTAAGAGGAACTTTTGAGATTTTCTGGAGCCTGTTCCAGGGTTCTAAGACACAATAAAAATTATTTTTTCCTTTTAAGAAAATATTTTTTGTATTTGAATTGGGCCTTAGAAAATATCGAAAAATATTTTACTAATTGACGAACAAATTAAAATTCAAAAACACGATTTTGGCTGTAGAGGGGTGTGGGTGGTGGGACGGGGACTAAGAAACCTTTCAAAAAAATTTTTTATGTTAGAATTATAGTGTACGTACTCCTATGTCATTTAGTTTTAGAGAAAAGTTTTACCATTATTACCGGGGGTACCTTTTACAAAGGTTGTAATGTTTGTAAGTTGCGCCAATGGATAGTTGTCAATTGCGCCTTTAAAACATATTTTCGACCTACAAATAACATTTGTAAATAATCTATCTTCGCATTAGCCGGGATCACATAATTCTCTAGGAGGCATTTTATCGACGAATGACGGAAAATCTTATTACAATTGTCAGTGGGACTATTGATGCAGTATTCAAAAGACAGTGAAAACTCCAGTCCATTCATTATTTCTATCTCTTGATATGCAAAATTTATTCTCAAGTTAATGTTGAAATAATTAGTATCATTTCGGGAACCCGCAGTCTTAAGAGAAACGCAATGGTAACCCTGAAGATTTGGTCGCAAAGCCAACAGCGATAACACACATTTTTCCTTCTTCCAGGCCTTCAACGTCTACTTGGTATTAAATGTCACCGAAGAGTGCGACCAAACATAAATGAATAATGAATTTGAGGCCATTGTGTTGTTTAGACTTTCTTTGCCAAATTGTCTCTGCGTGAAATACACTACATACGAACATAAGCTATCAATCAATAGGGAGTTCAATTTAACGCGTTGCATTGTATATAGTAGCATCCCGTTTCAACAATAAGACATTTTTGCATTATAATTTAAAGAATCAACTTTAATTCATTTTAGCGTACTTTACTTAAATTACTTTATAAATAAATTAAACTTGATTAAAATTTTCCCCAACTCAAAATAGTTTAAAACTGCGATTGTTTATATTGTTTACAATATTTATTAAAAATTCGAAAATAAAAAATTATCAATATGCAATGCAATATCACTGAAAATGCGTTAGTGGACAACATACAAAAATGCCAATTCCGTTATTGGATATAATGTAAAAATGTAAAAATGTATAAAAAGAGCAAAATACAATTTTGCAACGATATTTTACAGGAGAGGATCCCTAATTGTTTTCCATAGATTATAGTGATATAAATTTCCGAAGTTTACAAAATTTAGAAACAATACTGACAATTACAATTTTGAAATGTTTTATTTCCTACGTGGTTCTTTAGTGATCCTAATGGATAAGGGAAAACAGTGTTTGCGTAGGTTTGCTCATCTAGAAGAAGTGGGTGTAACACGATTTCATTCCAATGTCATGTTAAAAACATTGTGTGCATTGCTCGTCTTCCGAAAATAAAAATATCATAATGTGAAAATACAAATTGTTTTACTTTAATTCCATTGCTTTGGATTGGAAATAAATCATAAATTACGTGTAAATTACACATTATATTGATGTGTGTATACCCCAAGTGATTACGCAATAGACTAAAGTTGGAGTTTCTTGCTTTGCAAACATTCAGATTTAAAAATATTTTATCAGAATCATGTATCTATCTCGTTCCTTATCCTCACGTAAAATTACTCAAAGATGAGGTATCACATATATTATGTAATGTTCTCGCTAAAGAACACCATGTAAAATGCAATCACTCTTACGTTATTTGACGTGAAATAATTCTGATCCCCAAAATAAAAGATCAGACCTCATTCGTTTGCTTAGAACTGCACTTCCTAATAATGTCTGCAGTTAAAAACTTACATTGTGACTAAATGAACTTTAAATACTCTCATTTTGTTTATTATTTCACATATCAAATTATTTTTCATAAAAATAGTCATGTTCCGCAACAACACAAAATTTTTGCATTTGGTCTTCTGAAAAACGAACGAAGAAGTAATTCACAACTGAAAGCTGCTATCTCGGAGACGTGTTTTGCAACTGACTCTAAAACGTATTTTTTAAACTTATTTATGTTTTCTTATAAAATAACTAGATTAGGCAGGTTACTGTGACAAATTATTTACATTGTATATTAAATATTACTATAATAAACGATGAAATGTAGATATGGAACCTATTACTCATTGTCGAGTGTTATTTTTTGCGAAAAAAGCGTATTAAAATTGGTTTTGAAATGTGTGTTTACTAGGAAATTGCATACCTTTATTTATGTAATTAAATGCATATACTATAACTTATGTAAAACTGTTCGTTGCTTTAATATTTACTTTCAAATATTTACCATAATATAACTCGCTATTGCCGCCATTTTGTAATGTTCACGATGAATAGTCCCGCCCCTCTGAAATAAAGCTAAAGCGGATTGGTCAGCTCCATCCCGTAGGGCGGGGCAGGGGTATGCAAACGGAGGTAAAGTTCGGCTCAGGACATCGCCCATATTTTGTGCAACCGAGGGTACTTTACATTAAATGGTTTGCATTACAACTTTTAGACAAATACATTTATATAATTTATGTCAATTCAGTAATTGTTACTGTTGCAACTTTTCTCAAGGGTATTCTTAGAAATTATTTCCTCCACCGAATTCTTTAATTATTGTTATCCAATGTCAGTGGAAGCGACAATAACTATCCGCAGACGATGATAATGGCCATTTTCGTATTCGTGCTTGTGAACTTCCACGGGTGTCTACGGACGAAAGCACCTCAGGGTGGAGCGAGAAACGACAGCGTGCACTGACCGATTAATTTCTCATAACCTGGCGTTAGACACACGAATTTCTCATATACTTCGTTTTTTCTAACGTGGCCAATGACGTTAGGTCATTATTAAACCTCCTGCCTTATAAAATGAATCTTTTTAACAGTGGTTTTAACAGCCCATTTCTGAGGCCACGAGCCCGTTGAGTAGGACGGTCGCAAATTAATGAAAAATATTCATTTTATAAAGCAGGGCGTCTAATAATTTCCTAATGTAATCGTCCAAGTTAGAAAAACCGAAGTATAGTGCTCCCGTTTGGTCCCGGCCGCCCGCTGAGAGCCGGGAACAATCGGTCTTGGCGCTAAGAAGCGAAAAAGAATTGAGCCCTGAATCGACCCTCGAATCGGAAGCCTGTATGTCGCTATAATAACGCCACTACGGTGTCGTTCAAGCACCCGATTGGATGAAACCGTCAACCGCTGTTGTACTTATTTATTTTATTTATATATTTATTATGTCCTGCTAATGAGCTTTCGCTCGGTGGCAGGGTTCATACAGATCATATAAATATACAAGTCATACAAAAATACTTCAAACGCACCTCTAAATAAATCCAAGTAATTTAAAGAGTCCGTAATACGAAATACCCGCGATCTGGTGGCAAAAAAAACGCAATAGAGATTTATTGATATTTGTTCGATTTCTTAGTACTTTGCGGAATAAATTTTTTAAAAAAAACGTATATTTGATTAATTTTTTATTAAGTATTTTTGCATTTTGATCAATAAATACGAAAATAGGGAACATTTAAGCAAAATAGGCATTTATTAGCGAAATAGGCATTTATAGGCACTATAAAATTTGCTTAAAACACTTCTAAAACCAATAAGTAACCTAAAAGATTGCATTTTCCATGAAAGGAAAAAATAGGCAAATAAGCAAAAATCCTTACTAATTACATTGAAAAATTATTTTTTAAATATTTTTTAACGCGATGTAAAAATTTGGACATACCGTCGTAATAATATAAACCGTCTAATAGAAATATTGCAATAAAATTGTTAATTATTATATATTTTTCATTTTAGATGTATTTTATAAATCATTGTAATAGACTGTGAATTTTGTTTTAGTGATATGATTTGGCATATATGTACCAATCACCTTAATAATTATTTGTTTTATTTATAGAAAAATGTACATTTCCTCTTGTTAAAAACCAACGCCATCATAAATATAATATGTAGAGCTGTATCAGGCAAAAACATAATTAACCATTGATAATTATCGTAACTGGCTACTAAATAGTATATCAACTCCAATAAATACAAAATATATTTATTATCTTTGTAAAACACTACGTATCTTTGAGAAAATTGTGTTTCAATGTGACTTACGGTTAATCTGGTGTTATCGGTTAATGTGTCAAGTAATTCTGAGGGTAACAAGGTATGGCGTGGTCATAATATGCAATGAAAAAGAATTTTCTACTATGAGAGAAAAACATTAGCTTTAAGCTCGTAATACGAGCAGGCATGTATTACAAGCACAAGCACTATAATCGGGCATAAAAAATAACACATTGAATCCGATATGGTGTACAGTTTGAGACGCCACAGCGGTATGGCATTCAGCTTCTTCACTCTTAAGATGTATATCTTACACCGTCACCCAAACCGATCGTGTGCACCGTACGGACAAACAAGGAAGTAGCCGCAAACTGGCTTCAGAAAATTTGACCCAAAGTCGGGTAGTGAACACACCTATATATCTTACACCGTGGCCCGCAACCATATTAAAGGTTTTAGCAGTGGCCCTTGCCGCCTTGCAAGTGGGACACGCCTGATCTCTATGGTACCGCACCACTCCAGGAAATCCTGTCCCGCCCTCTATTTCCCAAGCCGAAGCCTCTGCGGGGCCTTCCCCGCTCTCCACGGCGAGTACGTTAACATTCCATCCGCGCTCTCACTCGCACACAAAGCATTCCATCGCTCATAGGCGAACGCCCCCCCCCGCCCCCCTCTCCACGCGCCCAAGCCCGCTCACAGCCCCAAACCCGGCCGCCCCGCCCCCCACTCCCCGCTTTCCACCACCGCGCCCCGCCCCCGCGCCCCGCCCCACCCCCTTCGCCCCACCCCCTTCGCCCCACCCCCCGCGCACCAACCCCCGCGCCACGCCCCCCGCGCCTCGCTCCCCGCTCCCCGCGTCCTCTTTCGTTGCGCGCCGACCCACCTGTGCGCAGACGCGCAGTAGCGAGCGGATGTGACGCGGCGCGCGCGCTGCCGCCGCCGCCGGCGGCGTCTGATTTGTAGCGGAGGCGCTCGCGTTCTTTGTTTTGGCTCCGCCGCACGTGCCAGCGCCACGCCCCCCTGCCCGCTCCGCCGCTTGCCACCCGGCCCGGCAGCACGCCGTGGTGCCGGAGGGCGTCGAGCGTGCGCTGGAGGCGGGAGTGGGGGCGGCGAGGCGGAGATACAAGTGGAAGTGGTGGTGGTGGGGGTGGGGGTGGTGGTAGTGGTGGTGACGGTGGCGGTGAGGTGGAGATAGAAGCGGAAGTGGTGGCGGTGCAAGCGGGGATGGGAGGCGAAGTTGAAGTGGTGGTGGCGACGAGGTGGAGATAGAAGTTGAAGTGGTGACGGCAGAGGCGGGAGCGGCGAGGCGGAGATAGAAGTGGAAGTGGTGGTGGTGACGGCGAGGTGGAGATTGAAGCGGAAATGGTGGCGGGGGAGGCGGGGGCGGCGAGGTGGAGATAGAAGTGAAAGGGGGGTGGCGGAGGCGGGGGGGCGATGTGGAGATAGAAGCGGAAGTGGTGGCGGGGGAAGCGGGGGCGGCGAGGTGGAGATAGAAGTGGAAGTGGAAGGTGGAGATGGAAGACGGTGGGGAAGCGGGGACGGTGGAGATAGATGTGATTTTGATGGTGGCGGAACCAGCGCATGCGGGGGTGGGGGCCATGTTGGAGGAGGAGGAAGAGGTGGCGGTGGTGCAAGGGACTCACAAAGTAGCTTTGTAGGGACGGTGCGGTGAAGTTACAATGGGTGACAGGGCAGTGAAGCGATGGAGGTACAGATGGCGGAGTCAGTGATGAAGCAGCAGTGAGGGTGGATTTGATTGATCAATTGATTCCGGGCAGGGCAACCTCTATGACCATTGGTAATACATTTTTACTTTCTCGCCTTACGAATACTTTTTTATTTTAGGAGGCTACTTAGCGGCAGAAAATGTTTCCGTTGAATGGTGAGATCTGGCGCCACCCTACAGGACGACTTGCGGGGAAGTTTCTCCTCAAGGATACTCTCCTTCAACGGGTTACTGCCGCAGGTGGCAAGAGTCCCGACGGCTGTAGGATTTTGGACACTAGCTTTGCAGCTAGGGCGAAGTCAGTCGCTGTCTGGAGGAGAATTCTAGCGGGCGGCTGCTCTGATCGGTAGTTTTCCGTGGTTTCTCCGTTCAACACCAGGCGAATGCAGGAGCACTACCCTAACAAACGAGCTAAGGACCGCGAACGATCTCTTCCTTGTCCTATCCATTCACCTTACACACACACTAACATGCACTACACTACCATACATGTTGGGAGACCCGTCGGGAGCTTAGAGCTTGTTCCGGCTTGGTTGGTGCCCCACTGGTAGCAGCAAAATACTTGGTTAGGGAAAATCGCGCTAGCAGACAGTAGGTCGGCTCCAGATGGGGAAGTTGCATGCAGTTGGGGAAGACCACTGCCACCCGAGCAACAACATACACCACACTTAGGGGCCGTCCGTAAATTATGTAACTCAGATTTGGAGTATTTTCAATACCCCCCTCCCCTTGTAACGCACTTCCCTATCTCTATCTAACGCAGCGTCACGGTCTCAGACCCCCTCGCTCCACCCTTTAGCGTTATGGATGGCCCTTACGGAACTAATGACAATAGTGGTTAAAGGTCCATAATCCCTAGCATTTAATCAATCATATGAAAGCGTTTGGGCGGTGGACGCAGGTGAAGATATGCTGCGGTGAGCGAGTGGAAACCGTGTACGAGGAATTGTTCTACCCACCTTCAAATAAAGCCTCAAATGCAACTTATAAAAAATGTCACTGTCGCATGGGGATATGCAACCACAAGCGTCTCGGGGTATTTTCATTTCTTTGTGTGTTGGCAACTATGGCCAACATTCTTATAATTACCTGATGTACATCGTGATATCGAATCGAATAGCGCTTTACTTTGAAGGTGGGAGGAGGAGGTACAACCGGAAGATTTGAAGAGGAAAAGTACAATCTGCGTACATTTTCTTGAGCTCCAGTATCACTTTTTCAACTTTTAATCATCAATATTGTTAATAAAATAGTCGAATCATGAAAACGTAGTGGGGCTACAACAGTACATCCTTTCTCCCATTATATTATTCCTCTAAATCACGACTAAAGATGTTATCTGTCGGCTGAATAAAATCTACTCCAGGTTGCAACCAGCTACCTAAAGAGTAGATCTATGGTCTGTCGGTGCCTCTACAATACTTTGCGCAAAATGTGGGCTGTTCCAAATAAAGCAATTTCTTGCACTTCCCAGTCTTTTGAATGACCTGGGAGTTTAGACAAGTTCTTACTCAAATTTTGCGGAACAAAATTGTGCTTTTACTCCCCACATTGTATCCGGTATTATATCCGACTATATCCGGTTTGTTTACCGCTATCGTGCGATCAGTTTGAATTTGTTGGTCGTACAATATCGTAAACAATCCAACAGACGTCACCGACTTTGGTGAGTGATCGTACCACTTGGGCCAGTGGAGGTAGCTACACACCCTGTCGTGTCTTTTCAAGTACTCAGTCTTTGCTAGGATTGGACAAGCTGAGACAATATGATCAATGGTTTCTACGTGTTGCTAACAAATGCGGCATTTATCATCTTGGGAAATTTTGAGAACCGCTTTATCATAATGTCGTGTTCTCAAGGCCTGATCTTGGGCAGCTTTTACAAGTGCTTCCGATTCTGGCTTCATTCTTCCCCTTTTAAGCCACATAAAAGATTGATCTTTATTTATCGGCACCTTGTCCATTCGTTTTCAAATATTGTCCGTGGAGTGGTTTGTCTCTCCACGATTTCTTTAACATTTTTTGTGTCTCAAATTTCATGTTAAGTAGCATCAGAAGTTCAGTGTCTCTGTTATTCTGGTTGTCTTGCATAGTCTTGTTTGCAATGGTTCTTGCTACACTTACAATGCCTCTGATTCCCATTCTTCGGTCAGATTTCATGACCTGCCTCATTAGTGGGTCATCTTGATGGCTGACTACATACGCGTACTTTCCCATCCCGGTTATTGCATTGTTGCAGGAGGCTTCAATTTCTCTCAGGCCTCTTCCTCCTTCCATACGTGACACATAAACTCTATGTACATCAGCTCGGGGGTGGGCAACATGATGCATTGTAAGCAGTTTTCTGCATTTTCGATCCATGATGCGAATTTCCTGCTCAGTCCAGTCTACTAGTCCGAAACTGTATTCGGCTACAGGCGCCGCCAAACTACCTATAGCTGATATTTTATTCCTTGAGTTCAGGGCGTACCGCAGGACAAGTCTCACTCTTTTATAATACTCCCTGCGAATTCTCTCTTTCATTGTGTTCGTGGCCTCTTCGATGCGTTCGAGATGGTCTCACATTCTTCAATGCCCAGATATTTGTAAGTTTTACCTGGTTCAAGGTCTTGAATCACAGTGTGTCTGTCAACGTCAATGTTCTCTGACGTGGTCAATTTGCCTCTTTTTAAGTTGACGTTTGCACACTTGTCAAGTCCAAATTTCATGCAGATGTCATTGCTAAAATTATTGACGACAGACAGCATTTGGGAGAGAATCGCTTCATTCTTAGCAAAACACTTTCAGATCATCCATTTAAAATAAATGTGTTACAGGCCTTTTATCATCATGGAGCTTGTAACCAAAGTCAGTGTGCGACAGCTGTCTCCATTGAGGGAACAAACTAATGCAAAACAGCAGAGGGGATAGTAAATCTCCATGAATAATTCCCCTCTTAACCTGAATACTTCTTGTTTCTACTATTCCCTTTCCGCTCTGGATTAGTAACCTGATGCTCCACGACTTCATACTAGCCTTGCAAAACTCAACAAGTCTAGGATGAAATCGATAGATCTCCAGGGTCTTCAAAATCCAATCGTGTGGCAAAGGCCTTTTGTTAGTCAATCCAATACATGCTTAAATTACATTTTCGTTTCTTTACATCATTTCAAAATTATTTTATTCAGAAGCAAGATTTCCTTACAGCCATAGGAACCTTTACGACATCCTTTCTGTTCAACTGGCAACTGATGGTTATTCTCTAGGTGCCTAAACATTTTGTCAGCTATGGCTGCAGTTATAAGTTTGTACATAACTGGCAGGCATGTAATTGGCCTGTAGTTCTTCACCAAAGAGCTGTCTTCTCCTTTGGGTAGCAAATACGTGGTGCCGCGAGTGAGCCACTCGGGGAGTTCCTTGGGGTTTTCTAAAATTTTATTAACAGCCTTTGCTAGATGAGAATGTAGTGCTCTTAATTTCTTAAACCATAATCTGGATCTTATCAACCCCAGGGGATTTCCAGTTTCCCATATTCTTAATTATTTGGCATAGGTCCTCTTTCGAGAATCCTTGCACATGTTTCACTGTTTCCACGAGTTCATTGGCAGCATCAACTTCAGATTGAAGCCACGATGCGTCTTTGTTGTAAGATCTAGTTTCCCTCCCAGATTCCTGATCAAAATGTTTCGACGTCATCTTTTTGATGGAGGGGCAGCATTGCCATTCGGTTTTTGAGTCAGACTGGATAGAATCTCTTCGCGTCTGTTTCAACAACCGGTTCTGTACACGGAAATCTTCTCTACGTTTGTACCGCCTTATTCGTTGGGCCCATGCTTGGATTTTCTCTTTAGCTTTTCAGCTACCATTAGCCTTGTTGCGTCATTGTCAGTTAGATATTTTTGTTCCACATGGAGTATTTTTTGTTGAACTTATACGTGTGGTTTGACTTAGCAGATGCCCTCGGCTAGGAGTGATATTTCACGCCGTGTGTCGGCTATCCCTTTCATAATTCTTTTCATCCATGGAGGTACGGAGCTTTTTACTCTGTCTGGCTGTCGGCCATCGGTGTTCTTGGCTGGCCCCAAGATTATCTGAGATACTAGATATCCAGTTGCATACACGATGTGATTGATTTCAGTAATATCTAGATCTCTATTTGAGGCCTGTACAACCTCATTCAAGACAGAATTCGCTGTTTCTATTACTCTCTTAGCTTTAGCATTTTCGTAAATTCTCCTCAACGGTGCACGAGATTCGAATGGAAGTAGACGAACTCGTTCTATCTCGCGTCGGAGGATGTCCCGCATCATGTAATTATCGGTGACTCATGGCCAGATGAATTTTCACTACTGACGGATGTTTCATTTGGAAGAGATTAACCTTCAAGAGGACCATCGTTTTCAGGAATATTAGATGGTTCTAAATGTTCGTCATGTGGATACTTTGATTGAAGAACATACTCCGCGTTTCTCTGGATGTCTGCAAGTTGTTCTGCTATGAATTTTCCACTGCTGAGTATGTATCGTCGTTGACTAGCAAGCTGCTTTGAGTCTAGAGTAGGTCTCATATCTGGGTTCCGCTCTCTCCATATCTTAAAAACTTCTATTTCTGAGCTCCCATTTTTCGCTTTTGCATAGTAAAAGCACCCACATCACTTCCTTTAATTCATCGCGAGTCCATCTCAGACGATGGCTTCGAGCTACTGCCGGCTCTGGGTCCCTGGGACTAACATCCGTGGGATGGTTAGATGTCGACAAGGTGACATTAGCTCGGTTTCTGAGCAGATATGGGACATTGGTAGAACAAGGTTCGTTAAGGTTCATTACAATGCTTGTTCTATCCATTTTGCTCATTGGTTTCAAGTGAAGATTCGCAGGTAGCAAATTCGAGTTCACAGATAACACTTAACCTTTGGGTTGTTTCCTGCCATCCGTTACTGCGACCCATAGTGGCCTCGGGGCCTCCCCCCGCAGGGCCCAGCAAGGGGTCCCTCCGACCGCCAGTCGGCATTACTAACCCCACGGGATTTTCACTGATTGCTGAAGGCAGCCTCCTTCGCTGGCTAATGCAAGGTTCGGGCCTCCAATCGAATCAGTGGCCTGGTGTGCCAACCCAGTTTCTCTCCTGTACCCTCCATGGGCCGATAACAAGAAGTCCAAAGGTTCATGACCCTTCCCTCTCTACTTACTTCCTACTCTCCTCAAAATGGAGTACTTCTTCGTAGGACCCCTCACCTTTAACCTATTCAGCAAGGGAGGCCCTACCAGTAGTTAGGCTACCACTGACATAGCTCTCAGGCTCCTGGGGGTACTCAAGCTCCACCACCAACTGCAAGGTCGTGTACTCCCTAGGTGGAGTTGTTGTTGTTGTTATTATTATTATTATTATTGCTCCATATCACGACTACAGATCTTATGAGTCGGCTGAGTATAAAATCTACTCCAGGTTGCAACCAGCTAAGGAGTAGATCTAGGGACTGTCGGTGTCTCTACAATACTTTGCGCAAAATGTGGGCTGTTCCAAATGAAGCGATTTCTTGCACTTCCCAGTCTTTGAATTACCTGGGAGTTTAGACAAGTTCTTACACAAATTTTGCTAAACAGAGCTCCGATAACCATCGGGACGACCTGTGCTTTTACGCCCCACATTCGGCTGATCTCGATTTCCAAACTCTTGTATTCAAGACGTTTCTCTGCCTCCTTGGTAACGACGTTTTGATTGCAAGGTACAGCAACATCGACAAGTAAACACGATTTGTTCTCCAATTCCCGGATGACTATATCCGGTTTGTTTGCCGCTATCGTGCGATCAGTTTGAATTTGTTGGTCGTTGTTGGTTATTATTATTTTTATTATTATTATTATTATTATTATTATTAACGCCCGAATAATGTGTATGCCCGAAAACTCTTGAAGCTTTTCTAGCGCCTGTTGACTGCACAGAGAATAAAGGTTTGTTTACTGCTACTGCTCTAACGAATAGCAGGCGACCTTCGGGTGTCACCCTGAATTACCAATTACTGCAGTCTGCCTCGTTCACACAATAAGGAACCTACTGGCACAGATACAAACTGGCGCACGCCTGTCCATTGTTCTTTCACAGTCAGGGACAAAGCCAACGCATTCCAGGGAAACCCCTTATGTGAAAAATTTGAAGCAGGTCATGGATGAGGTGTGAATGGCACGGAACTCATGCCTATCGTTAGACCTCGGAATTTTAGGTTGAACTATAGACTGTCTCTTGTACACATTGTTAAGTTAATGAAAGTTCCAAATGATTTTCAGAAAGTCATAATGTTTATTCAAAATTATACATATAATTATTCTCTTGGCTACGTTTCGGAGACTAGATGTGTCTCCACCATCAGGCATTTAAATATAATATAATATCATAACATGAAGCTGAAGATTATAAGAATAAATTGTATTACCTTCCGAAGGAATTAAATAGGCATTTGTCCTAATATCCGAAGTCTGCCTAACATCCACCTACAGTAGTGCCATTCCATGCCAAAACACAGTTAATGAAAAAACAAATTATTTGGAGAAAGAAATTTTCAATGGTTTTTTAGTCCTTAACGTACTCTGGTTTTAAGCTAAGGAAATTATTGAACGTACTACACACAAATTTAAATACGCCCGGTTTCAAGCTAAGCCTTTATGCAATAGCCTACAGTGTATGCAATAATGCGTACAACATTTTTTGAAAGGCATAATTGTTACTGTTTTGGCATGGTGAAGCCGAATAGGTGATTTAGTTATTTATATTTATTTATTTATATTTATTTTCTACTTACTAATATTTATTTTTTATTTATATTTATTTTTATTTATTTATAATAATTATTAAAAAAGCAACATGGTGACAAGTGAATAGAATACTTCTTATTGCTCTGTATTTTCTCGCGTTGTACTGAGTTTTAACTGTTTTTGAATAGTCAGTGCCTATTTACTTATTTGATAGTTTATTCTTGACGTTTTGAATTATATAGGATGGATGTGGTTTCTTGAGATTAAATCATCTTAGAAATTAAAAAAAAGAATTCATATTCTTTTTCTTTTTTTTTTGGTTGCCAACGTTTCGGCCTTTTATTGGACCTTCATCAGGGCTGGAATTAGGTTACAATAATTTGTGCACAGGCTGTTGATTACTACTCTATAGATTTTAATGTTAATCTAAAATATATAATGTACATGCTATGTCCACCAAAATAACATAGTTTAGGACAAATTAACAAATTGTTTATCTGCGATTCCAATGCAACGTCCAAACATTTTCAACTATACCTAACATGTTGAAATAGAAATCTTCTCGGCGCGAAGCGCCTATCCGTCCGTGCTTCCCACGTACGGTACTACTGCGCGCTGTCTCCGCGCTCAGAATGCGCGAGCTGTAGATCTAGCGGTGCACTTGACGCTGGCGGAGCGGGGCTGGTCTCCCGACTGCGGAATCTGGACTGTGACGGCACCGCTCCCAGGGTGCCGGCTCGCTCCCTTTAAAGGGCCGATGGTGGGCAGTGAGACTCGCACTCGAGCTCGAGCTCCAGCCTGCTAGGCCGTGACCACGGCTTGCCGGTGTCGGCGCCGATCCCCGATAGAGCGCGCTGCCTTTGCCGCTCGCGCGCCAAATATAACCGTCATGCGCGACATGACAGTACAAGTCTACAGTATAATTCACAGTATATAATTAATTAGTCTACCTTCCATAGGTAAAAAGAATTAAGTCTTCGTTTTCATTTCTAAGATGAGCTAATCTCAAGAAACCACATCCACTCCATCTACTTATTGACTTGCGACACTTAATTGATATAAATTTACAATCCGCGGATGTTTTTATCATCGTTGTTACTAAAGTGGAACATACATGATGGATGGTAAGGTTAAGTGCCTAGCATGCCAGCTCCAATTGATAATAATGGCGGGAAATTTACTGGCTGCGATAGCTGTCAGAGGCCTATTCATACTGAATGTACGAAATTGACAGCCTCTGAAATAACGTGTCTGGAACTTAAGAAACCTACTCTGAAGATTTTTTGTGACGATTGCGAAAGTGGGATGAGATTCTTACCGAAGATCGTTGCTCAGCAATCTAAGCTTTCATCCAGAGTCAAAGTTTTAGATAACACCATCGAAGAAGCTCAATCTGCCAACATCTCCGAAGAGGTTGATGTGAAGACAATCGAGGAGATTACAGACGGAATGAGAAGTGGAAACAACGTGATTAATTATAATATTGATGAATCCGTAGCCTCCAATGAAGTTATGCGTAAAAAGGTGGCAAGTGAAAAGATTTTTAAGATTTTAAGTGCGTTTATGATACTAATACTGGTGATATCCAAAACCACATTAGATTGGGTAAATTTTGTTCGGATAAGAAGCATCCTGTCAAAGTCATTGTCAAAAACCTCGACTTTGCCGTTTCAATCTTAAGAAACAAAAAAATGCGCTAAACCAATAAAAATCAATCCAGATTTGACTACTCTGCACAGAGGCGTGCTGAGTTCTTTCTTTTCATAATTTGTTACGCGCAAGATTGAAACGCGCAAGAAGAAGGGGAGAGAAAATGAAGATGAAGAAAAAATAAAACGTAATAACAACGGAGAGGAATGATGAACTGGAGGCAGAGGTGAAGGGAAGAGAATTTAACGAGCACCGGGAAGAAAGGTCTGGGAGAAATAGAAATAAGGTCGGAGTATGAAAACAGATGAGTTAAAATTGCAATATTCAATAGAACAAAACAACATTGTCGGCCCCGTAGCCAAGATCGCTGAGCCAGTGGACCCGTAGTAATTTTGGACCGACGGGTCGCGGGTTCCAGTCCGGCCTCCGGCATCGTTGTATGTGTTCGTCCTTTCACCCCCTTTCATCACTATATCGTTTCATCCTCATACCATAACGTTAAGTTCAATAGTGGTCGCTAATGACCTAGTAGTTAATGCGACCTTAAATAACCAAAAAACATTAAGAAAGAAAACGAGAAAGGTGCCTCTCTTTCTACAGACTTCTGAAGATCTTAACGAAAGCCAATTACTTCGGACAACAGATTTACAAAGAACGTGGAACACGAGGTGAAAAGGAAAAAAGACAATTTTCGACATATAATTGTACTACCAAACAACTAAAAATCAGAAGAATATCAAAAATCGTTTATTATACACTCAATGTACTAAGAACTAGAGTAAATTCATCTGTTTCCCCAAACCTATTAGCAGACGAAGCAGCAAACCAACATGAAAAGTGCCACTAGAAAATCTATTTCCCTTATTAAACATTCAATACAATATAACAACAACCCAGAAATAATCAAGCAGGGAATTAAGAAATCTTATTCTTCGCAAACTACACGTGAAACTCCCACTACGATAATTGTTTTACACAAAACTTTTTAAGACACGAATATAAAACACTAATTGCACGGTTATTTCACGTCTACCAATTTCAAATGCGTTTCAAACGTGTAAGTCGATACATCATGATTTTTAAACAAAGCTTCCGACTGGAGAAGTTTACAACTGTAGAAACCGTTGATATTTTGGTGAAAGACCGAAATGAAATCGCACCGTAGAGTCGATAGTTCGCATCTTTCATCTGCAATCGTGGCATGAACATGAGATATTCAGATGGCCATACAAAGACAACCACAAGAAAGGAACAAGAGAAATACCAATAATGTCTCCTTCCCATCCCCTGGACGTTCGTTACGCAAACACCTCCGATAAGGACAATCGCTTCACACAACGCATTTCCAGACGAGGTGGCGAACCAACACTCACACGGTCGCCGATCTTCCAAACAATGCGCCCGTTTTCCGAGGTGACGCCGGGGCGAGGACGGGGGCAAGAGGCGGGGGCGGGGGCGGGCGCAGGGGCGGGCGCGGAGGCGGGCACGGATGCGGGGTTGGGCGTGGGGAGGGGCGCGGGGGCGAGTGCGGGGGTGGGAGCGGGCGCGGGGGCAGGGGCGGGGGCGGGCGCGGGGGCGGGGGCGGGGTCGCGGGGACGGGCGCGGGGGCAGGCGGTGGCGCAGGGGCGGGCGCGGGGGCGAGGGCGGGCGCGGTGGCGAGGGCGGGCGCGGGGTCGGGCGGAGGGGCGGGGGCGGCGAACGCGCTCGCCTGTTGCCACAAAGGCCTTCCGGCTGTGTGCGCTGTGCGGGCGGCGGTCAACAGTGCCCAGTGGTGCTCGCCCTGCCTACCGCCGTGCAGCCTTCGCCGGCCGCGGCCTTCGTGTTTCCTGGCCCCGTTACGGGGCCTATGTACACACGAGACACGCGACTATTTTGTCCGTTCGGTTTCACCCGTCCGGGCAAACAGGGCGATCTGTGGCCACAACCCGGCGGGTTAAGCTGTCGCGACGAGAACCATAGGCTCTCGATTTTCTTCGAAATATTTGTTCGGGATACTCGCTCGGGTTGTATGACTGTTTAGCCTGTTCAGTTTTACCCGTCCGGGCAAACACAAAGGTTACTGTCCACAATTGGGAGAGTAAAGATGTCACGAACGCACCCACAGTCCCTTCATTTTCCTGAATTGTTTGTAGCAGTGGTAAAGCGGCAGCACACTAGTTGACAAGTTCCCCAAATTAGGGAGTACAATTCTGGGCGGGGGCGGGTTGTTCCCTCAATGTGCTTATGAAATGTAAAAGGATAAATAATTGTAATTAATATTTTCCATTTCTGTCTATATTTTCAATATATATCAAGTTCATCATCAATATTTTTAATATATATATCAGTTGGTACATCATTTACAAGACAGAAATGTTTTAAATAACAGCATTATATATTAAAACGAATAAAAATGTCACACAACGTTTCGGAAACAACTGGTTTCTATCATCAGGTATTATAACTATTTGTCACCTGATGATGGAAACCAGCCGAAACGTTGTGTGACATTTTTGTTCTTTTTAATATATTCAGCTGTTATTTAAAACATTTCTTTCTTGTAAATGGTGGACCAACTGATTGATATAAATGTAAAAGGATAGTGGCAGTTATCAGACAAAATAAAACCTTCTGCCTTCACCCAATTGAGATTCCTACGACACAGTCGTTAGGATGATGACGGGAGGATCGCGCGCGGTTTCGGTCGCGTTGTTTGAACGGGCTGCTCCGCCTTTAGTTCAGTTCCTCTCGCAGTTCCTCAGGGCTTCTTGTGGATGAAGCGCGGTCGAAGGTGCTTCTCGAGTCCCAGACCAGGAGAGATGGCTCAGTGCATCAACCTGATGTCACTGCAGTCCCTCTGACCGGGAGGTCCTCTCCCGGCGGCGGATGGATTTTCGACACTAGCTTGTCAGCTAGGTGGAATTCAGCTGTCTGGAGGAGAATTCTAGCGGCCGGCTGCTCTGATCGCTAGTTTTCCGTGGTTTCTCCGATCAACACCAGGCGAATGCCAGAGCAGTGCCCTAACAAACGGGCCACGGACCGCGCGCGATCTTCCTTCCTCACCCTTGTCCTACTCTCTCCTCTTACACACACACTTATTCTAACATGTACTACACTACCACACATGCCGGGAGACCGGTCGGAAGCTTCGAGCTTGTCCCGGCTGGGGCGGTGCCCCGCTGGTGGGAGATACCTGGTTGAGGGGAAAACCCCGCTAGTCGACGGTAGGTCGGCTCCAGATCTCGCCATCCAGCAGGAAAAATATCATCGCCACCTCTCGAGAAAAAACACGCACTACACTTACGGAACTTCTTAAATTCATATTTTCGTTATTCATTAATGACCTTGAATTTCCTGTTCACGTTGTAAGGTAATTTATTCACGACGTATTTGTTCTTCCTCCTGCAGCTATATATCTTGCCTCTGCAGCCTTGCGTCTTCCATGGAGGACTTGCCCCCCGGAGATCTTCCCTCGTGGAACAGGATCGGAGGGGCCGGCACTGACAGCGCAATGATTCACTGCGTAGTCCTCTCCTGAGACCCCTTCGGCGAGCGTGAACCTTGGATGGGTCTGATCTAGATGTTTCCGGCAGGTACCTTTACAGGCGTCCCTTGTACCACCGAGATGCGATTCTTACTTCCCCTGCCATTCTCATGCGAGAACATCTTGACTGTCGGTACAATGAGAGATCTGGTGGGGATGACAAGATCACATACGTGAGTAAAATACGTCGATGGCAAGTCGACGGTTCTCCAGACAGACTTGGTGAAATGAAACTCAGAGAGTGAGAACATACTGAGTTTATTACAGAAGTGAATAAAATACAGGTTATACAAATTTCTATTACAAAGTCGAAAATGGTTGTGAACGCTTTACAATGTTTCCTTACAAACTATATAGACTACATCCCCACTCCTGTTTGTAAGTACATGGTGGAGGGGGAGATACTTGTTATGGTCAGAGAACGCGAGTGCGCTCTGTGTGGCCCTTATCATGGGCGGAGGGGGAACTCCAAAGCGAGGATCTTGGTATCACGAGGACTGTGCCCCGAAGTGACCTTTCATGATTACATGGAGGTTAAGGGGCAGGCGTTAGTTATTGGAGCTTTCGACGTCTCATCTGAGCGCAGGGCGCAACTGAGATGAAATTTGTTAGTATTTATTATGTGCTTAAGATAGAAGTGCGTTAAAATTATCGGGGACACGAAAAGACGCCTTCTTTCTGGTTCCAAGATATCGGTTATCGGGCCTCGTGCTTTAATTAAATTCATAAGCCCTGTCTTGCTCCGGAGTACATTGCGTAATGCTGTACAGCCTGTACGCTCTGTACGTGGGGATATAAGTCGTGGTCCCCCATTCTTGTATGTCACAACAACGCGCATTCATGTAAAATATCTCCAGGAGGCAGATGTCATTAAAAAATCCGTGGAGGCTGAGTTCCATTGAAGCCCACCATGCGAGAGAGAATGGAGATCAAGAGGATGAGAAGCAAAAGGGGACAACGAGGGCAAAGATGAATAAGAGAATCAAGAGAGGAAAACGAGGAAAAAGAGAAAGCAGAAAAACTACACTTTGGATCATGCGTTTCCAACTGAATTCGATTCCCGGTTGCCCGCACTTCGTTCCCTGGACGAGGGCTAAACCTAGTTTGTATCTGCCTCACCCAGGGCCTTTTAACTTCCATATAACGTGGTGGAGATAATTTTAGTGGCGCGCTCTACTCTATCTCCTTATTGGAACCAAAATATTAACTGCTGCCAACTATATTTCAAACGTTCGTGACTGTTGCGTAGGTTTGCGAAACGCAAGCAGGCACGTAATGTTACAAAAAATAATGTCGATGTTCGCGCTTTCTTCAACAGTTTATATATACGATATGAATAACTGAATACTTACAGAACATTTTCGTATTTCTTAGAAAAAAAAGCTACCTTTTACGTTGGAAAGACGGCGAGCCTAACACGCAGCTGTACCCGGAGACACCAGCGCCTCGTACAATAGGGCGCTCCAGCTTTTTTTTTGGTTATTTAAGATCGCATCAAGTACTAGGTCAGTAGCGACCACTATAGGATGTAACGTTATGTTATGAGGATGAACCGATAAAGTGATAATAGGGGGTGAAAGGACGACATTCAACATTCAACAAAGCCCGAGGCGGGACTCGAACCCGCGTCCCCACGGTCCAAGATCACAACGACACTGCTTTGGCGATCTCGGCCACGGGACCAACCCTCCAGCTTTGTCTCCAGTTTTGATGGAGAGTTGCAAGGCCCTGCCTTGACTGGCCCTGCCTGCACGCGGAGGACCCACCGGCTGGACGGCCCCCCGTTCCCCCCGCACCACCATAGGAAGGCCACCGTCATAGACCAGGACCCAGAAAGAAAATCGACGTATGATCAGCTCAAAGCTAAAACTTTTTGAGAAGTTAGCCAGTGTCATGTGGAACAACGAAACGCAAGTATGGCGGCCTGAAGGTGTCGGGGTTGCGCGGGTCAAATTTTTAAATATGTCAAAAAGATGATGCCATTGGGGAATGAGTGCAAAGCTAATTCTAAATGTATATTGTTCGTTAAATTTCCAAAGTGTGAAGGAGTTGTATGCCATACCGGAGCGACGTCACGAACTGTCCCCCATAATGTATTGAATTGTAATGTAATAATAAAAATAATAATAATAATAATAATAATAATAATAATAATAATAATAATAATAATAATAATAAAAAGAGGCCTCAGACAAATTGAAGCCTCCTGGCACAACGCAATAGTCGGGGTGGGGAAGTATGTAGTCAGCCATCAAGATGACCCTCTAATGAGGCAGGTCATGAAATCTGACCGAAGAACGGGAAACAGAGGCATTGTTAGTGTAGCAAGAAGCAATCCGAAGACAACTAGGCAAGACACGTCGAATAACACAGACACTAAACTTCTGATGCTGCTAAACATGAAGTGTGAGACACAAAAAATGTTAAAGAAATCGTGGAGAGAAAAACCACTCCACGGACAATACCTAAAAAGAATGGACAAGGTGGAGGTCAATAAAGATCAATCATTTAAGTGGCTTAAAAGGGGAAGAATGAAGCCAGAATCGGAAGCACTTGTAATAGCTGCCCAAGATCAGGCCTTGAGAACACGACATTATGATAAAGCGGTTCCCAAAATATCCCAAGATGATAAATGCCGCATTTGCCAGGAGCAAGTAGAAACCATTGATCATATTGTCTCAGCTTGTCCAATCCTAGCAAAGACTGAGTACTTGAAATGACACGACAGGGTGTGTAGCTACCTCCACTGGCCCAAGTGGTACGAACACTCACCAAAACCGGTGACGTCTGTTGGATTGTGTACGATATTGTACGACCAACAAATTCAAACTCATCGCACGATAGCGGCAAACAAACCGGATATAGTTATCCGGGGTTTGGCAAAAAAATCGCGTTTACTTGTGGATGTTGCTGTACCTTGCGATCAAAACGTCGTTATCAAGGAGGCAGAGAAACGTCTTAAATAGAAGAGTTTGGAAATTGAGATCAGCCGAATGTGGGGCGTAAAAGCACAGGTCGTACCGATAGTTATCGGAGCTCTGGGATTCGTTCCGCAAAATTTGAGTAAGAACGTGTCTAAACTCCCTGGTAATTCAAAGATTGGGAAGTGCAAGAAATTGCTTTATTTGGAACAGCCCACATTTTGCGTTAAGTATTGTAGAGGCACTGATAGTCACCGGATCTGCTCCTTAGGTAGCTGGTTGCAACCTGGAGTAAATCTTATATTCAGCCGACTCATAACATCTTTAGTCGTGATGTAATGGGAAAATAATAATAAGCTTTCCAGTCAACGACGATACATACTCAGCAGTGGAAAATTCACAGCAGAACAACTTGCAGACATCCAGAGAAACGCGGAGTATGTTCATCGATCAAACTATCCACATGACGAACATTCAGAACCATCTAATATCCCTGAAAACGATGATCCCCTTCAACATTCATCTGGCCATGAGTCACACGATAAGGACATGATGCGGGACATCCTCCGACGCGAGATAGAACGAGTTCGTCTACTTCCATTCGAATCTCGTGCACCGCTGAGGAGAATTTACGAAAATGCTAAAGCTAAGAGAGTGATATAAACAGCGAATTCGGTCTTAAATGAGGTTGTACAGACTTCAAGTAGAGATCTAGATATTACTGAAATCAATCACATCGTGTATGCAACTGGATATCTAGTATCTCAGATAATCTTGGGGCCAGCCAAGAACACCGATGGCCGACAGCCAGACAGAGTAAAAGCTCCGTACCTCCATGGATGAAAAGAATTATGAAACGGATAGCCGACACACGGCGTGAAATATCACTCCTAGCCGAGGCATCTGCTAAGTCAAACCACACGTATAAAGTTCAACAAAAAATACTCCATGTTGAAGAAAAATATCTAATTGACAATGACGCAATAAGGCTAATGGTAGCTGAAAAGCTAAAAGAGAAAATCCAAGCATGGGCCCAACGAATAAGACGGTACAACGTAGAGAAGATTTCCGTGTACAGAACCGGTTGTTTGAAACAGACGCGAAGAGATTCTATCCCAGTCTGACTCAAAAACCGAATGGCAATGCTGCCCCTCCTTCAAAAGATGACGTCGAAACATTTAGGGCAGGAATCTGGGAGGAAACCAGATCCTACAACCAAAGACGCATCGTGGCTTCAATCTGAAGTTGATGCTGCCAATGGACTCGTGGAAACAGTGGAACATGTTCAAGGATTCTCGAAAGAGGACCTATGCCAAACAATTAAGAACATGGGAAACTGGAAATCCCCTGGGGTTGATAAGATCCAGATTTATTGGGTTAAGAAATTAACAGCACTCCATTCTCATCTAGCAAAGGCTATTAATAAAATTTTAGAAAACCCTAAGGTTCCCCCCCCCTCTGCTGTTTTGCATTAGTTTGATTCCTCTATAGAGACAGCTGTCGCACACTGACTTTGGTCACAAGCTCCATGGTGACGAAAAGCCTGTATCACATTAATTTTACATGGATGATCTGAAAGTGTTTGCTAAGAATGAAGCGATTCTCTCCCAAATGCTGTCTGTCATCAATGATTTTAGCAATGACATCTCCATGAAGACAAGTGTGCAAAAGTCAACTTAAAAAGAGGCAAAATGTCAGAGAACATTGAAGTAGATAGACACACTGTGATCAAGATCTTGAGCCAGGTAAAACTTACAAATATCTGGTTATTGAAGAATGTGAGACAATCTGGAACAACAGAATGTAAGAGTGAATTCGCAGGGAGTATTATAGAAGAGTGAGACTTGTTCTGCAGTCCGCTCTGAACTCAAGGAATAAAATATCAGCAATAGGTAGTTTGGCGGTGCCTGTAGCCGAATTCAGTTTTGGACTAGTAGACTGAACAGGAAATTCACATCATGGTTCGAAAAACCAGAAAACTGCTTACAATGCCCGAGGTGATGTACATAGACACAATTTGTCACGTAAGGAAGGAGGAAGAGCCTTGAGACAAATTGAATCCTCCTGGCACAATGCAATAACCGGGATGGGAAAGTATGTAGTCAGCCATTAAGATGACCCACTAATGAGGCAGGTCATGAAATCTGACTGAAGAGTGGGAAACAGACGCATTGTAAGTGTAGCAAGAAACATTGCGAACAACACTATGCAAGACACCCAGAATGACAGAGACACTGAACTTCTGATGCTACTTAACATGAAATTTGAGACACAAAAATGTTAAAGAAATCGTGGAGAGACAAACCACTCCACGGACAATATTTGAAACGAATGGACAAGGTGCAGATCAATAAAGATCATTCATTTATGTGGCTTAAAAGGGGAAGAATGAAGCCAGAATCGGAAGCACTTGTAATAGCTGCCCAAGATCAGGCCTTGAGAACACGACATTATGATAAAGCGGTTCTCAAAATTTCCCAAGATGATAAATGCCGCATTTGCCAGGAGCAAGTAGAAACCATTGATCATATTGTCTCAGCTTGTCCAATCCTAGCAAAGACCGAATACCCGAAGACATGACATGGTGTGTAGCTACCTCCACTGGCAGATCTGTACCGCCCTCGAAGTTCCAAACACATGCCCCAAGTGGTACGAACACTCACCGAAACCGGTGACGTCTGTTGGATTGTGTACGATATTGTACGACCAACAAATTCAAACTGATCGCACGATAGCGACAAACAAACCGAATATACTCATCCGGGATTTGGAGAACAAGTCGTGTTTACTTGTCGATGTTGCTGTACCTTGCGATCAAAACGTCGTTTCCAAGGAGGCAGAGAAACGTCTTAAATAGAAGAGTTTGGAAATTGAGTTCACCGAATGTGGGGCGTAAAAGCACAGGTCGCCTCGTTAGTTATCGGAGCTCTGGGATTTGTTCCGCAAAATTTGTGTAAGAACTTGTCTTAACTCCCAGGTCATTTAAAAGACTGGGAAGTGCAAGAAATTGCTTTATTTGGAACTGCCCACATTTTGCGCAAAGTATTGTAGACACCGACACTCCCTAGATCAACTCCTTAGGTAGCTGCTTGCAACCTGGAGTAGATTTTATATTCAGCCGACTCATAACATCTTTAGTCGTGATGTAATGGAAAAATAATAATAATAATAATAATAATAATAATAATAATAAGGCCTGTCGCGATAGCGGAGATCACTAGAGCAGTAGTGCCATGGCGATGTCGGACGGAACGATCGCGAGTTCGAGACCCGCCTCGGACATAGGTGCGTTTGTGTAGAGCTAACAACCCTGGGGGATAAAAATCGGATTCAGTTTAATGCTGAAACTCTAATGAATCACATGCACCGCCACCGAGATAAAAATAATACTGAGCCCAGGTAAGTGCAGGTGCATATATGCGTAGTCCGAGACGGCCTATTCGCGAACAAAAAATAATATTACCGATAACCATAATAAGTCGTAGGATTCCTCGGCCAGAGTCATGTGAATGATCCTGACTGTCCGGGTGACGCCGCGTCGAAGGCTCTGTTGCAGACGTTTTGACCGTCTTGTCGTGGTCTTCTTCAGGGCTCGTCGCCTGACGCGGCGTCACTAGGACAGCCAAGAGCATTCAATTGATTGACTGATTGATTTGTTTCCTGGCGCGTCAACTTCTTAGGTCATTAGTCCCGTAAGCGTAGTGTGTGTTTTCTTGGAAAGTGGCGATGATCTTTTCCCCGCTGAATGGCGAGATCTGGTGCCGACCTACTCTCGACTAGCGGAGTTTTTCCCCTCAACCAGGTATCATCCACTAGCGGGCCTCCGCCCCACCCGGGACAAGCTGTAAGCTCCTGCCCGGTCTCCCAGCATGTGCGGTAGTGTAGTAGAGGATAGGACAAGGAAGAGGAAACGAAGATCGCGCGCGGTCCATGGCCCGTTTGTTAGGGTACTGCTGCGGCATTCGCCTCGTGTTGATCGGAGAAACCAGGGAAAACTACCGATCAGAGCAGCCGACCGCTGGAATTCTCCTCCAGACAGCGACTGAATTCGACCTAGCTTGAAAGTTAGTGTCGAAAATCCTGCAGCCGTCGGGAGTGGAAGCTAGGACCTTCCGGTCAGAGGGATTGCGATGACATCTCTCCCGGTGGGAGCATTCAAGAATAATAAGAACAACAATAAATACAAGAAGTGCGCCTCTGCGTAGTGAGTAGCGCTCGAGTGCGCTCGGCGAGTGGGCGCGGCGGCTGGCGCACGTCGGGAAGGCCGGGGGGCGGGGCAGGGGGAGGGAAGGGGGCGGGGGCGGGCGCCCCGGCGCGCGAGCAAACAAACAAGCGGCGTGTGGCTTTTTCTCGAGTGGCGCGGCGCGCCGACGGAGGCGACGCCATCTGCCGGCGCCCAGCACGCGCCCGCGCCCCGCCCACCCTCTTCCAGCGGTCACGCCTTCGCCCCCCTCCACGCTCATTCTCTCTCTCTCTCTCGCCTGTCTCTCTTTCTCTTTCGCCTCTCTCTTTGTCTCTCGCCTCTCTCTTTGTCTCTCGCCTGTCTCTTTCTCTCTCGCCTGTCTCTTTCTCTCTCGCCTGTCTCTTTCTCTCTCGCCTCTCTCTTTCTTTCTCTCATCTATTGCTATCTCTCTCGCGTCTATCTCTATCTCTCTCGCGTCTATCTCTATCTCTCTCGCGTCTATCTCTATCTCTCTCGCGTCTATCTCTATCTCTCTCGCGTCTATCTCTATCTCTCTCGCGTCTATCTCTATCTCTCTCGCGTCTATCTCTATCTCTCTCGCGTCTATCTCTATCTCTCTCGCGTCTATCTCTATCTCTCTCGCGTCTATCTCTATCTCTCTCGCGTCTATCTCTATCTCTCTCGCGTCTATCTCTATCTCTCTCGCGTCTATCTCTATCTCTCTCGCGTCTATCTCTATCTCTCTCGCGTCTATCTCTATCTCTCTCGCGTCTATCTCTATCTCTCTCGCGTCTATCTCTATCTCTCTCGCGTCTATCTCTATCTCTCTCGCGTCTATCTCTATCTCTCTCGCGTCTATCTCTATCTCTCTCGCGTCTATCTCTATCTCTCTCGCGTCTATCTCTATCTCTCTCGCGCCTATCTCTATCTCTCTCGCGCCTATCTCTATCTCTCTCGCCTATCTCTATCTCTCTCGCCTATCTCTATCTCTCTCGCCTATCTCTCTCTCTCTCGCCTATCTCTCTCTCTCTCGCCTATCTCTATCTCTCTCGCCTATCTCTATCTCTCTCGCCTATCTCTATCTCTCTCGCCTATCTCTATCTCTCTCGCCTATCTCTATCTCTCTCGCCTATCTCTATCTCTCTCGCCTATCTCTATCTCTCTCGCCTATCTCTATCTCTCTCGCCTATCTTTATCTCTCTCGCCTATCTCTATCTCTCTCGCCTATCTCTATCTCTCTCGCCTGTCTCTTTCTCTCTCGCCTCTCTCTTTCTTTCTCTCATCTATTGCTATCTCTCTCGCGTCTATCTCTATCTCTCTCGCCTGACTCTCTCTCTCGCACCTGACTCTCTCTCTCGCCTGACTCGCTCTCTCTCGCATATCTCTCTCTTTCTCTCATCTATTGCTATCACTCTCGCACCTATCTCTATCTCTCTCGCCTATCTCTATCTCTCTCGCCTATCTCTATCTCTCTCGTCTATCTCTATCTCTCTCGCCTATCTCTATCTCTCTCGCCTATCTCTATCTCTCTCGCCTATCTCTATCTCTCTCGCCTATCTCTATCTCTCTCGCCTATCTCTATCTCTCTCGCCTATCTCTATCTCTCTCGCCTATCTCTATCTCCCTCGCCCCTCCCTATCTCTCTCTATGGCCTATCTCTATCCTTCTCTCTCTGTCGCCTCTGTCGTCCACTCCCACCGACCACTTTCATCACCGCCCTCAGCCCGAATCCCACACCGCCCGTTGGCATCCACCCTTATCCCCACGTACAGTAACCACGCTGCCGCCCACATTCGACCACACTAATTCGCCGTCACCGGCACCTCCAATTCCATTTCTATCCACGACCACCCGCCTCGCATCGCCCAGACCTTGCCCACATGTACTTGCCCACCAGTACTTGCCTCCGTCCTATCTACACACAATGCTAACGATATGAATGGTCGCACTCACGTTATTCCCAACTCATCCACACCAGCGCCGAGGTCCATGTGTGTCCCACCGCCTCCACCATGCCTTACGTACGCTCTCGATACTTGATTATGATCGCACACACTTCATGTGAGAGCAAATACGAGGGTTGGAGGAGAAGTCACGGTCACTATTTTTTTTCTAAAAGAAATGTTATCGGATCGCAAAATTTCATTTATATCTTGAAATAAATTCTGCAATAGGGTGTGTTTACATCAACAGATAGCTCTGCAAGTGTATCTATTACCACAGAGAGCAACTTGAAATCAGTTGTCTCTCTACCGCCGTGCGAGGTGAATATAACATATTTCCAACAGCGCTCTTACACACATCTTAAGAGCCGTTCACCGTGAAGGGTATGCCCGAGAATGTCACTGGGAATTGGTGGAAGCTCATGGAGAAATGCCCTTCCATACCGGACAGCCGCGAGATGCGCAGGAGAGTTTCTGCAAAGATGCGCAGCAACCAGTGGTCAGCAACGCGCGTGATGACCTGTGAGTGTACAGATCAAAACAGATGTGCAGTAATGGAACATCTACCTCATCATGGCTTTAGAACGGGTATATAATGCTTTTCGAATTTGCGAAGTTGTATTCTGTAAAATACCTTAAAACATGAAACGAGTGTGGTCATTTCAAATACCTTAATAAATATGAAATTCAATATTTGTGTGTTGATAAATGTCCAAGCACTTAGTTTATACCTTCTCCTTCCATGTGTGTATTTGAAATATTCCACCCCCACTCATATTCTTACAAAAGAATAGTTACCATGACTTCTGCCCCAACTTTCGTAGGATATCGGAAATGTGTTCCACATGGATGTCCCTTAATGTGAATGTAATGTGCTTGACAGGCTGTTCTATGCGTTAGTTTCATCATAGTGAACTAGGAAATTCAGCGTCGTTTGCTGGTTGGCCTAACTAATATTTTGAGCAATTTGATAATATGTGAAAAGCATTATCACAAAACATCGCAGTGAACGAGTATGCAACATTCACATTCAAACATTCACTTTCTAACAAATATTAAATAGTAATAGATGTGTATGAGGCTATTGGAATTATGAGATCTCTGAAAATTTGCAAAATGCCACACACATTATAGAAACAAATTTCACTCCTAACACACTACCATTAGTTTAGTTTTATGGAAGAAAATTAAATGCCGAAAAGAAATTGATTCTTACTATCGGTCAGACATCGTGCACTATTAAACACTAAGAAGTTGGGGAGGCAAAATTCTCGCGTGCTCTGCTTTACTTTACTGCTCTGCTTCACTGCTTTACTGATCTAAGTAAATGCACTTCTTCACATTTTCCGGTTTTCGGATCTTTTTAGATACTTCTTTCTTTTTTAAAGCATGCAGTTCGTTTTCTAATTATCATTTTTATGACGACAATAAAAATTAAAAATAAATGTCGTCAACATTTTCCCTGCATAGCTCACAGTATTCGCTCAAAGTATGCAAAGAGTACGAAATGCGACATTCAGAAAACAACTGCATCTGATAGAAATAAGTGATTGCAATATAATCAATTTGACATATATTACTGTAAATAACTAATTACATTCCTTTTAAATATAGTAGATTTGTTCACAACAGCTATTATATTTACATTTATTACGCCAAAAAGGGGCAAAACCTACGACGTGTATTGATTGATACTCATTAGTATCGCGAAGGACTCGTAGTTTTCCGCGAAGAGCTCTCTCTAATCGTCCAGTAATCAGAGAAATTTAGTAAAAATCGTTTCTCGTAATATATTTAAGAAGGAAATCTACATCAGGAAGAGAAACATATTAGCTGAAAGTGCCAAGAGACATCCAAATGAACTTCCACTGTCACACTCACAAATAATCTTCTCATTGCTTTTTTATTCCATTACCAAAGCAACTTCTCTTTTCAACGGATTCATAACAAATAATCCACTTTATACTTTACTCATAGATTGCAAGCGTAGAATTTCAAATGCATCAGAAAATATCCCTAAAAGAAGGCATGTTGATGGAGAGCTTACCCTGTCATCCTTTCTTTAGACACCAAAAGCTGGCACATTTTTCGCAATTTTTTAACAACGTTCTCTCTATATTGAATATAAACCGAAAATATTCGCCTCTACTCAATATAAGACTGCGACGTAAAGATATACGATTCTGTCGAAAAGAGTGAAAGACACGCAATATTTACGGATTTTTTTTCGCAGACTTTTCACATAAATCCTCCGGCACTCTCCAAAGAGAATGAACCGAGGAAGGGACGGGGGGAACCAGCAGCGCGTAAAATTCAGTATCACCAGACCGTCGTCGGCGAAATTGTCTTTCGGGCGTGTTCGCTCCCTTCTCGCTAAGCAAAAGTCGCAAGTCTTCCTCACCCAATTAAAGCGACCGTTCCGCTGGCCCGTTGGAGCTCGTTCGAAAATACACAAGTGGTAGCGGGTCTTCGTAGTTGCTAGTTGGCCCCAGAGTCACCCACCGCCGCTCGCCTTGTTAAGACTCGTCGCCGCTATTTTCAGTAGGTGCTTACACAGCGTTTGGACTCCCGTCTCTCGCCTTGATCTTCCTAGGATTTGCCTGCGTGCGGGCGGCATTGTAGCTCTAAACGAGGAGCACGGAGACGGTGAGAGCAACGCCGTTGGTCTAGAGCTACGTTTTAAAACTTTTGCTGACATTTTATGGTAGAAGTAAAGGTATTATAATGCTTCCCACCAACTCGTACGACTTATCTACCTGATTGAATACAAGTATGTGTTTTAATCATAGAGAAGTTTTCTCGAGTACAATAAAACTACAAAATCGTTATTTTACTACATAGTCTAGAAGACAAGCTTGAAAACAGAACCCAAAATAATTTTCAAAGATAGTGGGACGAAATAACGTTGTAGTGTGTGTGTGTAAGCCGACAGATTGAGACAAGGATTTGGAACGAAAAATCGCGTATTGTCCATGGCCCGTTTGTTCCGGAACTACTTCGACATTCTTCTGGTACTGATTCTATAAACCATGCAAAACTACCAATTAGAGCAGCCGACCCCTAGGATTCTCCTTCGAAGGTTGAATTCGATATAGAAATAAAATTAACAATGGGAAAAGGTTCAGTACATAAAAGATACCTCAACAACAAATTCGTTTAGAGTCAATATGGATTTACTTACGTTAACATTATAATAGTCTACACTTGGGAGGAGATAAAGCTATCTAAATTTAATGTAAAGAAGTAAACGAATAGCAATTGCAGAATTTTTTCTATGGACCAATGGAAACTTGAATCAACTTTGAGCCAGCAGAAAAAATAGAAACGTGATATTGTTCGTTTTACGTAGAAAAAAAAATAAACCGTTTCTGTGGTTTCCCTTCAACTACTATTACAGTAAGAACAATTCTCATTGTTCCCGGAGTCATTATAGAACACAATGGAGTAAAAAGCTGTTTTTCAGGAGAGCATACAATAAGTACATACATATAAACATAGATTTGTATTAACACGTTTTTTTTTATGTTCTCAATGTTCTTCTCTGAGCTGGTAAATTATCGAAGGACACATAAATGAGTTAAATTCAGATTTTTCATGGGACGTTACTTTTAACGACTGCAAATAAAATGATAAACCGTTGTGTACCTGGAATGTAGTAAGATAATGAACTCCATTAATTAAATAGGTTTCAAAAAATAAATGTATTGACGAAATAGAGACGGTGAGAGTATTTCAGTTAACACGAAAATCATTTTCGTACTTACTGAAAACATTCCCTCATGTAATACGCTGATTTCTACACCAGTTTCGGCAACGTAATTTATTGAACGTACTCTTTCATTCCCAACCGGTAACTGAGATTCACTAAGTGCTCAGTTCTGTCGCGCATCATGCAAATTAGCGTTCTGTTGACTCCAAACTTTCGCCTTCTCTGTTTTCGCGGCAGGTAAGTTCCACGCTGGTTGGGCGTCGCTCCAGTAGAAGCCCACGCTTGGCACTGAATCTTGTTATTTCCTTTTCCCCTGTCGGTATTTGTGGGTCTGTGTGGATGACTCCCTTGGGCGTCCACCTCTAGGCATTCGCTCCTCGACGTAATGTTTTCGGGTGGAAAGTCAAAAATACCCACGTGCGTAATATGCATGTTTAGGAAAATACTCAACTAGCACGGACGTTTCAGGAATTTGCTATTGAAGGAGATACTCTCTTGAGGAAACTTATTTCTTCCTGGTAGATAGACGGAGGAGGAAATAGCAGATAATTTAAATATCAACTTAATTTAAAGAAAACAAAATGCATGGTAAAAAAATATACTGGTGGAATCTGCAATCTTCGAACGTACATACTGCGCAAATGTTGAAAATATATTAAAATCAATGACGTTATGTTATAGTACATAGGCGGGGTACTGGACATGGCGATCGATGAATACCTCCTCTTAAGATAGGTGAGTCACAGTTTGTGATTGGCCAGGAGGGACAAGCGGTAAGAAAAATCAGATAGAAAAAGCGACTAACATTTGAGATACACCGCCCTGATTGGGTACAAAGCGTATGCCGGTTATCCAGCGTGGAAAGATATCTACATCCTCAGTAGACCCACATACTTTAGTAGCGGGAATTTCAAAATTCAGTTCAGGCCACAACAGATGTTGGAAACTTTTCCTTTACAAATAGAACAATAACGGACTGGAATAAGTTGCCCGCGATAGCCTTCGAACCCCTTCCTCTAGGTGTTCGAAGATTTAAAAGTAAATTAACTAAGATATTTAGTTAGTCGGTTAGGTTTATTAAAACAGTTGTATTATTATTATTACTTAATAATAATCATTACTGTTACCACTATTAATATTATAGTAATTATTAAATGCATTACTTTATTAAATATATAATTATATTTTAAGTAGTATTTGTATTGAAGTGTGGTGACGTGATGTGAAGTGTTGTAAGTAATGGCGAGTGGAATAATCGCCAAAAATGTCAGATTTGTTCTGCTTTGTACTTCGCAATTCAGAAGAATTCTGCAAAGCAATTTACACTAAAGGGAAAACACTAAGTTTGCCTTCTACCAATATCTGTGTGGCTGTGTTCAGCGACTTTTTTGCTGCCGAAAGCCACTAGTAATAGATGACAACAGTTACGGCCCGTAGCCAAGATCACTAAGACAGTAGTGCCGTAGCGATCTGGGACCGAGGGGTCGCGCGTTCGAGTCCCGCCTCGGGCGTGGTTGTATGTGTTCGTCTTTTCACCCCTTATCACCACCGTATCGTTTCATCCTCATACCACGACGTTAAATCCAATAGTGGTCGCTAATGACTAGTAATTGATGCGACCTTAAATTTTAAAAAACATCGGTTCCAATTCCAGGAGCCTTGGCATCAGTAAAAACGATTGGGGAATACGGATTTTGAAGAAAATCGGTTGAAAAAAATCGAAGAACGGACAGACGGACAGACGGACTGATGTTTTGCCGTCAGTCGATTTTACAGTGCCAAGAACATTTTGACTACATTACGAGATAGAGGATTTTCTTTCTAAATTTAGCAACAGGTTTTATCCACTTTTTCGTTACAAGAGTTTTTCTGAGGAAATTGCCCCGTTTTCCGGTGCACGATTACATAACTTTCTCTTCTTACGAAGTATTCGAAAGGCGAGAAAGTAGTAATAATTTCGGAAACGTTAAGGATATGTGAGTTGATCGCATGCGTTCTGGTTATATTGTATTTCAATTTAACGTTGAAATACTCATAATTTTACTTAAATTGGTTCATACAGATGTACACTAGACAACGATTGATTTGATATGCCATACGTTTCAGAAATCGAATAACAGAGTTGAAAAGTTGTTTAAATGATGCAGTTTGAGAAAACACAGAGACGTCCTGTATATTTATCTGCACTGATTCTAGTCGTGAGTAGAAGTGATTCAAATTATTTTTAATAGTTTCTACACTCTCCAATTTTTTTTCGCAACAACACATTCATCATCGTATACTGCGATTTTTCTAGGAAGGACTCTCAAGATAACTCAAACGGCATTTCGCGTCTTTTCTCGGTCTTGCCGGTAGAAGTCGCATGATCGCAAGCACTGCTTCATACGGTCGCGATCGTGCGAAATCTAGCGGAACGACTGAGAAAGACGCGAAATGCCATAATGAAAGACGCGAAATGACATATTCCATCGCGAAGATGGGATTTGAGTTATCGTGAGAGTCCTTCCTAGAAAAATCGCAGTATAAGGTGAGAAAGTAAAGCCAGTTCCGCAGAAGCCGCTCTGAATTGGGAGGTGCAGGGGCTCCTCGCAGACGGCGCTGTGCGGTCGGCCGGTGCGGCGCGCGGAGGCCGCGGGGGCGACGGCCGATGAAGCGACGTGCGGACGCCTCTTCGCCCGAAATACGCGCCCCCCCCGCGAAGCCACGCCCCGCCTCACGTGACGACGCACCCCACCCCCTGCACCCACCCACCCGCTTCCCCATCTCCCCACCCCACCGAGAGAGGTGGCTCAGCGCTACAACTATTGGCACTGCAGTCCCTCTGGACGGGAGGTCCTCTCTCGACGGCGGCAGGATTTTCGTCATTACCTGGTCAGCTAGCTTGAATTCAGTCGCTGTCTCGAGGAGAATTCTAGCGGCCGGCTGCTCTGATTGGTAGTTTTCCCTGGTTTCTCCGATCAACACCAGAGCAGTACCCTAACAAACGGGCAACGGACCGCGCGCGGTCTTTCCTTCCTCTTCCTTGTCCTATCCTCTCCTCTTACACACACACTAATTACACCACACTACCACACATGACGGAAGACCGGTCGGAAGCTGAGAGCTTGTCCCGGCTGGGGTGGTGCCCCGCTGGTGGGAGATACCTGGTTGAGGGAAAACCCTGCTAGTCGACGGTAGGTCGGCGCCGGATCTCGCTATCCAGCGGTGAACGATCACCGCCATGATGCAAAACACGCACTACACTCACGGGACTGATGACACTCTGTAGTTGACGTGCCCAGAATCACGAACAATCAATCAATCAATCAATCCCCATCTCGCCCCTTCCTCCCGTCCTTTTTTACTTTCTCGCTTTTCGAATACATCGTAATAAGAGTAAGTTATGTTATCGTGTGAGAAAAACTCTTATAGCTCAGGTCTGATAACGAAAAAGTGGATAAAACCAGTATCTAAATTTAGGGAAAAAATCCTCATGGGTGGCAATTGGTGGCAGAAAGCCATTAAAACAACCAGAACAAATCTAGAATTTTCATCAACGCTCTGGTGTCATCCGGTAAGTTCTGGCATCATCTGGTTGGTGAACAATATCAGTCGTAGGCGAGATTCGAAATTAGACGTCCTAAATATTTCACGTAAATATTTGTGGCCAAAATAGTCACATATGCACAAACTAATGATCTTAATTTCGGTTTTTTCGACATTTCGTCATTCGTCTTATGTTAAGATTCATTACGAAAATCAGCGCTACCAAGCGATTCCAAGCCTTCACGGAAGCGCGGGATACAAGAGGCGAACTCTGTTACTTCATTTCTGTTTATCCAACACCAAATGTTATCATTTCTGCGAATCGTGCACATGAGTCATCACGTATCTGCACGGCCGATTTCTGCAAATCGCCCAGGGGTTTTAACTGCTTGAAGAGATTTGAGTTCTAGAAACTTCCAGAGCATTTCTAATTCGCTAATTAATCGGGCGATAAGTCCCCACCTCTTCTCAAAAAACACAATATTTTTGCATCCGAGAGACGATAAAATTTTTTAGTGCCGGCCCCCCTGGCGGAGATAGCTAAAGCAGTAGTGACGTAGTGGTCTTGGACCGTGGGGTCGCGAGTTCGAGTCCCACTTCGGGCATGGTTGCATGTGTTCGTCCTTTCGCCTCCTAGCATCACAATATCATGTCATCTTCATGTCAAACCTTACTCCAATAGTGGTCGCTAATGACAGAGTAGTTGATGCGAACTTAAATACCCCCCCCCCCCAAAAAAGATTTTTAGAATTGAAGAACTTCAATCTACTTCTTCAGGGCTGGACAAGTTTCACAACACGGTTATTACAAATATTGTGTGTGAAACTTGTCCCCGTCCGAGCAATAATAAACTCCGAAACGTCGGCAAACGGAAATAGCTTATTATTTTGGACCAAAAGCCGTGAACCCACAATGGAATCGTCTACAGAAAATGGTCATTAAATACAGCATATTTTATTATTCTAAACGAACATTTTAATGATTCAGATTGTTCATTTATATGCATTTTCGAACACCATAAGGAAAATCAAAGATATTGAAAGTTTTTTGATGATTTTTTCCTATTACCTTTAGTTTATTATTGTTTGTCATTATCGAAGGGCTGAAACAGGCGAAGATCAGGCATTTTCTGGCATTACTGGAAACGGCTTGATTGAAATTAATTGCTGTTTTTCTAAAATTTAAGGACAATAACAGTTTCATTTAATTAATTTGCCTATTTTGCAACAATTTTCTAGTTAATTTTTGCTTTGTTATATTTTATTTAATAAGGTTTTCTGAAACAATGTATTATTTATTATTCTATACCTAAAACTAGCCATATATCTATGATTTATAAAAAGAATTAACATTAAAAATGTAATGAACAGTTATGAGATTTATTCTTCCATCTTCAATTAATAATAGAAATTTTCAGGGTTCAAAATATTGTTTCTTCCCGCGGCAGCGTACAGGGCTCCTACGCACCCGCTGTTGTGAGTAAAATAGGGGCACTCATCGAAAGGTTAGAATGATCTATGAATTCACTCGTTAATTTTAAAACCCTTATTGCAACTATTAAAATACAATTACATGGTGATATTATAAGTTTAATATTGGGAACAAATATCATACAACGTCATGAGAAACAATATACAATATACAATATTACATTCTTATACTCTCATCTTATGTTATTTCTCTAAGTGCTGTTTGGTCTTTTCAATCAATTGGGCGACATACGACACCGATCTGTATAAAGAAGCAATGGATTGAAAAATCGTGTTCCTTTTCAGCTGCACATGGGACATTCATATTGAAAAAGTGCGTTAAAAATACGTAAATATTAAAAAAAGTAGTAATTCGGGATCTGTAATTTCTGATTGCCCCGCGATCTTTCGGAAAAAAATTACACTGTCGGACGGTGGCGGGGGACAAGTGAATGTTGCACTCTCTAGCATTTTTATTGTTTCAGTTCTGGTGCACGGTAGCATTGGTGGTAGCACGGTAGCACGGTGCATTGTAGGTTCTGTAAGCACGTGAACGTGATTTTCTACATTGAATAGAAATCTTGAAATATAAGAGATGATCTTAGTGACGTTAGGTCGTTTATAATGCTGGAATACAAAAAAAGAATTTAAGCAAAAAACAGTTTGGTTATTTGACTAACCGTGCAATTTAATGGCATGGGTTCCCACCAGTCTTCAATAAACGTTTACTCATTATGCCGTGTAATGTTGAGATTCCTTGCTCGTATTATTTTATAAATTATTTGGTTGTTTTCAATAGGTCATGAAATTCTATTGTAATTTCCGGCCAAATATCCCATCCCATTCTGTTTCTCAAGAGACTTAGCCAATCCTCTGATGATCCCAGTTGGCTACCGGCAAGCGAAATAGATTGCACTCGGCGTCGCACATGTATTTCTAACGTTAATATATCTTATCATATCTCACATTCCATCAAAACTGCCTACTTTGACTCGCGGAAGGCCATAAATTTAGGCCGCCGTAAAAATATCGTATGGCATTCAAGTAAAAATGAACGGTTGCGAAAACATCGAGACGATTCTTCGTTTTATGTCAATTTTAAACAAATAAATACTCGCTTCAAGTTTTGATGCTCAGAGCGGATGTGGTACGATAAAATCGTTTATTTCCATTAGTAATAAGAACTCTAGAGTGTAATAATCCCCCACCCACGCATTTATGGAGGAAGATTATTTACTAATTTAGTCCTGTTCTTCTAACTTCGCGGGATGCGGGAAGGAGCAGGTCTTGCAAACATGAATTGCCAACAAACACATTATTCATTCTGGTAACATTATAATGACAATTTACGTTACACGGCCAACGCGCGGCCCGCCTCGCAATAAAAAAAAACCAACAACAATTACAAAAAGTGCGTGTTGCAAACGGAAGAGTTCATCACACCCCCTGTGAGCTCGTCCTCAGGTAAGCGGACGATCCTTTGCCCTGGCTGCAAGGTTGGTGGCCGCACAAAGAGGGCGGCGCGGCGGCGGCGGCTGTGGCGGCGGCGGCGGCTACGGCAGCGCGGGGTACGCCGGCGGCAGTGATACCTCAGCCACGTTGACGCGGGCGGATGTGACCGCCGATAGTTTGTTTTGTGAATCTGCTAAGCTCGGGCACCGCTGGCGAGTGGCATCCACGCAACCATCCGTTACCATATAACTCCGCCAGACTTGAAGTGTGGAGAGCGTAACATTATTGCTTGCTCCAATTCATAAGATGTTAAAATCGAGCGCAAGTCTAGCACTTCGCGATATGCGGCAGATGCCGCGCTCTCCTTCAAGTGCCGGAGAGGCCGTTTTGAAGTTAACTCGCCAGTAAAATTTCGGAATCTGTTAATTTGCCTACAGCTACGCTCACCACCAAACTTCTGTCTCCCACCATCCCCCTGTGAGGTTATTCTCTGATTCGTTATTTTAAACGAAAGGTGTGGGAGTGAGACCTCGCTTTGGCCAATAGAATTATCGGCGCATGCCCTGTTGGAAATAACATTTGGGGTGTGATAATTCCAAGAATAAGTTTCCCTTGAAGTATTTCTGGGAAGCGCAAATCTGCTACGTCCGGCCCCGGCTGCTCTAAGAGGCCTAATCCGTCGATGGGCGCTACCCTGTGGAACGTAGTGAAAGGTCTTAAGACGGTGACAAAGAAATCTCTAGTAGGCGCGGGCGCCGGGACGGCGCGGGCGCGGTCGCGGGCACTGGTGGCGGTAGCGGCAAAGTGCGGCTCTTCCACGGGCTCAATCACGTATACACGTTTTATATGATGGGAATCGATGTACTGTTACAAGAGATTACAAGCAATACAATAGATGAATGAATAATATTTAATTTTACCAATAAGCGAAAGATGGAGAGCTAATGGTGCGACTTTCAAAGCAGTAAGTACGTACGTAGGTTGTTATAGGTTAATTTTCTTTTTATGGTAGATTTTTGCTGTGCATGTAGAATACTCAATCGCTACAAGTCTCCTCATCCCACACATTTCGATGCTTTCGTAGCTGATCTCATGAAGTGACTAAAACTACCAAATTCAACATCACACGTTTCCCAATAAATGTTAGACTCGATTTTTGTTTCCGAAACTTTTTTCAGCAAAATCCTCAGGATAGTAAGAAAAAAATAATATTTCGCTGGTTTAGATGGACTTTCGGATTGTTTATTAAAAACATTTGCACTTGTCTGCCGACACCCGTCAACTCAATGTTTCTTGGCGCACAGAAATATTTCCAAATAGTTTCAAAACAGTAAAAACCAAGCTCGCCCGCCAGGTTTGCATCTGTTGATTGCACGTTGCGTGGGCGTGTGTGGCATCCGAATTCATAAACTCATCAATCATGGAAGAAGTACTTGCAGATATAAAACCCTAGTTTCAGTCAATCATTGAAGTAACTAAACTTATGAAACACCAAATCCTAATTCCAGTTGTAGCAATAGTGTTTAGTGGTAAAAACAATGTAGTAATAGTCCCCCAAAACAACAATGTCTTCCTCTCATAGTTAAACACAAAAACGAAGGAAAACAAGAGGTCGTGTGCATTTTGTGTCCAAGGATCATTTCACTGCACCATGCTCCACGAAAAGAAAGAACCCGAAAGGTAAAAACTGCAATGGAACTCATAAAGGAGATTCCATCGAATGAATGCCCAAATTATGTTTGGCCTTTTCTGTGTTAATTGTTTACTCTTTCAGTCACACTTCTTTAGCAACGCCATGATCATCACAAAATTCCGGCATCATTACTTCACTCCCACTTCACTCACATAAACTACAACTGCCAAAGCCGCCCACTCTCACTTAAACACTACCACACACCAAATATTTAGATCAACAAACAACAATTACGCTGCCCACAACTATAACATCTTCACCTCATTTCTACAGAGCATAATTCACTCAATTACCAACTATATTAATTTATTATAACCTGAATAAGTCGTGTCATTCAGAATCATCTTTCATAATAATGATAATAAAATAATATTATTAATAATAATAACAATAATAATTAACCCCTTACGATCATCTCACTATCCATCATGCACAGGAAATGTAAATGTAAAGAACACAGCCATGGTTTACCGAGGAAAAGAGGCAGACAAAATCATCTTAGAGATAAATATTGTTCTATAAAACAGTACTCCACTTATGTACACACCAAATACATTTGGCTGGATGAGTGGTTTACAACGATACTGACGCAGGGATGAACGAAAAAAATAAAAATCACAAAAAAACTTAAATTATTAAAAAGCAAATGAATTTTTAGATGAATCGACCTTGCTTAAAATTTAGGAATTCAATAATTTTCGTGATTTTTAATCTTAGATAAATTGTTCACAATTACTAGTTATAAGTTAGATTAAGGTAACAAATAGATGCAACACTTTACATATACGGCATTATTTTCCTGGGAAAGAACCAAAAACTTACTGAAAATTTACAGAATAATATAATATTTGTCAGCCGTATTTTGTGGATACAAATCCTGTCTTACATACTACAATCTTTTCATTATACAGTACATAATATAAAAACTATATTTAACTCCCGAGCGCAACTCATGTAGGGACCTCGTTATTGAGTTGTCCGACATTCCGTCGCAGCGGGGGTCGGATACTGGGAAGCAGGACCCGCGGTTGTCACCCGCCCCCTCCGCGTCCTCTGCCGCCCGTTCCACGCACGCAGCGCCACGCACGCATGCACGCGCTCACGCACGCGTGCGGGCGCGCGCGGCCCAAAATACGCGGGGGCCCCGCCGCCGCCACCGGCGCGCCGCGAATAGGCCCGGCCGCGTATTTCGGGCGCGCGGGGGCGGAGCGAGGCAGAGCGGAGCGGAGCGGAGTAGCACGCGCCCTGGCGGCGGGCACCGGCAACGCGCCAAGCGCCCCCCCCTCTCTCGGCCCTCTTTGCTGCGCTCCTCGCCGCTTTCTCGCCTTCCCCTCGCTCCGGCCGCCTCGCTCCGGCCGCCTCGCTCCGGCCGCCTCGCTCCGGCCGCCTCGCTCCGGCCGCCTCGCTCCGGCCGCCTCGCTCCGGCCGCCTCGCTCCGGCCGCCTCGCTCCGGCCGCCTCGCTCCGGCCGCCCTCGCTCCGGCCGCCTCGCTCCGGCCGCCTCGCTCCGGCCGCCTCGCTCCGGCCGCCCCGCTCCGGCCGCCTCGCTCCGACATCCTCGTTCCGACCTCGCCTTCTCCCCTCTCTCGGCTCTCACTCCTATCTCACTCCTTTCTCTCCTCTTCCTCCTCCCCCTATCCCCTCGTTGCTCTGTCCCTTCTCTGGTCCACTGTCCTCTCCGGTGCTCTCTCGCATCTCGTTCTCGTTTTCGCTCTAGTCTCCCGCTGAACATCCTTTCTGTTTCTCACCTTCCAACATTCTCCCCCTGAAGTTTCTCTCGACTGTATCTTTCTTCTCCACTTCTTCGCGTCTTTCCCGTTTCTGCTGTGTACCCTCCCACAGGTTCTTCTCCCCATATCCCGCCGGCTCTGCTCGTTGCTTGCTGTCATTTACTTTCACTGCTCTTGAGCGACATTTACATACATTATGTCACATAATAGCGGACTGTAAGTGAAAATACTACAAGTTAACTCACATATCCCTTTGAGTGCAAAATACATCAATGATAACAACTTAACATTTTACTTCACCGTCTATTTTTTTCTTAACTGTAGGAAATTACATTATAGTAAGATCGTAATAAATTTTTTCAGCACTCGTGGATGGGAGGCAGTAGTTACCTACATTTTTTTATTGGCGGGACTTTGTTTCTCTGCGGTATCCGTATGACAAAATATTCTATGCTGACTCGTGCCTCACAGATGGCATGGACACTAAATAACTGGTTACTGCCAAAGTAAACAGAACACTATAGTGACAGCGAATCAACAGCGCTGCCGCCCCAAATATTCGAATAGGCCCCGCGAATATGCTTATACGATTCTATCAATTCGCACTACAAAAATTAAAATGCATGCAACTCGTACGAAAGCGTACTTGGAGTACTCATTTGAAAATGCCCTAGATTCACATTCTGTACTAGTTACGTAAATAGCTATATCTGATTTGGGAGCATCATGATACAAGTACAAGTAATGTACTTGTATTACTTGTAATGCAAATACAAGTAATGTATATCAGCTTCCGGGTCAATGACCCCCATCTCGATCAGGTTTTTGACCAGTTTTCCTGATCCATTGAGCAAATGCTGAGATGGCCCCTTGTTTTGCTTCTGGACGTAAATGTAGCTTCACTGTGCGCAGGTTTTCTTGAGCACTCCTTTTGCTTGTAGTGGTAGGAGAAGAACTGATGTTCGTGACTATTTTGTTAGTAATGCAGAAAAATCACATCTGTAGTTCGTTTACAGTTGCAAATACGTTTTCTGTAACTCGGGAACGAAAATGTCTACTTATTCAAATAATGTTGCTAATCTCGCGTTTTTTTTAAATTCTGGACCTCAAGAAAATGTGCGCAAATAATCTCCTCCCCCATACGTCATATACAGTTTTTTTAACTGTTTTTTGACCAAATAAATAAACATCTTTTTTTACTTATTTATTAAAGTCGCATTACCTTCCAGGCCATTAGCGGCAACTGTGAGAGTTGTCTAGGCCGCCAGGTAGCATCTCGGAGTACGTGCCTCTTAACACGCGCTCCTGCGTCGCTCTCTAGCGGCCAGAATTCATTTGTGCTGAGGAAGGGTTTAGAGCAATTTGCAGGGGTTGGACTAGCACCTATGACACAGTCAAGCTTGTTTAGTTAACAAATTTCATATCAGATCGTCCGGGAATTGCACCCGGACCTCCTTGGTGACAGGCATGCGACTACTCTGAGCCACGAGTTGCCTAAATACTGTTTGTGAAACCAAATTTTCGAATTATATTTCAGTATCATCAAACTACAGAAGCAGAATTAATGCCGCATTTAACATGTCTATTAAGTTATCACCCGTTACTTCAGACTTAAAGAAAATATATTATAATAAGTCGCAAACAGATCAATAAAAATTTCCACAATCCAATCCATCTCTCTTACGACATGCAGTAAAATTTCAAGCAGTGTTTTCAAGCAGCTCTTTTAGACTGAAGCTTTCGCAACAATGTAATGGTATTTTTTACCGAGATTATGTAGTACTTTATATTTCTTAAACTGAAAATTATTCACTGGAGAAAAACATTTGTTAAATCCTGGTGGATATAATTCAGATTTTGGAAGTAACCTGAAAGAACTTAAGTGTCCACCTGAAGGAGAAGACAAGCTCCCCTCAACAAGTTGTGTAGGAGACAATAAAAAGCTTCACATCATGCTCTATTCTCTTAATTACCTAGGCCGAACTGTACACATGGCCCATTATTTCACTCAACTTGCACAATTCAACTTTCTAGTAATAATTTACAATATCTTTTCTCACCTAACAACAAAAAACAAACCAATCATCGCAATGACTGTTAGAAAAGATCTCATTTTTCATAAAAACATCACAAGTATTGTAAACATTGACAAACATATCAGACTCGAGGGCAAACTATACTAAGCGGTGGTTGTTTTCTAGCCAGCGACTTTTCCAGGGTGTATCCTGAGAAACGATACAGGAGGAAAAAATCAAGATTTAATATCCTGAATATTCCAGTTTGGTTGAAGTCGGCTCTTGTCCCGTTGTTCGGATGCAGTCTTCAAATTCAAATATGACCTAGTTTTCGTCGTTAGAACTTGTTTAAGTTTTATTTGTTAATTTAAAGGTTGCATCAACTACTAGATCATTAGCGACCACTATTGGATGTAACGTTATGGTACGAAGATGAAACGATATGGATATGATAGGGAGTGAAAGGACGAACACATACAACCGAGGCCAAGGCGGGACTCGAACCCGCGACCCACGGTCCAAGATTACTACGACACTACTGGCTTAGCGATCTCGGCCACCGAACCGACCTTATTTAAGTTCACATTTGTCCAACTGCACCACTTTTGAATGGCATTCTTTTCTTTTCATGGCGGCAACCAATTTTGAGCCTTGGCCAGACATCCGGTCTTGCAATACGAACGTGACCACAATCGCAGCGACAGTCCAATACTGTTCTGAGCCAACGCATAAGGGTAATAACTAGTGAAAGGAAGGGGAGACAAAAAGAACAAGAAAAATAAAGTGGTATCATTATGATATTACAATCAAAGTACTCGTATATCATAAAACATACATTTTTTATTCCCACACATGCTTGAAAATACGTTTCGCAAGAAAATATGGCCACATCATCATCAGGTACCCTGAAATCAAACTGTTTTAAGTTAAACCTGGTTCATCACAAATAATAAACCTGAAATTTGAAATTGAAATACGAAATAAAAATGCAAAAGCAAAGTCGGATTTAAATAATATTGAAATTAGAAAAAAAATGTAAATGTTAAATACAAATCGAAAAACAAGAATGTATCAATACAATAATAACTAATGATACGTGAATATATAATACGTAGGAAAGTCTTCCCAGGGACAAAGAAAGGAAAAACACACGTATTAAAACGTCGCAAACTAGAAAGCATGGTCAAGTAAAATAAACCCGTAAAACTACGGAATGAACGCGAAACGAGCATGGTCTGGGGTGGACGACCACCGTCGAAATCATAAATGCCAAATAAAGGACCCGAAGGTCAAAAAATGTGAAAGTGAGAGCCAAGAGGAGTGAGGGTAAAAAGAGGTAGGTATGGGGGTGAGGAGAAGTAAGACCAACAAGGAAAGGAAAAACTAACGAAAAGAAAAAAGACAGAGCTATTGGGACATCCCTTTAAATATACCGTGGGCGTTAATTTAATTTTGGACAACATATTGGCATAAGCATTGGTGATAACATCTGATTCAATATTCAAATTGACGATCTAATTGTTGATCTATAAGGTCTCAGAAAGCAACCACGAGTATCTCCGAGATTTATGTAAGTATTAACCCTATGATGGGAATTGGATTTAATTCAGAATTGGAAGCTCTAATGTTATGATTTAAAATATGAGAGTTGTTTCGTTGTCTTTAATATCCTGAGGGTACCACATTACTATAACAGCGTATGACATAGACATCACCGATTGGTTTATAATTATGAACAATAAAAAGAATTAAAAAGAAGCAAATGAGAAAGCAACATGAAAGAAAGGCGAGAGATAAGCTATTGGAGGACGAAATAAAGAATAAGTTCCACACTACAAGTTTCTTTATTTTACATTGCATTAGCGATATCCTAGAACTATTCATGTTTAATTGTATTTCATTATTGTGTATTTTTACTTTTTATTTACATTTAACGAAAAAAATTGTTGCATTTGGGGCAGAAACACAAGGGACGATCTTAGTGTTTTGCTGAATGGATCAAGGAAGCTGAACAAAAAAACAGATCATGATGAGGTCAAAGACCCGAAGAGTTGGCAGCGTGCTCTTGGCTCAAGCTGTTCAGAAGCAAAGGACATGCAAGGGACACGTGACACTCCACGCCAGGGAAGTGGAACAAAAGAGAAAAGCAAACAAGAAAAATATGAGGAAATAAATAGTTTCTAATCTACGTCTCTTGGCTCTTTCAATGATTTGAGGAACATTTTTTCTTAATTTTGAGCAATGAATGAGACTTTATACGCCTATATATTCGGTGATTTCTTTTACCTCCAAAAAGCCAATATACCTGCACTTCGACGACATTTCAAATCAGGCATATCCATGCTTGCTGCCACCAATAGCGAGTTATATTTTTAGTATTCTACGCTCACCCCTTCCCATTTTCTGCATTTCCCACTAACACATTGCACTTTCCACGACCTATACTTCCTCCACACGTCTTCCTCGCAAAAGAAGCCACATGACACAACGACAGAAAGAAACGGAAGAAGAACAGAAGAGGTACAGTATGAGCGTGAAGAAATAATATTTTTCAATTTGCCTGCCCATTCCACATCGGGCGGAAGTATGTAATTTCCCCAGTGACAGTATTGCCTATCCCCACGCTCCCTATTCGCTTCTCGCAAGTCTCCATCGACCCAATAGGATACAGTACAACATATAATCAATGCTTGATTTCTAAAAGTTCAGGAACGCGTGACAATTTGATTAATTTTATATAAATGTATTGTTCTGTTTGCTAATTTATCGATTAATAATTATAAATAACCTTTATGATAAATATAATTTAAATTAATGCATATTGTATCTTTTTAGACGACTTACTAATTTTATTTCATATATATTTAGACATCATAGAGGTCAATTAATGATACATTCTTGTTAATTGATTTAATTTAACAATAGTTCAGGTCTAATATATTGTGTACCGAGAAAATAACAATGAGCATTTTAGAAAAGTTTCCACAATTCCGAATTTCTGTACTTATTTCGCAGGTCAGAAATTTACTGACACAAATATAAAGAGTTTCAAACAATAAGTTTCCTCTTATTGTTTACTCATGTATTGAAGAATATAATGAAAAGAAGAACACAAAATTACATTTATCCTTCTAAGAATTTCAAAGCTTTTTCAAACGTTAATGTATTTATACCTATGTTTTGCATTCATCTACGTTGGTTCATCTAAAACTCAAAGTAATAAAGCATATGTTGGCCCAATGCTTTTTTCTGTTCGTTTCATTCGCGAAGAGGTACGGGCACGCCGTTCTGAAGCGTTCTACCTGAAATCAAGCCCTGCATAAGGCACAAGAGAAATAAAATAACAAGGAGCATTTTAGAGAAATTTCTACAATTCCAAAGTTCTGTTCAAAGTTCTGTTCAAGCCTACGGCAACACTTAAAAGGGAAATAGGTTAAAGGAGAAGGAAGTATGAATAGCAAGAAATAAACGTTTTTCACTTTCCTTGCCCATCTCACAATAGCTGCAGACATTTCCATGTCCCCTTTCCCAGCTGGACGGTGTTATGCATCAACCGGCTAAGCGCCATTTTAAAAACAAATTAGATATGGACCCAGTCCGTTGCATTGGACCATGTTCGAAGTGTACGCAAAAGTTTGGCGCCAAATCTGTAAAAATAGGGTTTACATTTTCATTAATTATAAGGCTATCAGTCACATCACGGGTTTTATGTTTCGCAAAAACCGTCTATTAAACTAGATCTTCAAATCCTGTGTTCTTAATTTCACATAATACAGGTAAGCGCCAGATATTCCACTCATGTTCGTGTAGTTTGGCGCTTCAATCAATGAAATAATTAAATTACAGCTTTTAGAGCTGAAAATGTAATAAAACCTTGAACGCGATTATCTCAAAACTTGTATGATGTCGCATAGCCGGTTGATGCATAACACCGTCCAATTGACACTCCTCGCCCCCCCTGCTCCCCACCAGCTTTCCACACGTCTCCGTCGTCTCGGCTGCCGCCGCGCGCCGCGCCGCTCTCAATGCACAACAAACAAGGAGGGGTGGCTGCGACCGAAGAGGAGGGGGGAGGTGGGGAGGGGAGGGAAGTCCACGGCGCCAGCGGGATGCCAGCGAACGCAGCGCAGCAGGGGGAGGGGGTGGCGGGCTGAGGGAGGGGGCAGCAGGCGCCTCCGCCGAATCCATTCACAAAGGCGGTCTATCCGAAGCGGCGACGGAGGGCAGTGGGCCCAAACAACCTCCAACAAGCAAAACTCATTTTCCAAATTAACCCATTAAGTCGACGGGGCATAACTTCGGTTTTTCTTTCTTGGCGCACGGGGGGGTGTCAATACAATGGAAGATCTCACGTTATTTTGCGTCGTTGTCCGTTGTGCCGCCAGGAGTCGCATGATCGCCAGCACTGCTCGATACAGTCGCGATGATGCGACTCCTAGCTGCACAACGGAGAACGACGCGAAATACCGTGAGATATTCCATTTTATTGAGACGCTCCTTCTGCTTCTCCTTTCAGAAAAAGAAGATCAACAACCACCGTCTGGCGCTTCGGGAGCGCTCTAGTAGTAAATATTTAGGAACACAACAATTAGGTAGAACATAAAGTTGCATAAACATATTGGTTTTGTGGTGAAATGTCGCTGGCATTTATAATTAAATCATTACAGGCCTTGTCATTGCCAACCATGTTATTTATTTCAACAAGACCAGCTTTCGATAGCCTAGCCATCAACATCAGTTTCTAGTACAAGAAAATAGCATACAATTAATGAAACAAAACAAGAGATTAAAACAAAACATTAGGATTGAGAGATTACTAATAATTTTAAAGAACAAACACACCTCGCGGGAGTGAATGCAGCGTCTAGAAACGAAGTAGAGGGGGGAGAGGTGGAGAGGAGTGACGGCGAAGGCCGGGGGGAGGGATAAATGGAGGCCCAGGAAATAGGGTCGGACAGGACATGTGGGAAGAATGGCCGAGTGACAGGAAGCGCAAAGCGACGGGGGACGAGACGCGGGCACGAGGGCGGGGGCGGGGCGAGGGGGCGAGTTGCGGGGACGGGGCGAGTGGACGGGGCGAGGGGCGGGGTGAGGGGGGCGGGGTGAGGGGGCGGGGCGAGGGGGCGTGGCGAGGGGGCGGGGCGAAAGGGTGGGGCGGGGGGTGAGTGGCAAGGGGGTGAGGCAAGGGGGTGGGGCGAGGGGGCGGGGTGAGGGTGCGTGGCGAGGGGCGGGGAGAGGGGGTGAGACAAAGGTGCGGGGCGAGGGGGCGGGGCGGGGCGACTCCCACCGCGTTTACTCCCGCGCACCGAAGGACGGCCGAGTGAGAGGAAGCGGGACGGGGCGGAGGACGGGGGCGGGGCCTCCCGCCGTGTTAATTCCCGCGCGCCGCTCCGTGCGCCGCGCGTCATGCGAGCGTTATTGCATTGGCGCCGCGTCGCGATCGCGGCTTCGCGGGCGGTATGGAGCGGCGGGGAGAGGGTGGCCGTGGAGGATGGAGACGGCTGCCGGGGAACGGGGAGGAGAGGACTCCTCTGAGCGGAGCCAGGCCAGACGGGGAGAGGATCACAGGGGGTTTCATGAGCGTGATGGGACGGGGGCGGGATGGGAGGGGACGAGTTGGCTCTTAGTGATTCCGGGCGCGTTATTCCCGTAAGTCGTAACTGTCGTTATTCCCGTAAGTGTAGTGCGTGTTTGCCTCGGGAGGCGGCGGCGGCGGCGACCTTCTCCCGCTGGATGGTGAGATCTGGCGCCGCCCTACCGTCGACTAGCATGGTTTCCCGCAATCAGGTATCTCCCACCCGCGGGGCACCGCCCCAGCCGGGACAAGCTATAAGCTTCCGACCGGTCTCCCAGTATGTGTAGTATTGTAGTGCATATTAGTGTGTGTGTCTGTGTGTAAGAGGAGAGGATAGGACAAGGAAGAGGAAGGAAAGATCGCGCGCGGTTCGTTTGTTAGGGTACTGCTCCGGCATTCGCCTGGTGTTGATCGGAGAAACCACGGAAAACTACCGATCAGAGCCGCCGGCCGCTAAAATTCTCCTCAAGACAGCGACTGAACTCGACCTAACTGAGAAGCTAGTGTCGAAAATCCTGAACCTAGGACCTCCCGTCAGAGGGACTGCAGTGACCTCAGGTTGATGCACTGAGCCATCTCTCCTGGTCAAAGCGTGTGGGGAAGGTACTCGGTGGATTGTGGCGGAGCGAATGTGTGAACGCTGCGAAATGACTGGGAGAGCAGTTTGGAATATGAAGAACGAATATTCTGGAAACGCTCGCTCGATCTCTGTTTCTCACGGGAAAGCAACCTTCTTTTGTTAATTTTTCATTAATAAGTTTCGCTCATTACTAGAGTACCACTTCCCGCCGAAAATGCAAGTATTCTCAGAGTACAGCGAAGTGGCGACAATAGTACCAACTTTTGAGAGCTTAACCTGTTCTCATGAAACGTTAATACACGCTGACTCCAACTTGTTCCACGTGCGAGAACACAACTGCTATGAAGTTACTGTCTCGGCGTTTGAATTTGGCGATAATGCTATTGTAGGTTAAAACGAAAGTGTCCAAGCCGTTTTCTTTATGAATACAGCGTTTCGCGGTGAGGACCAAGTAGGAGCTGCCACCTGGTGGAGGAAAGCCGAACTAACAAGTAGATGCCGCCAAAACCTATTTCAAACCACTCAGAGAAGTTTGTTCGCGCTCTTCCTTGTCATCAGCGCGCGGATTTGGGAGAGAATTTTTTTAAGTCCGACGCGATACCTTTATAATGCAAGTTCTGAGCTAGTAATTAAGACCAAAGATAGTTATAAATAATTGCTCTGGCCGAATGGCGCCAAATTTGAATCATTTATTGATAGCAATGTGCCAACAAAAAGAGATGCGAAGAAGGATGGAGAATTGGAGGGGAGCGGAATGGTGCGCAGAAGCGGGCGAAGACCGGAGGAGCGGGGCAAGATGCTGGACAAACGAGGCGGTGAGGGAGGCGCCCTGGAGCGTGGGAGGGGCGACTGAAGCGCGCTGGGAAAGGTCCCGGATAATGCCAATTCAGGGTTGGGCAAAATACTTGAAAAATGTATTTCAGATGCAAAGTACAAAATACTTCGCCGAAAGTATTTTAGATACCAAATACAAAATACTTTCATAAAAGTATTTTAGATACAAAATACAAAATACTTTCATAAAAACTATTTCAGATACAAAATACAAAATAGTATTTTAAAATACTTAAGAAAACACAAAATACAACCAACGGTGTTTTACACATAATAGTTTCTAGCCTATTTTTTTCTCTTTTAAACGATCATACACGTTCAAAATTCACATTTAAAGTCACATCACATTTAAAATTTTATTATTAAAAATATATAACATTCTTTATACAAAAATGTTTCAAATGAAATATTCAACCCATTTCAGGTATGAGTATGGGGTCAACCTAACATTACGTATCGCAAAAGGGGGAGGGAGGGGGTCTGAGGCAGCGATACGCAAGGAGGGAAGGGTATTGAATAGAGCTCTGCAATCAGGCGAAAACAACCGCTCGAGACCGGCTGCACTCGTCCGCGTGGTGGGACCCTCTCCATTTACTAGCCCAGTGAATGTTTGTGACGGATTAATAAAAAGTATTTTTGTATTTTGAAAATACAAAATACTATCAGAAAGTATTTTCGATACAAATACAAAATACATGTTTCAATATGTATTTTCGATACAAAATACAAATTACAAAAGTATCGAAAATACGTATTTTAAATACAAGTATTTTCGATACTGCCCAACTCTGTGTCAATTATTACAGCTAAGTTCATATCGGAGGCAAAGAATAAAATAAATGCCATAAAATGATTATTTTCTTAATTTAAACACCGAAAAACGGTGTTTTGCCTGAAAGTACTTACCATGTGGATATTTTAACCTCAGATCTTGAATATAATAATATTTTCTACATTCAAACGTGGGAAAAATTGATTCGAATTGCAAACGCGTGCCAGAAAACCCCCTTATCCGGCTAGAGCCTGTATCCCCATCACCAGGCTTATTGTAAAATTATACTTTATTGAAACAAGAAGGAAATTAAGTTTAAACAAAAATAATATTTCCCAAAAGTTGTTTCAAAATTCAAGACAACCAACCGTTCCATTCGCCATGGCGGACTGACTGTTGGCATGATCTGCCATCTGAATACTTTATATTAAAGTTACTTCTAATGATTCGTTTTACCGTTGCAAAACGTAAGTTTCTACAAGTTGTCTCATGTTCACGTAAACTAGTCAGCTGAACATTTAATTAACTGGGGAACGGTATTCTCTCAATCTGATAACTTAAGATTTAACTACTTTACAGGACAACTCTTTGGTGTTGGAGGCGAGCGGCGGCGGCGCGGGGGCGGCGCGGGGGCGGCGCGGGGGCGGCGCGGGGGCGGCGCGGGGGCGGCGCGGGGGCGGCGCGGGCGGTGCGGGGGCAATGATGCAAGTGACGCGGGGGCAACGGTGCGCATTCGAGAACTTTGCTACTCTGGGCCCGCCAGAATCCGCGACAAATCGTGCTGCCCGCTGACTACCGCGTGATTCGCTGCTTTACGGCCACTCTCGCCGACGAGCTGCTACGAAGCCATCCTCTGCACGAATCCGCTCTGTACTCGTAGCGCTCATGGACAGGAATACTGCTACTATCTAAAACAAATTCATTTCTTTTGCAGTCCTGTGTAATAGGAAATAAATTGTGGTCACGGGGCAAAAGTTCTTAAGTCAAAAATCTTAGTTTGGTGAAAACAAGGGTTAAGATTTTTGAGCCACCGCTTGTACCTACGCTAAACGCTATTTCCCAACGCTTTTTTCTCGTTAAGGTGGCAGCATTTGAGTAAGGTCATTTTACTAAAATAAAATATATATACTTAACTTGTAGTTTCAGTACTTAACCCAATTTTGCCAAAAACTGACTTAAGAACTTTTACCCCGTGACCACAGAATTATCGGTGCTTTTGGTTTTGATGAGTGATTTGAATTCTTTCGAGCAAATACTTAATAGATCTGAAATCCATTTTACCCTACCACGAAAGACTTTTTTGTAATTTCGAAGAAAAGACTGGTAAACAACAACTCTTGATTTATGAAAGCTTCACGAAACACAGTGAATACACGGTTTAAAACTACAAAGGCCTATACATAAATGTACTGAAGGAAGAAGTATAAATATGTATACAAGCAGTGCATATCTTATGCACACTGACACAAACTAACATTAACAATAATTTATATTTATACTAAAATCATCAGAGAGTTTGCTAACGCTTTCTTTGCTGAAATTTTGCATGCTCTGTTTTTGCCTTCTCTTCTGTGCAATTCTACACTTCCTTTCTTTAAATAAAACAGGTAGTCTGCAATCGCTTCAAAATATCTGCCCTGATAACATTTTCCCATCTCTTTAGGCCTTGAAGAAACTTCTCTCCATGTTCATCAATGGAATCTCCCAGATTATCGAGGAAGAAATCAGGGTGGTTGTGAAGAAAATGAAGTTCAATGCTCATGTTTACATCATAAAGAGCTCTTCCATATTTTCGTATGCTTCCTTTAAATAAACACAATGGGCTACTAGCACTAGTTTCGAGGCATATTGATTTCCATTATGAAGCAGAACAGCTTTGAGGCTGTGTTTCGAAGAATCTATAAACAACTTCCATTGATCACTGACATACCTTATTCCAAATTCTGAATGTACATCATGAATGTTTGTGCAGCATACAAACTGACCCTCTTTCGATAAAGAATCAAGGAACTCTTCTCTCATTCGTTACCAGTAAAGTGTGTCTGGAGCGAGCATATTTTTCTCTTTCAGCCGTGAGCCTAAAACCTGCGCCGATTTCTTTGAGTGGCCAAGATCTCGAACCAAATCATTACATTTTCTTGATTAACCAACCGGGATATTCTCCTTTGGGGAAATCAGTATCGTCCATTTCACTGTCACAGCAGTCTAAATAATATGAAGATGATGTAGATGATACGTCATGTGGTGGGTTTGGTATAAGAATGTCAGGACCATGTGGTATGGGTCTAATAGCTGACCGAGTATTCGGGTAAACTATTTCTTTCATACTTTTCTTATTATGTCCATACACTTTCATTTTGCAAAAGGAAGAGTCGTTTATATACGATTCTTTTGTTCTCTCCACATCATTGGAATGCCAAAAGATAAAGATTTCTGCAACCGTTCATATCATTTTCTCAAAGCTGCAACACAAGTGGGGCCCAAGATTTGTTAGATCTTATAACTTAAATGCCGACGTAAGCGTAATAATCTTTCGTTACAAACGAGGCGGTTTCCCTTTTTAGTGTAAATGAGCCACATATATCACAAAAATAGTTGGGATTACTTCCATTTCTTTTAAATGAACTCGCCATTCATTAAAACACTTTTCTCACCAACTGAATGCACGTCTACAGCTCTTCGTAAATACCCAAGACCACTAACTGACATAAACTGGGGTTAGAGAACTATCAACTTATCTTCAAACAGTACCGCTTGGCTTCTACATACCGATATGTAATTCATTATTTTTTTGTGATGTGTAAGGTCCCATCACTTCTAGGTAATTAGCGATCACTGTTGGATATTAACGTTATGGTATGAGGATGAAACGAAATGGTGATTTTAGGGGGTAAAAGGACGAACACATTCAAACATGCTCGAGGCGGCACCCGAACCCGCGATCCTTCGGTCCATACGGCACTACTGCTTTAGCGATATCGGCCACCGGCCACCGGGTCGGCATGTAAGTTATTGTAAACCATTGCCAGAATTGATTTGAAATTTAATTAATCGTAAATTTCGCAAAAACCTGTGGGTGATGGAAGGAAACTGAATCCACATGTCTTATCAGGTTGCAACATCGACTCATTGTCAGCATCGGTTGCCTCATCGACTGTTGTCACATGTAATCAAAAGCAGCGAATCGTCTCAGTCCTCTCAGTTTCGTATGGCATAGCGCGTGCTAATTTGAAATAAGAATAAAAGAAAATTTTGCAAAACTGAACGTGATAGAAAAAATTAAAACTATATATGTAATCAAAATGAAAAACTGATTCATAATCACCCATTTTTATCAAAAGCAGCAAATCGTCGCAGCCCTGTGTCATCACCTCGAAGAATATCATAAAGTACTTAAGTGCTTGACGGATAATCGAGTAAAGGAGCAGCACTGGAAGATTGCGATGTGGTCGCCAAGGGAAAATCACACAAAAGTGCAGCGAATATCGTGAACGACCCATTGGCTGCCAAAGAGAAGATCCTTCTCCCTCCCTTGCACACTATAGTTTGGATTAATGATGAAATTTGTGAGAGCCCGAAACAAGGGTAGCGATCGCTTGAAATACATTTGCAGATTCTTTCCTCGACTGCGTATGGAATAATTAAAATCTGGCATATTTGATGGATTCCAATTTCGTAAATTGATAATTGATCCAAATTTCGCAAGTCCGATGACTAATATTCAATATTCTGACTGAAACAGCCTTGTCATTGTTGTCAAGAACGTTTTGGGTAATCGTAAAGCAGCAAATTATGCAGAAACTGAAGTAAGACTTGCATTCAAACTTTCAAAATTTGGATGTAACTACGAGCATTAAGATACATTATTTCCTTAGCCATCTACACAAATTTCCAGAAAAACTTGGAAATAATATAGGATAATGGCAGACTACTGCTGGAGGATAATAGCATAATGGCAGACTACTGCTGAGCCTCCACTTCAATTGTACTGATTTGCCACATAAAGAGGAAATCATACAATGCTTTTCAAACAATTAATTGTGATTTTATTTTTATTTTTTTATTTATTTACGTCAAAAACAGTTAAAAACTGTGTGTGACGAGCTATGGGGAGAAGTGAATTTTGTGCACGTTTTCATAATTCTGTGATCTCTAACCTAAACCATATTCTAGTCGAATTTTGAATACAGAAAAGAGAGGTTTTTTCGTGTTTTTGTTGACAAAATATTCGCTCCTATATAATAAAATGTATTTTCAAAGGTAAATTAGCTATAAATTCCTGCCCTGAACCCTCATGTTCTTCATGAAACAATAATACTTTTTGCCGCGATAATATGGAAAACGATAATTTGAATAACTATATTTCCCACTGAAATTCAGAAGACGTGCACAAAGAATGAAGTTACATTTATGCCCAGAAGCAAAACAAGGGACCATCTCAGCATTTGCTCAAAGGATCAGGGAAACTGGACGAAAAACCTGATCGAGATGGGCGCTATCAACCCAGAAACTGTGGTACAATACTTGTTACAGGTTCTTTAGAATTATACAGTCCAAATGATAAATAATTACATTAACTATCATTGTTAAAATTAATGCTACTTTCCTTTTTGATGCTCGGTATAGTCTCGAATTGTATAGAAACAGTGATGCAGCAGAAAAGATTTTACTTGGGACTTGAACTTTTCTATCGAATTTAATCGTTTAATGTCTTCTGGTAAAGTGTTGTAGAGTAATGTATAGAGCTCTGCAATCAGGCGAAAACAACCGCTCGAGACTCTCGGGCTCCGCGCCGACGCTCGGCGAGGGGAGGGGGACCTTGCTTGGGGGGGGGGAGAGATAGCTGTTTAACGGACATTTCGACCGGCCGCCTTGGGGCTCCCCCCGAGACTCGGGATTCGCGAGCGCCCGGGCGCTCGAGCGCTCGGCCGCTCGGCCAAGCACCGGACTGCACAGTAGCTTCGCCCCTCAATGCATGTACGGGATATAAGTCGCCGCATGTAGTGATCGCAACACTTTCAATTCATTGTAATCGAAAGAAAATACAATTTCAATTAAACAATTAATTTATTGAAAAGTAACAATTTATCGATTGACTGGAAATAATTTTATAGAGACAAACAATACATTTTTTGAAAGAATTAAGGTAAACAAAGACTCTGAAAATAATTTTTTTCTATATTTATAGTGCTTAAGGGAAGATAATGCGTTGCGCACCAATTGTAATGTCATTGAAGTTTCTTTCGTACAAACCCGAATATAAGGCATATTTATTAAATACAATGAATATTTGGTCATAATTTCACGAGTATATAAGAAAAAGCATATGCTAAACAAAAATGAGGTGGGTACTATTTTCCTTGCGTCAAAACGTCTTGTCGTTATTGGGCGTAGTAATTTATTGTAAAATAGTTGATGTAAGCCGCCATGGCCTCTGTATTTGTCGACTCAGTCGGCGGCCAAACAACAGCGGTCACGGCACATTAGCCTATTCAACTTAATAATTCAAACTACATTAATTACTTTTATATACACACGTTTAACATTATTTTAAATTCGACAAAAGTATGTATTCACGAAATGATGCATATAAAGTTTTATATGTACGAGTACAATGTTTTTCAAATACTCCATTATTTTACGTTTCAATGCAAGATAAGCGATTAATTGTAATTAAAAAAATCGTAAAAGCTGAAATTGTGAATCATTGGCTTCTGTGGAGTAGTATTGAAGCTCCACGAGACCCCCTTCCTTTGGGTGAACTATTGCTCAGCATGGCAGGAAGCGATAACAAAGGTTGTGCGAGGTGACGCGGTGGCTCCCACGCAGCGCGCCATCGCCTTTGCGACGAAATTTCCAGGAAAGGACAGGAAGCTGTTGGAAGAGAAGGGTCGAGATATGTGCACAAAGCTTTCCTCGAAAGGTATTGAGAAGCTCGCAAGATTATAAATAAAACTAAAAGTACAATGAGCTCAAAACAATGCTGGGGTGACTGAGGCACCCCGCGCGCCTACTGCCGGGTTAAGAAATTAAGACCTGCGTCTCAGTTTCTGCCTGAAAATTACAACACCAACAACAAAAATATTTGGAAAAAGAAACAAAAATACAAAAGTGGAAGGGAAAGGTACTAATATATTTCATTGCACTTGCATCTAAATTTAGCAGAGCATTTGTATTTACACCATATAAAATGAAGGAAATTAATGATTTTATGTTCATTAGAATAAAATAGGCAATTTCCGAAACATCCGACGCCTAGTCATTACAAAGAACGGAATTTATCTCTAAAACTTACGGAAATTATCTCTAAAACTTTTGAATGCCTTTTCTTTGAAGTCACAGGCAGAACTGCAATAGATCCACTTGAGGTTCTCTAGTGCGTCCGGGGAGTCGATTTTTAAAGCTTTTTATTCTTTTTTTATATTAAAATTTTTTATTTGAAAATTAATATTAAAATTCGTCTATATTTTAAATTTTGAAAAAACGTAATTATTGGTCATTTATTATAAAAACCATTCAATACTTCTTCCTTTTCCTGAAACATGACATTAGATATTTACTCCTACGTGTCGGCCGATTGTTACGTTCGCCTGAACGGAGTCCGCCGGTTGTCGAGTCTCGGCCGGTTGTCGAGGCCGGCCGAGTCTCGGTCGATCGCCGGCTCCCGGGAGTCCGCACCCGGCTGCGAAGGACAGTCGAGCAGGAGAGGCGAGCGAGCGCTGGTCGGTAAAAATCGCGGAGAATGCAGACCTCTAGTAATGTACATGAATTGTATGTGAATTTTTTGTAGTGAGCTGTTGATACTGCCACCTGGTGAATATGATCACTACGTCGTGTGTTATACTTATATACAGACTTATAGATTCGTTTCGGGCTTAAATATAAATATATTGAATATATTAATATCATGTATTTCAAGTGTTTAATTTCGTACAAATAGGCATATCTAGTTACATTTAGTTCGTTTAATGCAATTTACGAACTTTCGTTTAATGCAAGAGTCTATACTTAATAAAATAAGATAATATTTTTTTCGATGAGATTTTCATTCTCTCAAAAACTAGAGCCAATCTACCAAAGCAAATGACATAGTTGAAATCTGTGCATCAAACCCCCTAAAACGAGATGATCTCAGGTGACCGAGATTGCTAAAGCAGTAGTGTCGTAGCGATTTCGGGCCGAAGGATCACGGGTTCGAGTCCCGCCTCGGGCATGGTTTGTATATGTTCGCCCTTTCACCCCCTATCATCACCATATCGTTTTCATCCTCATACCATAACGTTAATTTAATAGTGGTCGCCAATGACGTAGATGTTGATGCGACCTTAAATAACAAACAAACAGAAAATACCCTAAAACTGCTTGAAATCGTTTGGCAAGAAAATGTGAGTTGACCAGTGCTATCGACAAAATTCTATAAACTTGTAGACCAAATTGAAAAATTGTTCCCGATTGTCAATATATGGTTGTTAATAAAACTTATCCAATTTTATTGATGACAATCTTTTATCATTCACCATTTAAACACAGAACACGTTTCGTAACGTGTTTTGTAACATCATCAGGCTCCTTAACGATGCAACTGTTGTCTCATTTTGTTATCTGGCAGTTTTAACGGTGAAACACTCGAGGACACATAGAAAACTTATCAGCAACCACCCCACAATGTACTACCCGTGGGGAGGTTGCTGATAAGTTCACTATATATATATATATATATATATATATATATATATATATATATACACTAGATATAGTACACTATGGGGAGGTTGCTGATAGGTGCCCTCGTGTGTTTTCACCGTTAAAACCGTCAGATAACAAAATGAGACAACAGTTCCCTCGTTATGGAGCCTGATGATGTAACAAAACACGTTACGAAACGTTGTGTTCTGTGTGTAAATGGTGAATGATAAAGGAATGTCATAAATAAAATTGGATAAGTTTAATTATTAACGAAGCAGTTGCAGTCCACGGGGCGCGGCCAGGGTCGTCGGCTTCCGCATTCATCTCCTTCCGCTATTACCGCGAGAGATGGCTCAGTGCATCAACCTTCTGTCACTGCAGTCCCTCTGACCGGGAGGTCCTCTCCCGACGGCGGCAGGATTTTCGACACTGGCTTGTCAGCTAGGTCAGATTCACTCGCTGTCGGCAGGAGAATTCTAGCGGCCGGCTGCTCGCATCGGTAGTATTCCGTGGTTTCTCCAATCAACACCAGGCGAATGCCGGAGCAGTACCCTAACAAAGGGGCCACGACCGCGCGTGATCTTTCCTTCCTCTTCTTTGTCCTATCCTCACCCCCTTACACACTCACACTATCATGCACCACACTACCACACATGCCAGGAGACCGGTCGGGAGCTTACAGCTTGTCCCGGCTGGGGCGGTGCCCCGCTGGTGGGAGATACATGGGTGAGGGGAAAACCCCGCTAGTCGACAGTAAGGGCGCTAGATCTCGCCATCCAGCGGGGAAAAAGATCATGGCCACCTCCCGAGAAAAACACGCATTACACTTAGGGGACGAATGACCAAAGTAGTTGACGCGCCCGGAAACACGAATCAATGAATCAATCAATCCTTCCGCTATTCTCGGCGCGTGCTGCGCGTGAGCATGTATGATCCTGCGTGTGCGAGCGAGAGCGTGCGTGGGCCGTGAGGCGGCGCCGGGTATTCCTGGCGGCCGCCGCGTTCGTTCCAAGCGCGCAGCTGCCCGCGCTCGCCGCCGCGCCGCCGGGCCACGCCCCCTTCCCGCACCTGCCCACGGCACCGTCCACGCCTTCCTGCCAGTGACGGATGTGTCGCTCACAGCTCAACCGGTACTTCTTAGCCCCAGAGAGGTAGCGCGGGGTCTCTTGCGACCCCAGGTATCTTTGCTTAGCTGCAGTTGCCTAATTTTGCGAGTCAGAAGCTTTGTATTCCACATACTTTTAACCACATTGTTTAGCTTTTTTTGAAAGATTTAAAAAAATTTATATGTAGTAATTCATTTATAAACATTGGTGAAACCAATACAAACATCTCAAATTTCGTACTGTTTCTAAGATGTGTTGATTGGCTTTGAAGCATTTTCAATAAATTGTTTGCTTTTATGCCAATGTTAAAAAATGAAACTTACTTAATTTTCTGATACCTCTGTCATTGAAATATTCAGGAAAACGTAAATGGAGTCATGACATAAAATGAAAGATAAATGATAATTTTTCCCTTTATTTACATGTTTATTTATCCTCATCAATGCATCCTCATTTGCATGTTTATTTATAAGAGTGCATTAAGTTAATATGACCATATAAATGATTATTAATAAAATGACAAATTTCGCACTTATTTCTTGCTAAATATATAATTTTATAAAGAAATAACTTAAAGGGGTGAGAAATGCCCCCGCGCCACCTCTAACGTAACTACGGCAACCGCCACCTCTCCAGGGCTAACAGTTAACATTTCGTAACTGTCATGCCAAATAAGTTATTTCATTTATCCTGTTGATAGGGAGTTTTTGCCACTTGGAACGTTAACCAATATCGATCTGCTCATGCGCAGTTAACTTTCGCATCACTTTTGTGCATCTGCGCATGCGCAGAAGATCGATAGTACTTACGTTCGAGGTTGCAAAAACTCCCTAATGGCTGTTATCGGTTAAAATTCATAGCAGTGCAATCTATTGGGCCAAACCGGAACTACAAGCATTCGTGGCAACCATTTTGTACGATAACTTTCACTGGAGCGAATCAGTCGTGATTAGGAAGTCTTGAAATTATAGAATCGTTAATAAATCATTCGTCATTATTATACACCATGTGTCACAATGTTTTTTATATTTTATTGTGTACTCAACAATAAAAAGTTTGTCCTTTAAATTAAATCCTTCCAATATGTTTGTCAACATCTTTATGTCTCATTGCTGCTTGCGTGAGATTCACTAATATTGACGTAAGCCCAATAATATAAAACCAGTTATGGTCAAGTTATTCGCATTATTTTTAGATACTTCACAGTCATTACGATTTTAACTGTAGATAAGCAAAAAACATTTCTCCTCATTATTTTTTACACTCGTCACGTCACTGCACAAGTTGCCTATTCCAAGGAATATTTACGATCTGACCCCAAATCACGAATCACTAGAATATTACTAAAATGACATACACATTTGTTATTCATTATATCAATTTATAATCTTCCTTGGCAGTTCATTCAGTGTCGTTCCTATCAGCTGTTTCTCTGCCTAAACATGTTCGCGGAAGTAGTGCCAGCAAGCGCCGTCAGGTGGCTGCACACGCTTTAAGCTGCTACTAACGTTATTCGTTTCGCCTGGTTAAACTCGTAGCAGTCGCCACAACTGATTTAACTCTTTGCAGTCGGACATGCTAGTTTGCTGACCAAGGACATGTTATTTTTTAACTGTTATTGATAACCGTTATTGCGAGTCGACTGTTATTCCCAGTAAGAGTTATCGTAGATCTGTACTTCGAGTTCCCCACCAGTTTCCAGCGCCCGCCCTCGACCTCGCCCCCGTCTTCACCCAACCCCGTGCTATAAAGTCTTAGTCATCTTTAGTCTATGCCCGTGTACGCCTTCCAGGCCCCCCGCCCTCCTCGCCGCCCTCCTTGTGGGTAGCTTTCCTTTCTGTGTAGTATCTATTCTGTGACCTCGCCCTTCCCCTGCAGATCCTATGCGACCGTGTCCGCCTACCTCCTCCTCCGTCCATCTGGCTCGATCAGCGCGGCGGCATTACAGCCCTGCCTCTTTCCGACCGTTCGCCTGCGTTCTCCTTCGTGTCTGTATTTGCCAGTCCCTTCCCGTTCCCATCCCTTTCTGCTCGTCCTCGCCTATTGGTATCAAATTTCTTTCCTTGAATGAAATGACACTTATCTTCACCAAATGCGAAAGTCAAATATCGATTAATCGAATGATATGCATATTTCCATGTGTTAATAATTATATTTTGAGTAATTTGAAACTTTTTCAATTCACGTTTTTCGAGGGAGCGAATTTACGCGAAGTGAAACAGCTTAGTTCAGTCATATGTTCTGTTACATTTTAATAAAGTCCATGACAGGATAATTTGGGAGGAAAGTTCTATACCATTATTACTTGTTTTACAAATTAAGAAAAGTGCTCTCTCATACTGTAGGAAGTTAGCAATAATATTTAAATTTATTTTTACTGTCAAGGGTACAGATAATAAATAATATTTACACAACAAATAGAAATATTTCTGGATGTTTTTCAATGTTTTTTTATCTCTTTTAGTAAAGGTAGCAGGAAACATTCGATTTAACAAGATATGCAAGTTCGCAATTTGAACCTTTTGTGTCACAGCAAGTTTCAATACTTCATCTAAGTGTACTTCTGTAAAGTTTAATTGAAGTCATTATCTCCACCTGTAAGCAATTGTACCCCACTTAGGAGCAAACATTGTGTAGTTGCAGGATCTTTCTGTGATATTGTTTAGAAATTGCGGTTTCCAGTCCTAAATTAGCCTTTTGTTAAATGCATCTGTTGCTTTGGATCTGGTGTAAAAGCACACTAAACCATGGTGTCTCTATTATATGAAAATTAAGACTCAAAATTGTTAAACTATTTTGAATATGTATGGCTCTCCTAATTGTGTGTAATTTTGGAGAATATGTAGATAATTTGCCCGATCAGCACTCACAAATTTAGCCTTCCGTATAACGAAAACTTACAAGGTTCCCAAACTCTTCAGCCCTTCGGCGAATATTTTTCAAGATTCTCTTTACACACGCACTTAATAATTCAATATTATTTAAAAATACATGTAATATCAGAATGAGTGTTGTAATATTCCCATGTCGGTTCACCCTCACAAAAGGATTTACAGTTTCCCTGTACTGCTCTCTCTGACGTCAAATGTGTATAATGAAGTTCTTCCTAACATATTCAGGCGTACGGAAGCCGATCCGTGTGGCCGAGATCGCTACGGCAGCAGTGCCGTGGCGATACCGAAGGATCTTGGGTTCGAATTCCGCCTCGGTCATTGTGTGCGTTTCGTGGTTATGAGTGTTTTCTATGTGCAATGTGCTTGTGTGTCTTTTGATTTTTTATTCCAGGATTTGTCCCATTTTAAAGACAGAAATTTTAGTTATTAAAAACAATGCATTAGATGAAATGAATTTTATTGGCAAACTTGTTTACAACGTTTCGACAACTGTTAGTGGTCATCTTCAGGTTTTCAAATACATAACTCTGTTAATATAGTATTGTTGCGTGAGATCCATGAGAATTAATGGTACACAGCTACATATAAGTTTCTACTTCATTCCAAGTTTTTGGAAAACGTCAGCTCGGAATTCTTGAGCTCACCTTGATGTTTAGGTCGCTTATCGTGTGTCCCCTGTGGTTGGTGTTAGGAAGGGCATCGGCCGCAAAATCATCGCCAAATCAGTATAAAAATGGAGTGTGGAAAATTAATGAAAATGAGCCCGCCCCTAATAGCGCCGACCCCGTAGATACGGGGAAAGGCAAGCATAAAAAATAGGCGTATGAAGGAAAAACACATGAAGTGGAACGTGACAGAGTAAATATTTTCACAATGGCAGTTTTGGATGGGTGGAGTCGTGCTAAAAATGGATGAAAATTTGGCTAGGATCAGGAAGAAAGAATCGCGCATTGGTCACGGTCCATCGATTATGGTACTACTCCGCCATCCACCAACAAATCGATCGGGATGTGGTTCATTGAAGTGTTCGGGCACATCAACTGCTATGGGCATGATGCCTGTTAATGTTGTGAATGTTTTGTATCGGGAGGTAGCGGCGTTCCTATCCCGCTGGATGATGAGATCAGGCGCCGAACTACACTTCGGCTTGTGGGTTTTTTTTCTCCTTCAGGTATCTTCCCCAAGAGGGGCACTGCCACATTCGGGACAAGCCCTGCGTCCCCCAATGCATATCTGGTAGTGTAGTGCAGGTACGTGTGTGTGAGGGTTTACTATCGAAACGCACTACTGTCGGAACTCGAAAATAGTTCTCGGAATCTTACTTGTCAGTTCATCCTAGTAAACACATACTATGCGAATTTTGAATGCGATTAGTACTGACTTCACGCCAACCGATAAACTGTGGTGAGCGCTAATACGATGACATACAGAGTTTGCTGTTCAATACAGCTAATTCTATTAAAAAAAATATTACAAGAGAGAAATGTCTGTTTGCATCAACACGCAAATTCATATGCATGAGATATATTCTCGCTAGATTTTAGATGCGAGTAAGATTTAACTCTAGTATATGTTTGTGAAGATATAAAGGACTCACCATATCTAAAATCTAAAAATATTATTCTAAAAATATTTCAATTAATGGAATCTGCTCATTTGGACAGTAAATGCGTCATAATACAGTTATTACAAGATCTCGACTCAAAGTAGTGCAATGTTAAACACACGATACTATGCGATTCTTCTTTTTTTCTAGTCTTACTCCTACTGATGATGATGATGATTAACGGAAGGAAAGATCGCGTGAGCTCCATGGCCCGTCGTATAGAGCACTACCCTGTAAGTAATCAGAGAAATCACTGATTGAAGCATTGCTCGCTCTAGTCGCTGGTGCTCTCGAGACAAGTAGCGTTACATGTATACCCGCCGACACCGCCGTCGCTACACTTCTAACATCTACGTGACAACAACCAACGAATGACTTTCGACTTCTGCAAAATAAATTCGCAAAAAGGCACTCGACTGATTGTTCGTGATTCCGAGCGCGTCAACAGCAGGGGGTCATTAGTCCCGTAAGTATAATGCGTGTTTTTCATCGGGAGGTGGCGGTGACTTTTCCCGATGGATGGCGAGATTCGGTGCTGACCTACCGTCGACTAGCGGGGTTTCTCCCAACCAGGTATCTCCCACCAGCGGGGCACCGCCCCAGCCGGGACATGCTGTAAGCTCCCGACCGGTGTCTCGGCATGTGTGGTAGTGTAGTGCCTGTTAGTGTAAGAGTGTGTGTAAGGGGTGAGGATAGGATAAGGAAGAGAAAGGAAAGATCACGCTCGGTCCGTGAACCCATTGTTAAGGTACTGCTCCGGCATTCGCCTAGTGTTGATCGGAGAAACTACGGAAAGCTACCGATCAGAGCTGCCGGTCGCCAGAATTCTCCTCCAGACAGCGACTGAATCCGACCTAGCTGGCAAGTGAGTGTCGAAAATCCTGCCGCCGTCGGGAGTGGAACCTAGGACCTCCCAGTCAGAGGGACTGCATTGGCATCAGTTGATGCACTGAACCATCTCTCCCGGTGAAAAAAATCCAGTCGACATCTGCGGGAGATGCCACGTGGTCAGCACGGACAGGGGAAGGGGGAGAGGAGGGGCGTCGCCTCGCAAACAGGCTGGGGAGGGGTTGCTTCGCACCCTCGCTCCCCTCCGCCCCCCCTCCGACCCGAGGTGCGCCGTCTGGGCGCGCCTGGCCTCGACTCATTAGATCTTCATTAGCGGGCCTGAGTGATTAGAGGCTCGGTGGGGGAGGCAGGGCGCAATGAATACATGAATATGTTATTCGCGGCCGCGCTGTACGTTGCCTGCGCCCTCCCTCCTCCAGCTGCCCCGCCCCCTCCCCCTCCCCCATTACCCGCTACCCGCAGTACTCGAGGTGGCATTCGGAGTCGCGGGTGAGCGAGGGAGGAAGAAAAGTGTAACGCGTGAGTTATGGAATTGGAAATATTCTTCTGGGCAAATCTATCCACAGCTTCTGGGTTGATGGCCTCCATCTCGATCAGGTTTTTCGTCCAGTTTCCGCTGATCGTTTGAGCAAATGCTGAGATGGTCCCTTGTTTTGCTTCTGGACATAAATGTAACTTCATTATTTGTGCACGTTTTCTGAATTTCAATGGGGAATATAGTTATTAAAATTATCGTTTTCCATATTGTTGTGGCAAAAAGGATTATTCTTTCATTAAGAACATGATGAGGGTTAAGTGCACAAATTTATAGCTAATTTACCTTTGAAAATATATTTTATTATACAGGAGCGAATATTTTGTCAACAATATTTTTAAAAAACCGCTCTTTTCGGTATTCAAAATTCGACTAGAATATGGTTTAGGATAGAGATCACAGAATTATGAAAACGTGCACAAAATTCACTTCTCCCCATTGCTCGTCACACACAGTTTTAAACTGTCTTCGACGTAAATAAATAAATAAATAAATAAATATCATCCCGTAGGTTGAGATTGAATATTCTCAACAATGTCTATCCAGAATGTCTACGATTTATTATCCATTAAATGTCTCACCTGATCAAATTTCGAACGTTCTTCTCTATTTTCCTCTATTTCCGTTTGGTTTGTTTTTTATTCATGTTACTTTGACACAATTTGAGCTGAATTTCAACATGTGACCTATTCAATGCGCCTACCCGTTCTGCATTTCTTCAGTTAGTTTACTTTGTTCTCCTAAAAATAGGATTTATCTGATTCAAATGGTTGGTAAATTGTTGGTCAATATGATGTCAATACAATTCGTCAAACCCAGTAGCAAAGTCTCTAAACATTCAAGGCAGACAAAATCTTTGAGGTCGAGCCTTAACTGATACCCTTTTTACTATTCCTATCATGAAAATGGATGTCTCTCGCTTTTTCACCTATCAAAAATATTGCATTTGTTAAGTTACAGCATATCAATTTTCCAATCGGCGACGAAAAACAGCCGAGTTGTTTTTGTTCCGTTTCCTAACGTAATGTGATAGGAATATAACAAAATTCCAATAAATGCAACAATTTTTAGAGAGTTTTTACTTCTAGAAAGCAAGTTTGTAGCAGTTGCTTAACTGGTTTAAGCAATTGGAAACTACGTCAGAACAAAAAATGATAATCTTATCATTTTGATCAATTGATATAGGTATGCCTATATCAACTATTCTCCAGTTCAAGGACACGTGCGTCTAATATGCTTCTCCCCATACGACACGTACAGTATTTGCAATTTTTGAAATAATGAAATCTACATAAAATTAAACAAAAGTATCTTCTGGATTGATCGCCATTTTCGATCGGTTTTCTCCCATTTCCTTTCATCCGTTGAACAAATTCTGAATTTGACCCTTCGCTTCCAGGTATTAAATATTGTGTTTCTTCCGAGATAATGTCACAAGTAGGTCTTATTGTTTTTAAATAAAAATTCATAAGACGATTGCGCTCCAACAGCACATCCGTTGTCGCACTGTTTGTAATTTTTGCAATGTTTTACCAAAAACTGAACCTGTGTCATTTTTATAAGCGTTCTTTGCTCCATTAGCCCTCGTGATTTAGCTCATTGGTCAGCACGCTCCCTTTCCATGGCGGAATCTCGGGTTCGATTCCCTATCGGGAATATTATAGTACGCGTTTTCCTTGCAATGTCCCTGTATATGTGGTTGTGTGACCATGACAAAACTCATTCAGAAGACCTGAATACGGCGTAGGGGTGTCTATGGGTTAACCACACGTACCCTCTTAACCCATGGCTGCGAGGCCGGGACCCTTCTAGAAGGCAATGGTCCGTACGCGGACTGTCGCGTGAAGTGCAGACAGACATTGTTCCATTGGAGCAAAAATTAAAGAAAATAATTCGAACGGTTTGTCAGAGAGCAATTTTTTAATGATCTTATTTCAAGATTTATGTTAAATGAGATAAATTTTGTTTGAAGATTTACCATTGAAGAATAGATTTCATTATGGGCAGATCCCTATTATCAATATTCTAGCTGTAGAAAGACACCGATAATACTTTGAAGCTTTGAAATTTTCGAAGCTTCCACGAGTTGAACCAAAGTGAGACCGGCTCTATTTTAAGCGTTTTTTGCTCTCTTCGAAAAACTAATGCCAAAATTTCAAGCTATTGTCGAGGAAATTTTGAAACTGTTAAGGCTTCAGTTAGAGAGTCCAAAAACAAAACATGCTTTTCTAATTGACTAGATGGATTGGGGAATATCAATTTTGAGAAAATCTCTGAACGGTTTAGGCGCTAGCGTTGACCACAGATGGACGCAAGGACCCACAAAACATGGATTCTGAATAGACAAAGTTTTGAAGGAAGACATTTACTACATATAGCCATAAGATTTATTAACTTTAACCTTTTTGCCTATAGCTGCATGGTAGTTTTACTTTCTTACTAACATTTACTTTCTTGCTTATACTTACACAGTAAGAGAAAATATTGTAATGCTGCAGTGGACACACATCGCAAGCAAACAAAGAGTATTTTTGCGTAAATTGTAGTCACATTTTTTTAAATTAATTATCAAAATTGTCATACATTTTTACAATCTCTTACAAAATCTTCACGTTTTACTCTGACAGATCAAAGTCCCCTAATAAAATTGGCGCAGGCCCCAGTTTTGTGGATTATGTGTATTCGAAATTGCAAAATATTAATATCGTAAAACTATAACGGTAAAACGACTATTAATTTTTCTCCTTAATGGAGACTTTTAAAAAATAAGTTGTAAGTATATCGTACGTTTTTTAAGAAGTTGTTTCCCGCGTCATTTTTGCTAGAAGTAGTAGCAATTCTTGAAACATTCTCGAAAACGCCTGCAAGTGGTTTCTTTAGTGTTTTTCATCGAATAGAGTAAAGAACGCATAGAAAATGCCGCAGCTCTCATTTTCGTTGATAGCTCTGAGTTTGGAGAATTGTAGTAGTTACAAATATGCAAGAAAGTTCAGTGATGTAGCACCACTAGTTTTGTTGTCAATGGCCTACAAAACCTAGATTCTGACTACACAATATTCTATATGCTTTATTAAATAACATACACTTCCCACTTAAAGTGGTAACTAAGTAATTCCTAGGCATTTTAGGATCCCCTGGGCTCCCTAGACTTCCCACAGGACCAAGACATTCCTTTTCCGCATTTACTACCACCAATGCTAAATTGCTCCATCATAGTTTACAAATTGTGTGTAGAGCTGAGATTCTGAGAGCAAATAACGAGATAGTCAGTAGATCGCCTCGAGGCGTGATCCCCAACGACTTGAGGGCACTGACTGTGGATCTTGGCATAGCCCCTGAGGTACCAACCACCACTGGCAGGATTCTGGCGTTGGCCATTCCATGAAGTTGGGCTGCCAGGGGAATGACTGGTTGGTATTTTAACCCTTTTCCTTTTCTGCTTTTAGAAGGCTAGACCCATCCTCGTGGCGGACAGTCACATCGACCACGTGGACCCTTTCCCGGCTTTTTATTACCAGGTCAGGTTTGAGTCTAACCCCTTCGGCAACAGTGAAAGTCTTCCGTGGACACCACAGAGTCCGAGTATTTTACTACGTATAGAAGCAAGATTTATCCACATTTTTTATGCCAGTGACTCACCAAAGGAGTTTTCCTGGCGTAAAGTTACATTAATTCTCTTTACTACGTAAGTGCATGGTAAGAAACTATGTCAAATTACAATAGAAACGAAATTGTATTAGAAGAAACTCTGGAAATAGAATATTTAGAAAGCTTGAAAAATGGAATAATTCCAAGCAGAGGATAAAAAACCATAGAAAGCGGCCCGAGGAAAAAAGAGACGAATCAGGTACATAAAAGCGAATATGATAACGTTTATGATTGTGGCGTGTAAATTATGAAGGCATTAAAACAGCTTTAAGAAGTGTAGAACAAACATCTGACAGAATTTCTAGCCTCGGCCACGAATCGAGATGTAGGCCTATTTTCTCATGAGCATTTGAAGGTCCTCTGAATATGCTGTAGTTCCATTTCAGAGTTGGGAGAAGTCTTCCTCGCCCCGCAGCGCCACGACTTCATCGCAGCTCTCCGCCGCCGCCCCCGCCCACGCCCATCCCACCTCTCCACCCCCGCAGCAGGCCAACCCCGGCGGCGCGCCGCGGCCTCTGCGGCGGCGCCGCTCTCTAGCGCGAGTTAATATTCCGGAGGAAGGAGGGACGGGACGGGGAGGGGAGGGCAGGGGAGGGGCGCTTCTACCTCGGCACCGGAGTCAGCGAGCCGAACGTAACGTTGACAAGGAGGTGCTCCAACTTGGGGCAAGTGGAACGCAAGAAAGGCGCGGAAAAGAGCCAAGCAGCGCTCAATTTCATCAAACTCAGGCCCTCGGTCGGGCGCGCCGACGCGTTCTCGACCGCCCCACCCCCGGCCGCCCTGCCCTGCCTGGCCCAGGCCGCCTCCGCACCCCGCCGCCGCTCCCCGCCGCCGCTCCCCGCCGCCGCTCCCCGCCGCCGCTCCCCGCCGCCGCTCCCCCTTTCAACTCCCCGTTTCCACTCCCCGTTTCCACTCCCCTGCTCCGCCCCCAGCCCTACCCCCGTCTCGCAACCCGCCGCCAGTCCCCGCCCTCGGCACCGCAATCGCCAACGCTCCCACTCCGCCGCCCACGCCCCCTTGGCCTCTGACTCACGCCCACATTCGCCTCCCGCGACGCCGCGCCGCCACCTCCCACCCACTCCCTCTGACTCCCGCCCACCCACGCCTCCGGCTTCCTCCCACCCTTCACACCTCCCCGCCGCCGCTCCTACCACGTCCTCTTTTGGCCTAGGTTCGAGTCCCAACGACAGCAAGATTTTCGACACTGGCTTGTCAGCTAGGTCGATTTCAGTCTCTGTCTGGGGGAGAATTCTAGGGGCCGGCTGCTCTGATCGGTAGTTTTGTGTGGTTTCTCCGATCAACACCACGCGAATGCTGGAGCAGTACCCTAACAAACAGGCCACGGACCGCGCGCGATCTTTCCTTCCTCTTCCTTGTCTTAACCTCACCCCCTTACACACACTTACACTAACGTGCACTACACTATCACACATGCCGGGAGACCGGTCGGGAGCTGAGATCTTGACCCGGCTGAGGCGGTGCCCCGTGGGTGGGAGATACCTGTTTGGGAGGAAACCCCGCTAGTCGACGCTAGGTCGTCACTGGATATCGCCATTAAGTGGGCAAAGATCACCACCACCTCCCGATGAAAAAACACGCACTACACTAACGGGACTAATGACGTCTGTAGTTGACGCGCCCGGAATCACGAACAATCAATCAATCAATCAATCGACAGAGCCATCCACAGCCCGTTCCCGCACATTCTCTCACTCCTTGCCCTCCCCCCCTTCCCCACCCACGCGCCCTCCCAGTCTTATCCCTCTCAGCCTTTCACTCGCTCAGCCTCTCACGACTTCGTGATTGCTTCGTCGCACGGCCCTGCTGCCGCCGGCTTCGCTGCTCTATGATGCTAGTCTCCACCACAACAGCCTTTGCTCTCTTGCACTGACCGGGCTTTCTCAGATCAGTTGTTTCTCGCACTGCTGCAGCGGGGACCGAGATGAGATCAGGGAGGGCGGTGACTGCGGATGTGACGGCGGGGGTGGTCGGTGGGGCAGGGGGGTGCAGCAGACTGCGAGCACGGGGTGCACACTATAGAGCAACGCCTGGAATTGTAGAGGTGATAGTGGTGGCGATGGTGGTGGTGGTGACGGTGGTGGTGGCGAGGGCGATGGTGATGGTGGTGGTTATGATGATGGTGATGGCGGTAGTGGTGATGGTGGTGGTGGTGATGGTGGTGGTGGTGGTGGTGATGGTGGTGGAGGTGGTGATGGTGGTGGTGGTGGTGGTGGTGGTGGAAGTGGTGGGAGCTGAAGATGATGGAGATTGTGGGGATGGTAGCCGGAGTGGTGATGGTGATGGAGGTGGATGTGGGGAGAAGTGAAGAGTGAAAGTGAATGTGATGTTGGTGGACTGCGAAGAGAACAGGAGCACTGTAGGTGGTGATGGAGTCGCTGTCAGTGAAGAAGTGATGATAGATGCGAACTGTGCGGCGAGTCAAGAGACTCACGGCACTGGTAGTGTAAATAGGCAGGATCTCTTTACAACCACCAGGCTCAACCTCACGTCTTTCCTCTCCCTGCAATAAATTCATCTCCCCATCCCGCTTCTACATCCTGGACTTTTACTATCTCCTCCACTTTCATCAAGTGGACTCTTTTTCTCTTCACAGGTATCCTCTACAACTTCCTCTCCTTCGGAAATGTGTACATCCTTTATCACTAAATCACCGTTTCCTAATCACATGTTTTCACACACGCGCTTCTGCAACTACATCTCCATTGCCTCCACCTCCATTCCCCTAACGTGCCAGCCTAACTTCCCCACCCACTGTTTCTGTGAACGCTTCTGCGAAACATCCATCACTTCTGCTGCGTTTGTCGAGTCACCCACTCTTGCACCACTTCCCGGCCCCAACTTCTCTCGACTTCGCTGCCGTAGTACGACTTCATCGTAACCTCTTTGCAGTCTCCGCTTCCACGTGCACCTCCGTCATCATCTTGCCCACCACTCGAGAGGCCTTCGCCGTCTGCACCTCCGTCACCACCTCCACCACCGCTGCACTTGCAGTGGCTAAGCGGGTCCAAGTCTTCTGCTTTCTCAAAGCGAGTCGCTTGTTTCATCATTTATATCCGCGCGCTGCCTCGTGTAAAGTGGTGATTCAAGGAGTTTTCCTGGAGTCTCGTATTTTAAGCGGAACGATGAATGCCAGTCAGCGAGGAATTCTGCGTACAATCTCTTCAGCGAAGCGGTGACGCAGTCTCCGCCTGCGTTCAGTATTTTTTAGTGTTGGCGGGGAACGAGAGCAACAGAAAGGCGTTGTGTTGCTCGCTACCGGCCAACCAACGTTTCAGAGGCGGCCTGCACATCAAACTCACCAATTTTTTAACTTCCGTTGTCGTAGCTGATATTTTGTGGTAATCAATGATTGGAATTAGACGTAAGGTGGCACAATTCAACCACAAATTTTAAGTTTTTATTATCTATTAATTTAACATATGTCCAAAGTCACTTTCGGGATTAAAATCTCCCATCTTCAGTGGGTCTCTAGCAACAAAGGGAAAAATGAGAGATAAACATGAAAAAGAAGAAGGAAAAACAGAAAACAAATTAATTGAGATAATAACGCATAAATAAAATAAAATAAAAATTATTTATTTATACATTATTATCTCAATTCATTTGTATTCTGTTTTTCCTTCTTCTTCATCTTTATGTCTTATTTTTCCGTTTGTTGCTAGAGACCCACTGAAGATGAAAAATTTTAATCCCGAAAGTGACTTTTGGCATATGTTAAATTAATAAATAATAAAAACTTAAAAATTGTGGTTGATTATTCCTTACGTCCAATTCCACTCACCAATTCTCTTAATAGAGGGCGAGGCACATGTTCAAGAAGTCGATTCAAACAGTATGTAAATTTTCCAATTCCACGGAAGAATATATAGTTTGTTTCATGAACATAATTATGTTTTTTTTGTTTGGCAAATGGATTTCCTCTATTATGAAAATATTTTATAGTTGCCAATTACATATTTTCATGCATCACTCATGCTGATGATTATCTTCTCCTAAATAATTGGTGCCTCCATATAATTGGGTGCCTTCATAGAATGGTTCCTTAATTTTCAACGTTCGATATGTTTATTTCTCAGGAAACGCGGGTAAAGAACATGTATCATAGTTCTGGAATTCACGAGAAGAACATTTACCATTTTTACATGTTCTTCGCTACATCAGATCCGCTTATTTGCTTGTCCTTTGCTTACCATCTGTTTGACATGGCGCACGGTCAAATGCCTCAATGCTACCGCATACCTTATATAGCATCCACACAGCAGAGAGCCTTGATATTATTCTTGGAACATAAATCTACAATGAGGTGTAAACTACAGCCTATTCATGATTTCCTTATCATGTAACAGTAACTCTCCAGTCATCCTCCTCTCCCACAAATTAAGTGGAACATATTAATTGGTATTTTGTTTATGTATCACCCGAAATAAGGATTTAAAATAAAGCAAACTGTGTTATATATGTGATTGCTTATTGACTGCTCTGCTGGGAGATTACACGTCCCAAGAAACAAATATGTATGCGACAGTTGAAATTGGAAGGCTTCAACAAGAAAAAACCATATACCACACTCGTGTAGTTTTGATATAGCAGATTTATATTTGGCCAGCACATGCAAATCAATGAAGAACGAAACCTTTCTTTCACGATTATCTTTCCATATCGCTAGAAAATGAAAACTATTAAATGTGACGAAAGTTGCCCTGAAAGAATCGTGGAATGATCAGTCTGAAAACTTCAAGACCTTGGCTTAAGTCTATCTCCGACAGATCCTTTCGTGTATTAATTCGATTCGACCAATATACATAAATCACTTTTTGTGTTCTTTACATAATTCCATTTCCCTGTCGCCAGCAGATTTAAAGCGAAACGAGCTTACCACAGGAGTAACTAAGGACTGGCCTTTGACAAGATGGTAAATCTCTATGATGCGACGTACGACTAAGAATGTTTCCTTTCATATTCCAATTTTGATTTTGATTTTATTTAGTCAAAAAATCAGAAAAAACTAAGTGACGTATGGGGGAGAAAACTGTCTTTTAAAGTAGACTCTAGAGTGGACCATAAAAAGATCCAAGAAAATATGATCTTCAGGTAGAGCTGTAAATATTCTGGAAGTGGGAATTCACAGTTGTTTCAGTAGTAATGGAGCCTCTAAGGACTATACTGCCGAGAAAAACACGCCAAAGCACCTTAGACTACCAATAGACTACCAATGAATGACTACCAATTGAAAACGTTCGTGCTAATGCGAATCGATCACATTCTGCGTACGTACCTCTCGGGTTCTTAAAACTTTAGAGTACGATAACGAGCTTAGGGAAGTAGCAACCGGTACAGAATGCCGTAAATAAAAATGATAGAAATCGCTGCGTCACGACAGCCCAACGCGGTGTGAGGAAAGGACTAAATAAGTTGTTTGTTTTGTATGTTTAACGAACATTCTAGAATATTTCAACTAGGGACAATGAATGAGTAGAAAAAGTTTACTTTATTTCTAAGTGTACTTGAGTTTTTTCAAAAGTAACAGTGTTAAGTCAGTAGAAAATAAGTTACGGTTCTTCTGTTAAAATTACCAAGGAGAGGGTTTGACTAGTTAAGTACTTGGCATCTTTACGTCTACTTAGGGTACTGGATTTTTATGTCTGGTGCAAGTCATCTGTTACAGTGTTACGAGGCACAGGGTTACAATATTTCCGAATATTTGTTGTGATTTGCTTCCAGAAACCATGCACGACTAATTGAATCACGTATTGATTGATCGAATACAGTCATCGAGTACAGCATATATCATAATGCCCACAATTCTCTGAACTCACTGAATAACCACATTGTATAGGAGTAACCGGGATTCTTTTAATGAATTTTTTTATTACACCTTCGCAACGAAACGGTGTTACGGTTAGCGTACCGGACTGTCATACCCAAGTTCGCGGATTCAAACAAGATCGAAGTCATGGATTTTTAGGGGCGAAAAAATCCTTCGTACCCCTTCCTGCGGAGAGAAAGTAAAGCCAGCCATCCCATGTTAGTAGATTTACTGCATGTAAAAGATCCTCAAGCCTAAATAACGCCTCTGAGCTAAAAAAAAATCGCCTGTTTCGTCGCCCAAGGAATACCTTCTTTCTCCGCTAGTTCGTGAAAGGAGCGTAGACGTAGGAGTCAGACGGAAGAGCAGGCCTCATGTCCCGAGTCTCGCCACGTAAAATAATTCAATTCAATTTTAAATTATTACTTCCGTTATTTACGAGATTCGAAATGACCGTTCTGAATATTGCTGTATGGACAGAGTGTTCGTGTAATTGAACTGCTACGTGGTTTGGTGATTTTGAAGCTACCAAAAACGCACATTATTCAATTCGACAAGTTCTCATCGCGGTCAAGCGGAGTGCGGCAGCGAAAAAAAAAGCCAATGAGAAACGGAGGTGAAACTGATCATAATTGGGCTGTGGTGCCTTTCACCTGACAGAGCGAAAGGGGTCTCATCAATTTTCCCCTCTGCCGTGGCCTAAACAATATTATTATGTTTGTTCTCGGGCCGTATATTCTACTGGTTTCGCGCGTTTTCGGACGCGCGAGTTACAGCCACACAAAACCTGGAATATTGATCACCTTAACGACGGATGTGTCGTGGAGCGCAATGGAGGTCGAATGGCTATGGTAATGAACGTAAATAATTACGAACAATAACTAGCATAAAATGCTACTTTAAAATACGTGATATTGTTCATTGGGCTCAACATTATCATGATGATAATACCAATAATAATATTATTAATTATTTATATTATATAATAATAATACTTATTTGAACTGCAATTGGGTATGACCCGGTGGCGGTTGATTAACAATAATTACAATAATAATAACAAGATAATAAAAAAGTACAATACAAAACGATACAAGCAATACGATGCAATAATCATACTATCACTAATATTAAGTGCTTTAAACAAGTATTTCAACTTTACTATGATTTACAACAATTATGTGAGTGATAATAAAAATCAGAATGAGCCACATAGACATTGGCTAAATTAGATTTTAAAAAAGGCATTTATCACGTTCACTACACTTCACTGCACTACACTACACTACACTACACTACACTACACTACACTGTTTTGCATTGGATTACACTAACCAGCACTTCACAGCAATTCGCTACACTCCACATCCCTTCGTTACTCATTAATATATATTACTCTCAGCTTGTTCTAACTTATTTCTAAAATTACGTGCACTTAGAGGAAAGGCCTTGAAACTTGCTGCGAGTAAACTGTTCCAATCTCTAATCACTCTGTTACAAAATGAGGATTTCCCAAGATCTGAATTTTGTTTCCTTGTTCTAATTTGGTGGATGTGATCGCTTCGGCCTAAATAATTATCATTTATATTTCACATTACATAATGATAATAACAATAAGGAACAATCACTATAATAATAACAATGACGATAATAACAATGATAATTATTATTTATTATATTTTCAAAGCTGGGCATTACATAATACATCGGAATTCAGTTTCAAGACGTATTAAAAATAGTTTATACTGTGTTTAGCTTCATCAGAACACAAATGAAATAAAATTTACATATAGAACACAAGTCAAATTCAATTTAAATGTTTTATAGAAATAACACATCCACATATATAACACATCCACTACCATATCACTATCACCATTTACACATACACATACACATGCACATGGCACTCACTGGCCCTGCACGCTTTGTTGAACGGTAATCGAGTTGAATTGAGTCAAGCTCGTCTCCTAATAACTTTCTCACAATATGGCAAGTGTTCAGTATCACATAGTTCTGAATTTTGATTAGTAGCCTTCTAACTGAAGGATTTCTAAGTGTTTATTCGCGCTTTTAGAAACTAGTCCTGTGGTTGAAATGATGATGGGTCTAACAATTTTTCTATTATTATTGTTATTATTATTATTATTATTATTATTCGTCTAAATCACGACTAAAGATGTTATGTGTAGGCTGCATATAAAATCTACTCCAGGTTGCAACCAGCTACCTAAGGGGTACATCTAGAGACTGTCGGTGCCTCTACAACACTTTGCGCAAAATGTGGGCTGTTCCAAATAAAGCTATTTCTTGCACTTTCCAGTCTTTTTAATTACCTGAGAGTTTAGACAAATTCTTACACAAATTTGCGGAACAAATCCCAGAGCTCCGATAACTATCGGGACGACATGAGCTTTCACGCCTCACATTCGGCTGATCACTATTTCCAAACTCTTGTATTTAAGACGTTTCTCTGCCTCCGTAACGACGTTTTGATCGCAAGGTACAGCTACATCCACAAGTAAACACGATTTGTTCTCCAAATCCCGCATGACTATATCCGGTTTGTGTGCTTCTATCGTGCGATCAGTTTGAATTTATTGGTCGTACAATATCGTACACAATCCAACAGACGTCACCGGTTTCGGTGAGTGTTCGTACCACTTGGGGCATGTATTCGGAACTTCGAGGGCGGTACAGATCTGCAAGTGGAGGTAGCTACACACCCTGTCGTGTCTTTTCAAGTATTCGGCCTTTGCTAGGATTGGAGAAGCTGAGACAATATGGTCAATGGTTCTATTGGTTATTATTATGGTATCTTATGGTTATTATTATTATTATTATTATTATTATTATTATTATTATTATTATTATTATTATTATTATTATTATTCCACTACAACACGACTAAAGATGTTATGAGTCGGCGAATTGCAACCAGCTACCTAAGGGGCAGATCTAAGGATTGTCGGTGCCTCTACAATACTTTGCGCAAATGTGGGCTGTTCCAAATAAACCGATTTCTTGCACTTCCCAGTCTTTTGAATTACCTGGGAGTTAAGATAAGTTCTTACTCAATTTTGTGGAACAAATCCCAGAGCTCCGATAACTATCGGGGCGACCTTTGCTTTTACGTCCCACATTCGGCTGATCTCGATTTCCAAACTCTTGTATTTAAGACGTTTCTCTGCCCCTTTGGTAACGATATTATTATTATTATTATTATTATTATTATTATTACTATTATTATTACTACTATTATTACTACTATTATTACTACTATTATTATTACTATTATTATTATTCCTCTACATCACGACTAAAGATGTTATGAGTCGGCTGAATATCAAATCTACTCCAGGTCGCAACCACTTAGCTAAGGAGCAGATCTAGGGACTGTCGGTGCCTCTACACTGTCAGAAATTACATTAAATTTAATGAAGTTTAATGCACTTTTGACATTAATTTAATGTACCGTGTACATTATAACGATATTAATGTACATGTACATTAATTATAATGTGTAAATTACAATCAATGTAGATTTAATGTACTGCAGTACATTAAATTTAATGTACCGTGTACGTTAGGGCGATTTTAATGTTTGTGCATTAAATTTAATGTTAAAATTAAAATCAATGTAGATTTAATGTAGGACCACATTAAACGTTATGTACCTTGTAAATTAACCGCTATTAAGGTGTTGTACATTAAATTTAACGTTTAAAGTAAAATCAGTGTAGGTTTTTGAAATATCTTCTTCCGCTATTTGAACTTACATATATTGCTTTGCTCATAGCATTGATCATAGCATAAAATTTAAAATATATTTTCAACATGTATACAAAAAATATTAATGTTTAAAATTCGTATTTACATTCAAATTGGTAACAAATAAAACTAAAAATCTTTAAAATAAAATTGTAGCGATGTACATAGTACGGTAATTCTTTAGTTAACAATTTTTTCAAATTTCCGGAAATATTGAAATTTTTTTCAAAGAATAGTCACTGTTAAGGCGCGTCCACACGATGCGTCTTTTCGTTCAATTTTGCGCATGCGTCCAACGCATGCGTCTAGCGCACGTAGCGCATGCGTTTGGGGCATGCGTCCTTTCGTCAAAACGATGAACGCATGCAATAGCGCAAGCTTTCCGGAGCTGACGGGAATCTCGTTCGTCTTTCTCGTGCGCTTCCTCCAAAGAACGTGTATTTCATAGCAAAGTCATCCGGAATACCGAGCCGCAAGAGTTCATTGGAAGTCTTCTGAGTTATTTTGTACCGTTCGTCTGTGTTTTATTGTGAATTTGTTGCAGATTATTCTTTTATTATATATTTACGATAATACATATTTTCAATACACACATTTATTAAGATAAATAATGGAATCTAGTACAAATGAACGTGTGATTATTTCCATTTCTATTAGATGTGTTGCAGTGACAAGACAGGAATATTTAGTTCTCCCTAATTCTCATTTTATTTTACGGTAATGCCAAATTTCGAAATTTACGTAATAAGTTATATACCTGAAACAATTAAATGCAATACCTTTCATTTAAGGTTATGTATTTTCAGAATGTCTCTTGCAAACAAAGAACTCAATCTTCATTTCATTTAAGATTACAGAGAAAAGGAAGTTTTTCTCTTCTCTTCTTTCGACTGATTGTACTATAAGCTGCCGAAATTGCCGTGCAAATAGCTGGATCCATTATACGGTATAGAACAAGCAGCGCACAGTGTTGCACCGTGTGAACAAGGTAGCGCACGTGCGCTGTGTTGAACGTTCGTTTTTCAACTTTGCGCATGCCATTTTATTCCTGTGACGCACAGAAGAGACGCATCGTGTGGACGCGCCTTAACAATGTCAGAACTTAGTACTCTTTACGGCTACGAAACATATTTCCGAGCGTAAACGCGTCCAAAACAGGTGAAGAAGTAGTGACAATTATAAATAATATACATAATGCTGTAGAGTTAATACATATTTAATATATATATTACGTCTAAAGAAATATGTTCCGTAGACATAAAGAATATATTATACATATCATAGCACGCAATACATTAGGCCTCAGAACCTTCTAAAGCAATTGGACGTCGCAATAGCTCAGTGGTTAGAGCACCTGCGCCTGAACCACAAGTCGCGGGTTCGAATCCCGGTCGGGGTGACTATTCGTTGAACAAATTTAAATATTAAAATACATTTGTTACTCAGTACGAAGATCATAACTTAGTATTCTTTACATTTGCGGGACATATTTCCGAGCGCAACTGCGTCCAAAAATGTGACAATTGCATAAATCCCAACGGGCAATTCATCAGGCCTAAGAACGTGTTCCAAGAATTGTCTCGATAGGATAGTGGTTGGAGCACGTGAGCGTAAACCAGAGGAGACGGGTTGAACCCCGGTCGGGGGTGACAATTATTTGAACAAATTTTAAATATTGTAGTACATGTACAGTAAATTTCATGCACACATACAGTAATTTTAATGTAAAAGTTCGTTAGAGTATATATCATGTACGTAAATTAAATTTAATTTACACGTACAGTAGATTTAATGTACACGCATACAGTCAATTTAATTGTACACGTACATTACATTTAATGCACACGTACTTTAAAGTTACTGTACGTGTACATTAAATTTCATTTACGTACATGATACTTACTTTAATGTACTTTTACATTAAAAATAATGCAGGAATTTCTGACAGTGTACAATACTTCGCGCAAATGTGAGCTGTTCCAAATAAAGCCATTTCTTGCACTTCCCAGTCTTCTGAATTACCAGGGAGTCCAGACAAGGTTTTACACACATTTTGCGAAACAAATCACAGAGCTCCTATTTTTTCGCCCCACATTCGGCTGATCTCGATTTCCACTCTTGTATTCAAGACGTTTCTCTGTCTCCTTGGTAACGACGTTTTGATCGCAAGGTACAGCAACATCGACAAGTAAACACGATTTTTTTCCCAAAATCCCGGATAACTATATCGTGCCGTTTACCGCTATCGTGCGATCAGTTTGAATTTGCTGGTCGTAGAATATTGTACACAATCCAACCGATGTCACCGGTTTTGGTGAGTGTTCGTACCACTTGGGGCATGTGTTTGGAACTTCGAGGGCGGTACAGATCTGCCATGGGAGGTAACTACACACCCTGTCGTGTCTTTTCAAGTATTCGATCCTTTGATAGGATTGGACAAGTTGAGACAATATAATCATTGATTATATTGATATTATATTACACTATGTGTTCCTGGCAAATGCAGCATTTATCATCTTCCGACATTTGAGAACCGCTTTATCATAGATTCGTGTTCTCAAGGCCTGATCTTGGGCAGCTATTACAAGTGCTTTCGATTCTGGCTTCATTCTTTCCCTTTTGAGCCACATAAATGATTGGTCTTTATTGATCTGTATCCTGTCCATTCGTTTCAAATATTGTCCGTGGAGTTTGTCTCTCCACGATTTCTTTAACACTTTTCTTTTTGTGTTATTATTATTATTATTATTATTATTATTATTATTGGTGATATTGTTATTCGTTTCATTGCATTATAATGGGTATAACTAGATGGAAATAAAATAGTTCAATATCCAATCCTCTACAGCCACAGCAGAGACTGCGGCGTTGATCCAGTAATGACTTTCAATTTTTAACTACAGAACCACTACTTCATGTATTATGTATTCAATCTATGAGGAGAACATGAAATTTTGATTGTGCGCAGGCAACGTGTTTTCGTTACTGAGGTAAATCTATTCCCACTCAACACAAAATAAAAATCAGAAGCTTTTCTATCATTAATATCTCCACTACACAGGCAAACAAGCTATCGAACGCAGTTGGACGGGACAGGACGGGACAGGACAGGACAGGACATATTAAATGGTAAACTATGCGAACTTTATTCGAGAGAACTGAGGGCTTGTCTATTGAAACTACTCCATCAATTCAGTACTAATTTACAAAATGCTCTACAATTCGCAGATTGATGTCAAGTGGCAGTGGTCACTTGGTTAACACGGTATTTAGTACATAAACGATCGATAATACAGATTCTATGGAGGAGTCTGCTTTTGCAATTAGGACCTCGAATGAGGTTTTGATGACTATGTCTCGGTTTACAGAAATATATAAAATGCATACATGTCCGTGCATAACATAACATGCATACATTCATTAGTAAAATGGACATACCTTGCGGTATAAAATAATGAATACAATCTTGGTCATACAAAAATACATTAAATTTTGACGTATGCTACAAAATTCCCAAAGCACCTGAAATAGCTAACCAGACATTATTAAAAAATGTACTTTAAGGTTAAAATCCGGAATTCTCTGAAAATTAAAGAAAAACTTTGTCTGACCTTTGAACAAAAGGTTTCCTTTGAATAAAATGAAACGTTCACAGAGGAATGTTATGAATCAATAATAAATGGTAAAGTGCCTGGCAAAAATGAGACACATAGAATAATGGAAAAAATAGCATAAATTCCTTTAATTTCTGAAATAATATCTAAATTTGTCCAACATTTTTTCCATAACGCGCTGTGCGAAGGAAGGGTTAGAAAATGTCCACCAGCAATACGACATACAGGTTTTACTTACATAAACATTTTAATATGTATCTGGGTGAAATAGGTCGAAAAAAGCCTGACCCCCTCAAGTTTTTTCTAAAAATTGTTTGGCTTGTTCAATGTAAAACAGCTAGAAGCATCATATTTAGTGCATTAGTTTGACTTTTGACCCTGTTTTTATTTCTACCCCAAATTAGTAAAATTTCTGAGCATTTTGAACGAATTAAAAAATCGAAATCTCGTGTGAAAATCCATTCTAATAAAAGAAAAATGTTTCCTCTAATAGTAAATACTTCAAAGATAAGGTTTAGCATTGAGCCTCATAGCATTGTTTTTCAAACCTAAATTTTCAAAACAAGTACTCTTCGATTTTCGAGCGGCAACTCGTCGAATATCAATGTGAATTCACGAAAAGCAGATGATATGTGGATCAGATATTTATCCTGAAATGAGTAATACTTTACTTGTGAAGGAGGTCTGAACAAATTTGTAATCTCGTTCTTCAAGATAAGAAATCAAGATACATTTGAATTGACGGATCAGCTTTGTTTACAATACTCTGCGAAATTGGTTTAGATAACAAAACAACACTTTAATTACAAACTTCAACCGACTTTAACAAAGGTAAAGTTCAGGGGCGAAATTTCCGGATTCATTCCAATTAAAACAGGTGTCCGACAGGGAGACAGACTGCCGGCAGTACTATCGAGTTCTGTTCTTTAAAAAGTCGAAAGGGGCTGAAGAATTCCAATTGTGCAGCACGTTTTTAGCAAAATCCGTAAATCGCCTGGCATTTCTTGACGACTCAGCCATGATTTCCGACTCAATAGCGACAAGTGCCAAACAAATAAAATGTCTCAAAGAACAAGCTGAAAAACATGGTTTACAAATCTCGGGGAAAAGAACAAACAAAAAACAAAATGCATGACAATATGAATATAGTCCTTTCTGAAATTAAAACTGTCTACGTGAAATGTACAGAACAAGGTGAGTCAAATATAAGAAATGATGCAACAAATAGGAAAAATACGTAATGAGAAACAGGATTAATAAAATGAAAAGAGCATTTGATTTAAAGATATCTATAGTAAAATGCATATAAAAAAATAATATCGTTGCACATAAATATAATTGTTCTTCAAATTACAGCGACTTTACCGAAAATGGGACTTGCTTTATTTTTCTAAGCGTTCTGAACTCCGTTTACTCCCCCCCCCCAAGAAAAAAAGTTATATGTCCCGTATGGACGTGAAGAACAATCGTTGTAACAGTAATTCGTGTGGAATTACTCTGTTATATTTCCTTGATATTATCGTGTTGTTTCTTTTCAAGTAATCAGTTCAAATTTTGTTAGGCTACTAAGTTAACATTCAATCAGCAAACGGATGATACTCTTAATTTGTAATAAACAACCGTACTTTGCCAGAAGCCTCTACGGCTTACGGTTGATGATGTTCCCTGGAGATGGTTGATGCTGTTCCCCAATCTCGATCAGGTTTTTGTCCAGTTTCCCTGATCCATTGAGCAAATGCTGAGATGGCCCCTTGTTTTGCTTCTGGACGTAAATGTAGCTTCACTGTGCGCACGTTTTGTTGAGCACTCCTTTTGCTTGTAGTTCATTTACAGTTGAAATTCATTTTCTATAACTCGGGAAAAACATTTTTCAAATTTTTTTTTTCTAAAATAATTATTTTCTAAATTCATTTTTTCGTTGTTTTTTTATTATGGCCCTCAAGAAAATGTGTGCAGATACATTTTTCCCCACACGTCATATACAGTTTTTTTACTGTTTTTGACAAATAAATAAATAAATAAATAGAGCCGGGTTTGTGCCCGAGTGGCGTCGGATAGAGACGGAGAGAGAAGACGCAATCAAGAATGCCTTGGTGACTTCTTCGAAAGGCGTGATGCCAACAAGTTTAAATTAGCCATTTTAGCCAAATTAGCCATTTACAACCATCTACAGCCACACGTACCCGCATTATTTGTAACTTTTGCAATTTTCGAAAATTCAGTTACTTCAACGAACCTGGAACCTACGCCACTTTTATAAACGTACATAGCTCTATTCCGAACGAATTAAAGAAAAAAAAAATTGGACCTGTTTTTGAGAAAACGTTTTTACTGCTTTTGTTTCAAGCAATAATTACACGAACGCTATTTATATTTTCAAAACGTTGTACATGACGTTATTTTAAGATCTAAATGTTCGTAGAGATTCCATTAACAAATTCTATGATCAACAATGTAGTTTTAGTGTTCATGTGATCTAGTTCTTGAATATCACCGACTTCACCGAAAATGGAACCTGGTTTATTTTTCTACGCGTTCTGAACCAAACCAACTAGAAACCTGGTAGAGAATGTTGTTTTAAAAGATAACGATAGAGATGTGAACGATCCGGCAACAGTGGCTACTCTCTTTAACCAATACTTTTCGAGAATTGCTTTCGATCTCACTAAGGGTTTACAGCCACAAAATTCAACATCTGAAGTTTCTCTAAACATCTTAGAGACTATGTTCGTTTCCGAAACCTCTTCCTATGAAATTCTCAAAATAATCGGTAAATTAAAAAATAAATATTCGGCCGGTTTAGATGAATTTCCCGATTGTTTGTTAAAGACGTGCGCGCCAGCCGTTATACACCCGTTAACTCACATATTTAATGCATCCTTATGCACCGGAATTTTTCCAGATATTTTTAAAACAGCTAAGGTTAAGCCGCTCTTCAAAACAGGTAACAAAAATGAAATTCAAAATTATCGGCCAATTTCTCTTTTGTCAGTTTTTTCAAAAATATTAGAAAGACTTTTTTATGTGCGAATGGAAACCTTTCTCAATAAACACGACGCGTTTTCAAATTGCCAACATGGATTCCGGAAATCAAAATCTACGGAAACAGCCATTTTTTCTTTTCTTCAGGATGTTGCCTCATCATTGGATCAAAACGAAGTAACTATTGGAATATTTTTAGATCTTTCAAAAGCTTTTGACGTCATTGATCATAACATTTTACTTTCAAAATTACCTTCGTATGGAATCCGTGGTATTGCTCTAGATTGGCTATGTTCGTACCTTAAACTACGATCTCAGAGAGTAGAAATACCATACTGGAATGATGGAACTTTATGTACACACCTTTCCGGTTCTTTGCCAATTCACGTGGAGTCCCGCAAGGATCGACTTTAGGCCCTATTCTCTTCCTATTATACGTAAATGACATGCCCTTAGCGATTCGAAACGGAAGAATAGTTCTCTTTGCGGATGATACAAATATTCTTTGCAACAAAGAAACCGTATATAGTACAATATCAGACGTTTCAAATTGGTTCCGTAATAACAAATTAATAGTAAATGAAAAGAAAACTGTTTCAATGCAGTTTTCCATATCAAATAAAAAATTCTGTACTCCATTGAAAATGAACGGTGTGCCATTGACTGATGTTAATGTAACAAAATTTTTAGGTCTATCAATTCAGTCAAACCTCAAATGGAATGCCCACTTAAATGAATTGAACACAAAATTAAGTTCATTATGCTACGCGTTCAGAATTCTTTCAAATTCCGTTAGCCTTCATACAGCTCGTTGTGTATATTTTGCCAATGTTCACTCCCGCCTGAAATATGGCATAATATTCTGGGGAAACACATCTTATAGCTCCCAGACTTTCAGATTACAAAAAAGAATTGTACGAATAATAAGCAAAACCAAACCCACGTGATTCTTGTAAGTCTCTCTTTATTAATCTAGGAATTTTACCATTACCTTGTCTCCTGATTTAGGAATCAGTAGTTTTTGTCAAAAATGACTCACTTAAGAGCGGGAATATATTTTCAGCAATCGCCGATGTCTATAAGTATTACACACGACGTAGTAATCATATTCACCAAGTGGCAGTATCAACAGCTCACTACAAAAAATTCACATACAATTCATGTACATTACTCTACACCACTTTGCCAGAAGACATTAAACGACTAAATTTGATAGAAAAGTTTAAGTCCCAAGTAAAATCTTTTTGCTGCATAACTGTTTCTATACAATTCGAGACTATACCGAGCATCAAAAAGGAAAGTAGCATTAATTTTAACAATGATAGTTAATGTAATTATTTATCATTTGGACTGTATAATTCTAAAGAACCTGTAATAAGTATTGTACCACAGTTCCTGGGTTGATGGCCCCCATCTAGATCAGGATTTTCGTCCAGTTTCCCTGATCCTTGAGCAAATGTTGAGATGGTCCCTTATTTTGCGTCTGGACATAAATGTAACTTCATTATTTGTGAACGTCTTCTGAATTTCAGTGGGAAATATAGTTATTCAAATTATCGTTTTCATATTATCGCGGCAAAAACTATTTTTCTTTCATAAGAACATGAGGGTTCAGGGCAGGAATTTATAGCTAATTTACATTTGAAAATATATTTTATTATATAGGAGCGAATATTTTGTCAACAAAACTCGAAAAAAACCTCTCTTTTCTGTATTCAAAATTCGACTAGAATATGGTTTAGGATAGAGACCACAGAATTACGAAAATGTGCACAAAATTCACTTCTCCCCATAGCTCGTCACACGCAGTTTTTAACTGTTTTTTGACGTAAATAAATAAAAAAAATAACTCTATTCAAAAGTATGGTGCTAAACAGCATGATGAAAGGTTAATAAGATAATAATACTCGTATGATCAAAGGTTAATAAAAAGCCATCTTTCTACAATTGGAAATTTATTATCTCAACGTTTCGAGGAGCACTTTAGCTCTTCTTCAGGAGTTCGACTAAATACAAAAATACTTTATGTTTATTTACAATTAAGATATAATACAATTTTAAGTCTATTTGTTTCTGGTACACAAATATTAAATTATCTTTATCTTAAGCGTCCATTATGCTAAGTTCCCAATTTAATCAAACAATATTCTGTGGTTTTTAAGAAAATAAAAATTGCGTATATTTGAACAAATTTCGCAAAAAATACCCATAATTTTGAAAAATTGAACATGGCCTTATTTAAAGATGTGTTTTATGGGCACATTTCATTCAGAAAAAATTGTGTCTTCATACTTGTAGTTGTAGGAAGACGCGAAAAATATTTTGAATTTTTTCAACTTCTGAAAAATCAGGGTTTTCAACCAACATGAGATCGGCAGCTTTTTCTTAATCGCCCCTTTAGACAATCCAACAACGAAATTTTATCAAACTTGTTGGTGCCATTCTTTTGAAAATTTTGAAAATATCCCAGGAGCTTCATGGAAAGTACCCCCCCCCCAAATTAAAATATCGGTTTCAAATTCAAAGGGCCACGATATCAGCCAGATCGACCACGGAATATCAAGAGAAAATTGTCTGAATAGTTTATCCGCTAGCGTTGTTCACAGAGAGACGGGAGGACAGACATTTTGCCGTCAATCGATTTTTCGTTATCAAGGATCCACAAAACATGGATTCTGGCTACACAACGTACTAGAGGATTTTTTCTAAATTTACCAAATTAATTTATCCACTTTTTCGTTACTAGAGCCCTGTACTAAGAGTTTTCTACCGAAAATTCGCCGGTTTTGTGCCCAGCATTACATAACATTCCTGTACTGCAGTAGCGGTAGCGAGAGAGTAAAAATGTAAAGAAAAACTTTGGAGTCACCTTTGAGAAAATAGGTTTTTCTAACCTATATTTCACGCAAAATTTCTACTACTCATATTTTCGAAAAGTTGTACTATACACTATTTAAAGATTTTTGAAGAACATATTTGATTCTACAAAAAAACTATATTTAATATTGTTATTGAAGAAAGAGGCCGAATTTTTTTTGAATTCTTGGAATATTTGAAAATTCGTTGAGTTGAAAGAAAAAGAGCCCCTCTCCATTTTCAAGCGTCCTTTGCTGAATACGAGTAAAAATCCAGAAATTGGGAGCTACATTTAGTGCACCCCAAAATCAAAATATTAGTTTCAAATTCTCAGTATATCGAGTTCGGCCAGATCGATTGGTATGTATAAGTTTTGAGAACGGTTTACACCCTAGTGTTCACCACGGACGGACGAACAGACCCAAAACAACATTTCGATATCATGGACCCCAAAACCGAGAATTCTGACTGCGGACCGTATTAGAGCAGAAATTTTAATTCATAGTTAATAAATACCACGTTTTCGTTCGGTGAAATATCGTCTCCATTTGCCCTCCCCAGGATCGGAAGATTGTCTAAACGGAACCACATAACGATCCACAATAGTTCATATATTCATTCGATGTGTATGCACATTCATAATATACTTTAACTTAACACTTCTTAGTAAACAAAACATGTTCTTGTTTTCGCCAAACCGTTGATCGCGAGCTACTAGTAGGTCGTGCGGCAATTTTCGGTAGATCGCAGTCATGCTCAAGCTTGGCTAACCTGGGCTTGTTCTACAGAGCACTAACAAGAACAGAGACTCACTGCTGAACATTTGGGCAATTGCATTCGAATGTCAGTTACTACCTACTTTCCCAACGTAAAAAATTTCTTGACGACAAAAAGGAGTGCCATCCTTCTCATTAGCAAGTCTGATGAAAAATCCATTCTTACACTTATAATTATGAACGTAACAAATTATAATTTTTCCTAACTATATTTCAATATTTGTAATGTGCAACTTAATTTCAATTTATTTTTCTTGTACACAATTGTATTAAAATTTGTTTCGTATTTAATAGAAATGTATGTTTATAGACAATAAACAAATGTTAAGATTTGAAAAAAAATCGTCCTTGGTTTCTTCGTAGCTCACAATAGGACTGATAATGGTGTGGCTGCTTCATACGTTTGGCGACCACATTATTAGAGAAAGAATTTACTACATATATGAATACATTTTATCCCCTTTTTCGATAGCGAAGATCCACAATTTAAAAAAAAGCTAGAAAGCAAAAACAGTGAAAAATTTAAAACTGCCGATGGAACTGCATAACGATCCACAATAGCTCATATATTCATACGGTGTATATATACATCCATAATATTACTTTTAACTTAACACTTCTTAGTAAACATGATCTTGTTTTTCTTTGTAAATGGTGGTGGTTGATCACTTTTCACATTCTCAACGATATAGAAATTACTGAATTAACTGAAGCTCTCAATGAGAATTGGATCTTTCAGAGAAGTGGCGATTTCAGCATCAACCTCCCCATATTACATCTTTACCTCCGTGTAAATTTACAAAATTGTAATTTCCTTATTCTCGAATCAAATGACTCAAATTAAATGACGGAACACCCAATATATTACTCTTACTCATTAATTTTTATGTTAACAATTTTGGAGCATGTACAACACGAACTAAATAAATTTTGGTTGCCACATAAATATTAAATTTCTCGTATAAAACGTAACTTTAAAATTTGCAAAATGCATACTCGGTATTAATTTTTTTACGTTAGTTACAATAGTTATTGGTTACGTTTTTTACAATAGTTATTGGTCTTTTCGTGCTGAAATGCAATTTAGTTTCATAATCCTAAAAGCATTGATACAAAATACATAGACCAATATAACAAGATTACTTCCAACCGACATTAAAGACAATTTTAAATTATCTACATAAAATAGAGATAAACATTTCTTGTCTGTCGAAATTACTTACATGCCTTCGAATCCCGAAATCCTTCTGAAGTCTCTATCCATTTATCGCCCACCCGACGTTTTCCCCAGCGCCCCTCCCCCCTTCCAAGCGGCCCTCTCCCCCACTTGGGGCGCCTTCCTGGGGAGGGCAAATGGAGAGGATATTTCACCGAATGAAAACGTGGTATTTATTAACTATAAATTAAAAGATAAGTCTGATTATAACGAGGGAGGCGCATTGGCCCTGGTGGGGAACAGAGAACGGGAAAAGGATGTCGGGAGAGGGGTGGGAGGTTAGGAGGATGGACTCCGGCAACGCCGCGGCGCTGAGAAAGAAGAGGCAAGGTAGTGAACAAAAGGGTGACGAGACGATGAAAGCTTGTAGAGAGTTGTCACGGTCAGGCAGGTATTATCTCTCAATAATGTCACAAAAAACGTACTACTGTTAGAATCATTAAACCGTTCAAAATATTTGTAACCTCTGTTCACGTAGAACTTGACTTTCAAATACTGAGTAATTTGTACGTATGTTAGAAGCAAATCTTATGTGTGTTCCAAAACTGGGAAAAAATATAAAAAAATGCTCAGTCTCAGTAATATGAAAGGAAATGCGTTGACAGAAAGTGACGCAACACAACCAAAAGCACTCTAACAAATTATACTTTAAAATTACAGAAAGCCCTGTTAACCTTTTCGGAAGATGCAAGGAAATAGCGATTAACACAATCTCGCTCGTTAGTGACCTTTGCATCAGTATATTTATTTATTAATACCTCATACATCGTTTCCTATTATAAAAATAAATCATTGGTTTGTTCTACTATCGAAATCACGTTATTCTTTCCAAAGTATGGGGGCAGGTATAAACGCATCAGCAACCGTAAAAATACGTCACCGCTACCAACAATGTGACAAAGTAGTGCAAACTGAGTTACCAAATATGAAGAAGTAAAGCAGGCATATGCAGATGTCAAGAATATTCATCGTCTCCTTAGATGGTCAAAACAACTGGGTGAAAACCAGGAGACCCGGCTCCAATCTCGATTATTAATGCTTTGAAAATTTTGAATGACGAAAAAGGAAAAATAATTAAGAACAAAAGAAAGAATAAAAAAAGAAACGGAATAATGGAAAACGGAGCCGGAAAGAATAATAGAGTGAAAATAAGGAAAGCAAGAAGCGGTTGAGGTAGAGAAAAAAGAACAGAGGAGAAAAAATTAAAAATTGCATTGAGCGAATATTGCATCATCAACCGGAATCCGCTGCGCGGATTGCTTCATCTGCCGGCGCCACCGAACTAGAGGATTCCGGGGTACTCGCGGGTCGCCAAGAAGTGTGCCGCGAGTTCCGGAGGGGTCCAAGCTTGCGCTAGCCAGGTAGAAATTCGCCGCTGCCGGCGGCTGCTAGTCAGTCTGGTCTGAAGTTGAAGCCGATCTGTGAAGTGTGTATGTGTATGTGTATGAGTATGTGTATGTGTATGTGTATGTGTATGTGTATGTGTATGTGTATGTGTATGTGTATGTGTATGTGTATGAGTATGAGTATGAGTATGTGTGTGTGTTTGTGTGTGTGTGTGTGTGTGTGTGTGTGTGCGCGCGCGCGCGTGAGGGCGGGCGGGCATCGCGGTGAACAGCACTGCAGGTGAACACACTCTCGCCAGTGCCGTGAACTTGAAATGTAGTCAGCGCAGTGGACTGTGTTCAGTAGTCAGTGCACCGGGCGGTGGTGAGTGCATCGGATTGTGCGTCAGCGCAAGAGACGGTGAACAGTGAAAATAAATAATCAAGAGAAGTGTGCCGTGTATAAAGAAATAACCGAGTGAAGAACTCAAGTACGTAAATGAAGTGTTTGTAGTTTATCATTAGGAAACAAAATAAATGTCTTTGTTAAAATATATCTGTGTTTAAATTCACCACCTAGAAACGTTACAGTGTTAAGGTCAATGACCCCCATCTCCATCAGGTTTTTGTCCAGTTTCCCTGATCCATTGAGCAAATGCTGAGATGGCCCCTTGTTTTGCTTCTGGACGTAAATGTAGCTTCACTGTGCGCACGTTTTGTTGAGCACTTCTTTTGCTTGTAGTGAGTGGTAGGAGTAGAACTGATGTTCGTTACTATTTTGTTAGAAATGCAGAAAAATCAAATCAGCAGTTCATTTACCGTTGAAATTGATTTTCTATAACTCGGGAACAATTATTTTTCTAATTTCTATTTTTCTAAAATAATAACCTTTCTAATTATTTTTCTAGGTTTTCAAATGTTAATTTCGTGTTTTTTTGAGTGTTTTTTTTAAATTTCGGGCCTCAATAAAAATGTGCGCATATAATCTCTTCCTTCATACGTCATATACAATTTTTACTGATTTTTTTGACCAAGTAAATAAATATCAAGAGCGGGAAGTTAAAATGGGAATATTCGAGTAATAGAGACGATGTAGAGAAACGAAACGTTGTAGAATGGCGGGAGGGACGAGGGCGGCCGAGCGGGCGGGCGGAGCAGCTGCGGCGGAGCGTGCGTTGGAGAGCGGAGCCCTCACGTAAATCGTGCGAGTAATCCCGAGGCCTGGGCTGGGCCAGCGAATACTTCGCGAGATATTGGCGCGCTCTTCGTTCTGCGTTTATCGGGGGCCCTCCCCGCCTTCACCGCGCCCCAAGAGGACTGGGCAAGAGGACAGGGAGGAGGAGGGCGACGCGTGTAGCGGGTGGATTTATTAATTCTAGGGAATAAGTGGCTTTGTGATTTCAATGGTCTTCAATATTTCAGTTCTGTTTGTATGCTTTACCGTGGGTGATAACAATAGACAAAAATATGATCTTCACTCTTTATTTTGCAGATGACTTCACCGGCATTTGGCAGTACTCCCTAAAGATGAATTGCAAATTCACTGTATGATAGAAAGCTTCATGACGGCCATTAACATTTGAATGTTATAATAATGTACCGACTGGTATGACTCAGTTTCAAAATCCCTTCCCTCTTCTGCATCTCTGTCCGTGTTGGTCAAACAGTTGTAATGGCGGATAATTAAGTTTCTCTATATAATAATAAGAAGAAGAATAAGAAGAATAATACTCCACCTAGGGAGTACACGACCTCGCAGTGGTGGTGGAGCTTGAGTACCCCCATGAGCCTGAGAGCTATGTCAGTGTAGCCTAGCTCCTGGTAGGACCTCTCTTGCTGAATAGGTGAAGGTGAGGGGTCCAACGAAGAAGTACTCCATTTGAGGAGGTGGGAAGTAGAGAGGGAAGGGTCACGAACCTTTGGACTTATTGTTATCGGCCCATGGAAGTACAAGAGAGAAATGGGTGGCACACCACGCCACTGATTAGAGTGGAGGCCCGAACCTTGCATTAGCCAGCGAAGGAGGCTGCCTTCAGTAGCAGTGAAAATCCCGTAGGGTTTTAGTAATGCGACTGGCGATCGGAAGGACCCCTTGCTGGGCCCTGTTCGGGGATGCCCGAGGCCACTATGGGTCGCAGTAACGGATCGCAGGAAATAACCCAAAGGTTTAAGTGTGATCTGTGAACTCGAACTTGCAAGCTGCGAGCCTTCACTGAAACCAATGAGCAAATGAATAGAACAAGCAATGTAATGAGCCTTAAACGTGCTTGTTCTACCAATGTCCCATACCTGCTCAGAAACGGGGCTAATGTCACCTTGTCGACATCTGGCCATCCCACGGATGTTAGTCCCAGGGACCCACAGCCGGCAGTAGCTCGAAGCCATCGTCAGAGATGGACACGGGATGAATTAAAGGAGGTAATGAGGTGCTTTTACTATGCAAAAGCGAAAAATGGGGGGCTCAGAATAGAAGTTTTTAAGATATGGAGAGAGCGGAACCCAGATATGAGACCTACCCTAGACTCAAAGAAGCTTGCCATTCAACGACGATACATACTCAGCAGTGGTAAATTCACAGCAGAACAACTTGCAGACATCCAGAGAAACGCTAGAGAGTATGTTCATCGATCAAACTATCCACATGACGAACATTTAGAACCATCTAATATCCCTGAAAACGGTGATCCCCTTCAAGGTTCATCTCTTGCAAATGAAACATCCGTCAGTGGTGAAAATTCATGTGGCCATGAGTCACACGATAAGGACATGATGCGGGACCTCCTCCGACGCGAGATAGAACGAGTTCGTCTACTTCCATTCGAATCTCGTGCACCGTTGAGGAGAATTAACGAAAATGCTAAAGCTATGAGAGTGATAGAAACAGCGAATTCTGTCTTAAATGAGGTTGTACAGACCTCAAGTAGAGATCTAGATATTACTGAAATCAATCAAATCGTGTATGCAACTAGATATCTAGTATCTCAGATAATCTTGGGGCCAGCCAAGAACACCGATGGCCGACAGCCAGACAGAGTAAAAAGCTCCGTACCTCCATGGATGAAAAGAATTATGAAACGGATAGCCGACACACGGCGTGAAATATCACTACTAGCCGAGGCGTCTTCTAAGTCAAACCACACGTATAAAATTCAACAAAAAATACTCAATGTTGAACAAAAATACCAAATTGACAATAACACAACAAGGCAAGGTAGCTGAAAAGCTAAAAGAGAAAAACCAAGTATGGGCTCAACAAATAAGACGGTACAAACGTAGAATCGATTTCCGCGTACAGAACCGGTTGTTTGAAACAGACGCGAAGAGATTCTATCCCAGTCTGACTCAAAAACCGAATGGCAATGCTGCCCCTCCTTCAAAAGATGACGTGGAAACATTTTGGTCACAAATCTGGGAGGAAAACAGATCATACAACAAAGACGCATCGTGGCTTCAATCTGAAGTTGATGCTGCCAATGGACTCGTGGAAACAGTGGAATATGCTCAAGGATTCTCGAAAGAGGACCTATGCCAAACAATTAAGAATATGGGAAACTGGAAATCCCCTGGGGTTGATAAGATCCAGATTTATTGGATTAAGAAATTAACAGCACTACATTCTCATCTTGCAAAGGCTGTTAGTAAAATTTTAGAAAACCCTAACGAACTCCCCAAATGGCTCACTCGCAGCTCCACGTATTTGCTACCCAAAGGAGAAGACAGCTCTTTGGTGAAGAACTACAGGCCAATTACATGCCTGCCAGTTATGTACAAACTTATAACTGCAGCCATAGCTGACAAAATGTATAGGCACCTAGAGAATCAGTTGCCAGTTGCCAGTTGAACAGAAAGGATGTCGTAAAGGTTCCTATGGCTGTAAGGAAATTTTGCTACTGAATAAAGTCATCTTGAATGACGTAAAGAAAAGAAAACGTAATTTGAGCATGGCTCGGATTGACTACCAGAAGGCCTTTGACAGTGTACCTCACGATTGGATTTTGAAGACCCTGGAGATCTATCGATTTTATCCTAGACTTGTTGAATTTTGCAAGGTTAGTATGAAGTCGTCGAGCACCAGATTACTAATCCACAGCGTAAAGGGAGTAGTAGGAACAAGAAGTATTCAGATTAACAGGGGAATTTTTCAAAGAGATTCACTATCCCCTCTGCTGTTTTGCATTAGTTTGATTCTTCTATAGAGACAGCTGTCGCACACTGACTTTGGTTACAAACTCCATGGTGATGAAAGGCCTGTATCACATTTATTTTACATGGATGATCTTAAAGTGTTTGCTAAGAATGAAGCGATGATCTCCCAAATGTTGTCTGTCATCAATGATTTTAGCAATGACATCTGCATGAAGATTGGTCTTGACAAGTTTGCAAATGCCATCCTAAAAAGAGGCAAAATGACAACGTCAGAGAACAATGAAATTGATAGACACACTGTGATTCAAGATCTTGAGCCAGGTAAAAGTTACAAATATCTGGGCATTGAAGAATGTGAGACAATCTCGAACGACACAATGAAGGAGAGAATTCGCAGGATGTATTATAGAAGAGTGAGACTTGTCCTGCAGTCCGCTCTGAACTCAAGGAATAAAATATCAGCAATAGGTAGTTTGGCGGTGCCTGTAGCCGAATACCGTTTCGGACTAGTAGACTGGACTGAACAGGAAATTCACATCATGGATCGAAAAAACAGAAAACTGCTTACAATGCATCATGTTGCCCACTCCCGAGCTGATGTACATAGACTTTATGTGTCACGTATGGAAGGAAAAAGAGGCCTGAGACAAATTGAAGCCTCCTGGCACAATGCAATAACCGAGATGGGAAAATATGTAGTCACCCATTAAGATGACCCACTAATGAGGCAGGTCATGAAATCTGACTGAAGAGTGGGAAACAGAGGCATTGTAAGTGTAGCAAGAAGCATTGCGAACAACACTATGCAAGACAGACAGAATGACAGAGACACTGAACTTCTGATGCTACTTAACATGAAATTTGAGACACAAAAAATGTTAAAGAAATCGTGGAGAGACAAACCACTCCACGGACAATATTTGAAACGAATGGACAAGGTGCCGATAAATAAAGATCAATCTTTTATGTGGCTTAAAAGGGGAAGAATGAAGCCAGAATCGGAAGCACTTGTAATAGCTGCCCAAGATCAGGCCTTGAGAACACGACATTATGATAAAGCGGTTCCCAAAATATCCCAAGATGATAAATGCCGCATTTGTCAGGAACACGTAGAAACCATTGATCATATTGTCTCAGCTTGTCCAATCCCAGCAAAGACCGAATACTTGAAAAGACACGATAGGGTATGTAGCTACCTCCACTGGCAGATCTGTACCGCCCTCGAAGTTCCGAATACATGCCCCAAGTGGTACGAACACGCACCATAACCGGTGACGTCTGTTAGATTGTGTACGATATTGTACGACCAATAAATTCAAACTGATCGCACGATAGTGGCAAACAAACCGGATATAGTCATCCGGGATTTGGAGAAAAATCGTGTTTACTTGTCGATGTTGCTGTACCTTGCAATCAAAACGTCGTTACCAAGGAGGCAGAGAAACGTCTTAAATACAAGAGTTTTGGAAATTGAGATCAGCCGAATGTGGGGCGAAAAAGCACAGGTCGTCCCGATAGTTATTGGAGCTCTGGGATTTGTTCCGCAAAATTTGTATAAGAACTTGTCTAAACTCCCTGGTAATTCAAAAGACTGGGAAGTGCAAGAAATTGCTTTATTTGGAACAGCCCACATTTTGCGCAAAGTATTGTAGAGGCACTGACAATCACCGGATCTGCTCCTTAGGTAGCTGGTTGCAACCTGGAGTAGATTTTATATTCAGCCGACACATAACATCTTTAGACGTGATTTAGAGGAATAATAATAGTAACCACAACTAAAGGCCGATCCGGATAGCCACGATCGCTAAATCAATTGTGCCGTGGCGACCGCGAACGGAAGAATATACCGTTTGAGTCCCACTTCGGTTGATTGACTGATTTTTCGTGATTCCAGGCGCGTCAACTACAGAGGTCAGGTCATTATTCCCGTAAGTGTAGTCGTGTATTTTCATCGGGAGGTGGCGGTGATCTTTCCCCGCTGGATGACCGAGACCCGCCGCCAACCAACTGTCTACTAGCGGGATTTTGCCTCAAACGGGTATCTTCCACCAGAGAGGCACCAGCCCAGCCCGGACAACCTCTAAGCTCCCCACCGGTCCCCTGGAATATGTGTTAGTGAAGTGCATGTTAATATGTGTATGTGTAAGGGGCGAGGATAGGACAAGGAAGACGAAGGAAAGATCGCGCGCCGTCCGCGGACCGTTTGTTAGGATATTACTACAGCATTCGCCTTGTGTTAATCGGAGAAACCACGGAAAACTGCCGATCAGAGCAGCCGGCCGCTATTTCCTCACAGTCGTCTTTTCCTGCCCCGGCTGCGGTGCTGCCTCACTGTGGGAGAAATAACTGGAGGAGGAAATTCTTCACAAACCGACGTGTCGTTCGGAGCCGGATCTCAACATCCAGTGGGGGAGAGATCAGAGCCACTTCTCGAAATATTATCATCACTACTCTAATGGAACTAATGACCCTAGCCGTTGACGCACCGAGAGACATCAATCTCTTTTTTTGTTATTTAATGTCGCATCAACTACTAGGTCATTAGCGACCACTATCGGATTTAATGATATGATATGAGGATGGAACGATATGATGATAGGGGGTGAAGGGACGAATACATGCAACCATGCCCGAGGCGGGACTCGAACCCGCAACCCCTCGATCCGAGATCACTACGGCAGTACTGGCTTAGCAATCCAGGCCACGGGCCGATCAATCAATCATTGTTTTGCTAACAGGTATACACAATGCTCTGCTTTTTACTAACGCAATATTTCCCCAGTCACTCATTTCTGTCTCTGGAGCAGCCCGAAACTTTCCTTGAAAATCTCATATCTTTTTCAAGAAGCCGATCATTAGTTATTTTAAGCAAATGTTGCTGCATAGCCTGTCCCTCATTTCTTTTCGTTTCCTCGCCATCATTTAGTGACATCAAGTTAACAGGATATGTATCCAAGTTAACAGGATATGTATCTAGTCTTCATCGTTGCAAAGCGTACAGATATCAATGACATTTGCATCCACCTCCGACCGTAAGTCACCCGTTACTCCAAAGATGTGAAGTAACTTTCAGTGCCCCAAACACAATGTATATTCCCCGTGGTACGTAAAGAATGCAACAATACACAGACTTACAGATCCCAACAATAAAAGAAGAAATCAACAAGACCAATGCAAAATACCTACGACTGCATAACCATTCAAATATTCTAGCCATCATCTTACTAGACAATAGTGACACTACCAGAAGACTTCAACGACAATATCCTCTAGACCTTGCATATCAACTGTAAATCGTTCATGTCAGAAATTTGGTTCCATGTATTCATCATTGTAAATATCCATTATTGTATATTTATCAAATATGTTTAATGCTGCTCCTTAATTATTAATGATGTAACATTAGTGGTGTACGGTCAATGGACTTTACCCCTCTCAAGTACTAATTTACAGAAAATTTATGCAATTTTTCCAAATGTTTGTGTACAAACAAATTGCAAAATAAAGTATATAGTTAAAAAATCACAATGTGTTAATTGACGCCAGGAGGGATCGCTTTTCGTTATCGGTACCGGTATCTTGTTGTTATATATCCGAAAGTCTATGGAAGAGCATCCGGTATTCCTCTTTTGCCAACTACGTCCGCTGAGACTGGAAAAGAATCTTCCATTTGTCTGGATTGGAAACTCCAGAACGAATCGAAATGGAATGATTTGTAGGCAACGCAAAGGAAGATACACCCGTGCTTGAGTGCAAACTTGGGAGCCGAACTGCGGAAACAGAATGAATCAATCAAAGGACGCAGCGATCAATCAAAGCGGAGCAGCCAGAGGGCGCGGCCAGAGGACAGAGCACCGCGGCGCGCAGGCAGTCGCAAGGGCTCCGACGGCCTCGTCCTCTCGCACGACACCACGAGGCTCATCCCCCTCTCTCTCTCTCTCTCTCTCTATATATATATATATATATATATATATATATATATATATATATACACACACACACACAGGTGTCCGGGGAGGAAACGTCGAACCCTTGAGACAATTCTAAACATATTTGGTCTAATAAACTACGTGGTTATTCCCAATGGTTGAGCCCCAAAATTTGCATTTTTAAAGCATAGAAACACTCCAGAAACATGTAAATTGTTTATTTTTTACAAAACAAATTAATATATTTGTTGAGAGAGAAAAATTAAGCGAAAAATAAAAAAAAGCTGTCGAATTGTGTAAATTGGGTGCATTTTTATTTCTGGCTTACTTTTTCTTTCTGAACAAATAAATTCATTTTTTAAATAATAAAGAATTTATATGCTTATGGAGTGTTTGTAAGCTTCTATAATGGAAATTTTTGCCTAAAAATCAAGATTTCAAACCAACTTTTGAGTGCTCATTGCGGCTCAACCATTTGGAATATCCACGTAGTTTATTAGACAAAATATGCTTAGGATTGTCTTAAGAGCTTATTTTCGAAGTTTGGACGTTTCCGCCCCGGACATCCTGTATATAGATTAGATTAGATTAGATTTTATTATTATTTCTGCAATTAAATATAACGTGGTGGCAGAATATCTTAACTTTACATGCATTAATCTAAAATTGACTGACAATAATAACAAGAGATATGTTAAATTAAAAAACAATAATTAAGAATAATATTTCAAAGAAAATTGTCTGTTAGTCTATATTCATAACTTCTTAAATGAATCTGGCCACAGATTGTTTGATTGTTTAGAGGAGACGAAAAGTTTTTATTTCAATATCCAGGTTCTTAGTTTCCATTTTGTACCTGGATATTGAAATAAAAACTTTCGTCTGTTCTAAACAATCTGTGGCCAGATTCATTTAAGAAGTTATGAATTAAGAATAATAGTACATAATTTGACAGCGCAAGCCTTACTTTACTTATTCATTTTACTTTAGTTCACTGTGAATTAAAGTAAATCATTATGTGAAAGATAGTCAATTATTCTAGATCGAGTTATTCTCGAGCGAGTGTATAATTACAAACGAGTACGTAATGCTGTTTCAGCGACATGTAATATAAAAGAACTTATATTATCCGATCACCTTTGCAAACTTTTGAGCTCATTCGCTTCTACAAGTAGGCGTAATGATAAATGGTATCATACTGATATCGGCAGTACAATGGCTACGGTGACACATTGGCCTTGGAGAGTATATTTGAGTTGAGAATCCCTGTCTTGCGAAAAAATTTAAGATATTTCTGAAAGTATTAAAAGTGAAGCTGCGAAAGCTGTGGAAGATTTACTACTCAGTAAATCTAAAGATACGTAGTAAAGAATACGAAATTTTCAAGGAGTGGAGGAAAGAAAAATATTAAGAACGTTTGTGAGGAAGTTATATTAGGTTTTTTTGCAGCGAGAATAAATATCAGTACGTAATACAGGTTCATAGGAATGTATATGCAAGTGTGTATTCTACTTTGTTATTTTATGAGGATTATAAGTAAATGCGTTATTTTCATTAATAAATTATTAGGTATAAGTTTTTTTCTACGTATACTCCATTTTTCAATAATTTTTTAATGTCCATCATATTGTTCAGTTCGCCAGCAACAGTGTTGCTGTTGTTTAGCGTGACACTGGTTACTTTATTGCAGCGCTGTAATAAAGAGCCGATTTACCGACTCCGGAAACGTAAGTAAACAGCCTTTAAAGTCGATCGGGCAAGAGAAAAATATTTATTAACACACGAGTAAACTTCAATAAATATTACTCAATTGTTCAAAGAAAAGTCCATATTTACGATAACTTAATTCTTCGACAATTAATTCAGTTTAACTCTTGGACAATTTGGATTTTTTTCTAATCGATATTTTATAGGTAATGAATACCACTCAGTTGATAAAATTTCACAATACTGATTGTATAAATTTTACAAGCTACTTACTGACAGAGTATGAGTAATTTGTAGTTATGTGTTGCCACCACATTGCTCCAAGTGATCTCTTCACGGCCGAAGTGTTTTCCCCAAATGTAAACTTTGTTGTTTAATTTCCTTTTTTTCACAATTACTACCCATTTATTTTCACCAGCTTCAAGTTCATGTTATGTAGACATACAGGAATCACTTCTACTATCACACGTTGCAACAAAACACTTTCGATTCATTTTTCCAAACTTCTACTTATATTGCTTCTCCGATTATAACGTTGTACGCGTTTAAACCGTAGTCCATGTATACTCCGTGTTTAGAACGACACGAAATCAGCTGCTCACATTGCCCGCCATGTTCCCCCAAAAATTACCCACATCGTCTGCAGAGCGTTGTATGAGTACTGTGAGAACTAGTCCAAACTAGCGGAGCTAAAACAGCACTTACTTTCTCGCCCATATTTGCACATACATTTAGGCGAAAAGTATCAAATTTTCGAAAACTTGTACATGAACTTCTTTCAAAATCTATCAAAGAACAGATTTCATTAAGGTAAAAAAATCTGTATCTTCAATATTTCAGTTGTAAGAAGATAAGCTCTTAAGACAATTCTAAGCATATTTTGTCTAATAAACTACGTGGAGATTCCGAATGGTTGAGCCGCAATAAGCACTCAAAAGTTGGTTTGAAAAATTGATTTATAGGCAAAAATTTGCATTATAGAAGCATAGAAACACTCCAGAAAAATGTAAATTGTTTATTACTTACAAAAAAAATGAATATATTTGCTCAGACAGAAAAATTGAGCGAGAAAGACAAAAGTAGTCGAAATGTGTAAATTGGGTGCTTTTTTATTTCTCGCTTAATTTTTCTTCTGTTCTATTTTGCTCCCTTTTCTAAAAATCTGGAGAAATAGCGTGTATGGTGAACTCTTTAAATATCTCTTTATCCACTTTCTACATTTTTGTGGGACATTGCATTATTATTTACAGTCTCTTACGTGTAAAGGCAGAGCAAAATAACGACTGTAATTCTATTCCTTCTTTAGAAAATTATTCCCTGAAAATATATATTTGTTCATTCGTGTTCGATAGTTTTGATTGCAAATATTGCCCGGAATAAAAACATATTAGGTAAATATTTATGTGTGATTTGTAGGACAGATTTTATTGAATCCAATACATTTTAGCTACAAGCTCTATCTATAAGTAAATATCTACAAACGCGAAAAATAGTGCACGGCTTGAGAAAATAATGCCCCCATTTTCGCTTTTAAAAAAAAAGTTTTGAACACCCAATACATAAGAGAATTTATATACAAAGAATGATTTCTGTGATGAAGTGAATGGAGAGGCAACAAATTTATTTAACACTGGACCGCTTAAAATGGAACCCGGTACCCAGATGTTCCGATACCATCATATTATGTTGATAACATGCACTCTTGTAGACTTTAATTCCTCGAAAGAAGGCATCTTTCGGTGATACGTTATTTCTTTTCAACTTGATGTCTGGACAAATAATTAAGCCAATTATTGACTGAACACAATTCTTGTCACCTATTTGATTTAATTTACTTCAACGTTGAACAAGATTACTGCAACAATTTTATGTAAAACGCCCTAACACAAATTATCGAACAATTAATACTTTCTCTAGAATTTTTTATTTTGCTAATAAATACTATGATAAACTCGATGTTTTTCAACTCAAATTGTACGATTTTAAAAAAAGCGATGAAATCTATTTAGTAATCATGACATTATGACGTGATAAGCGTTACATTGCAAGGTTTTGATGTTTTTTTATAAAGGGTATTTCCCGTTCAATGTTAAAATACGTAAATAAATACATAAATAAATAATTTAAGAAGCAAGGTGAATTCTTCATGGAAAAATATTTCTTATTCACAGTAAATAGTAACAGATATTTCTTTACTGCTGCAATATCGGACCACTGGCATTATTGAATATAATTTTAACAACAGATCACACTCTAAAGGTATTTTTTTGCACTGTGTTTCTGTGATTATTTCATGTCTCTAAATTTGTGAGTTATGAAATAGCTTTCAAAATAAATTATATAATTTGAAAATACTCATTAAGACAAGTCGTTTGGAACATTTCCAAAAAATACATTAATTAGAAAAGTTACTGATGTCAAAAATTAGAAAGGATTAAACATTTTCTGTCGAATAAAAGCAATCTCATTGAAAGAAATATACGCCACCAATATCCATTTGCACAGCATATAAAGAAAAAATGAAATGCATGAAATAAGAAGAGCCAAATATCACGTGCTGACGACTCCAGAAGACTGATGAAAATGAAATATTGAAATAGCTCTCCCCTTCTTTACGTGGCCAGAGCTGCAATCTCGTTTGCGACGCATTTCAATATTACGGCCGACCCGGAACACGGTGAAAATGATTTCCACTTTCCACGTAGAGAATGCCAAATATGAACGCCGGCATTGTTAAGAACCAGGCCGCATGCGTTCCATCATCGGATTTACTTTTATTTTTTCCTAAAAAAAAGTTGAAATTGAATACCACACCGAGAAAAAATTGCTAGAATTTAATATTTAGCCCAGAAACACTACAGCAGGTATTGAAAAACCGTAACACAGTCACAGGACTTCTTAACAATCTCCGTGAAATCCGCACACCAATACCTCACATATTTGAGCGGATATTTGATGGGAAGCCACGCGGAACGAGCTGCGAGGGTGGGAGGGCGGACGACGGGTGAGGATGGCCGGTTAGCGAGGGAAAAAGCTCGGTGGGAAAGAGTGGAAAGAAGGGGAAGGGAGGACAGGAGAAATGCGAGAAGGGGCAATTTACAATGAAGCGGGAGGAGTCGAAGACGACACGGGGTGGAGAGCATGCGTGTAGTTGGAGAGGAGTAGGAAACTGGAATAGCAAGTGGAGAGAAACGAAACAAAGAAGAAGGTGGGAGACAGAAAGGGCCGGGAAGGGAGCGGAGACGGAACGAAAGCGGTGACGAGAGACAGGTGAGGCGGGGGACAGGTGGGGTAAGCGGATGAGGGAGCGGTGGTGCAGGTGGGTTTGATTAATTGATTGATTGATAGATTGAATGATTGATTCGTGTTTCCGGGCGCGTCAACTACTTAGGTCACTAGTCCCGTAAGTGTAGTGCATTTTTCCTCGCAAGGTGGCGATCTTTTCCCCACTGGATGCGAGATCTGGCGCCGACCTACCGTCGACTAGCGGGGAGTTCCCCTCAAGCAGGTACCTCCCACCAGCGGAGCACCGCCCCAGCCGGGACAAGCTCTCAGCTCCCGACCGGTCTCCCGACATGTGTGGTAGTGTAGTGGATGTTAGTGTAAGTGCGTGTGTGTAAGAGGAGAGGATAGGACAAGGAAGATGAATGAAAGATCGCGCGCGGTCGGTCGCCCGTTTGTTAGGGTACTGCTCCGGCAGTTGCCTGGTGTTGATAGGAAAAAAACACGGAAAACTACCGATCAGAGCAGCCGGCCGCTAGAAATCTCCTCTAGACAGCGACTGAATTCGACCTAGCTGACAAGCTAGTGTCGAAAATCCTGCCGCTGTGGGGAGTGGAACCTAGGACCTCCCGGTCAGAGTGACTGCAGTGACATCAGGTTGATGCAGTGAGCCATCTCTCCCGGTTTGCAGGTGGGGAGGAGGTGGGTGGGGCAGGGGCGTCACGGAAGCGGGCGATGGTGGGGAATCGAAGGCGAAAGCTCTGGCGGCAACGGCGCCCCCCCCCGGGCTGGAGGGCGGGGCGGAGGCGAGGAGGAGGCGAACGACAGGACGCGTGGAAACGCCCCACCCCCCGGCGCCGGCCGAACGGGTCGTTTTGAGCTTGAGCGACCTGGCCGGCGCGCCGCTGGGCGCGCGCAGACGTACTGCGCGCCCGACGACCGCCTTCGCACGGGGCACTTGCTCAAATGGCTCGCCTGCCTTCGCACGGGGCACCTGCGCAAATGGCACCTGCGAAACTTACACGCAACACACTACAACACATGCCCCGCCGGTGGGAAATACCTGGCTGGGGAAAACCACACAAGGTGACCGGTAGGTCGGAGCCGGATCTCGCCATCGAGCGGAGGATTATTCCCGCCAACTCCGGTGAAAAAGGGGACATTTAAAGGACTAATGACCTTAGCAGTTGACGCGCCAGGAACCACTAATGAAGCAATCAATGGGCCTAGCCTCCACGTAAATGTGAATGCGAAAGGAATCCGAAAGGGCGAAGCCAACCTCGCAAACGGGCGCGCTTAAACATTGGTCGACAAGGGGTGAGAGCTTTCCGGACACGCCTCATATTTTCACTGTCCGAAACTTCATTACATACTCGTGGAGTTGCATTGTCCCTCGAGGAGACCAATTATACTTTTTCCCAAGTAGAATAATAACAAAATTCATGACAATGTTCATTATGCTTTCTCGGTTCGTGCCATTTGTGAGGCAACGAAACCACTCATTAATTTAAGCCGCAATCTGTTCTACATATCCTATTTGTAGGACGTAGGGCTTCTACAGATATCACAATATTCCAGAGTACACGTTCACTTCAGTAGCACGAGTATCATGTTGCCATTTTCAAACTTTTAAACAACTGTATGATTACTCATTTTGTATTTGATGTAAATATTCAGGAAGGTAACTCGCATTGAAGGAAGTAACTTTACTCAATTACGGTTGGAATAATTTAAAATATAAGAATAATTCTTGTTTGAAACAGAAATGAAATCCGTCACGACGAAGTATGTAAATTGATAATGCCTCGTCCCATGTAGAGTATGTTTTTACAATACGTACGTAATTACACATCTCAGGTAGAATATTTGTTAAAAAAATGTCTGAAAAGCAATTTTTCCGAAAATGAAACGAACGAGAGGGAAATATAAAAAGATCTCCATAGTGCGTATATACACGTGTCTCTCAATAGGCATACCATGCACACTCTTAATAGTTACCATCATATGCATGATGTGTAGAAGAGCTAATGTCGATTTTCTTCGCGACGACAACTTTGTAATATCGCCGAAATCACGATTTAATTGCATACAGCAGCAAACATACACTTTCCTTCAGTCCATACTGGAACAGAACGCTCCCTCGAAGTATAGGCCTATAACCTGCCTTCAAACTTTTAACGAACTCATAACATCATGTGTTACACAACTGCTGATAAATCACACTGAGGAACAGAACATCTTAGCGGATGAACAGAAAGGATGTAGACCTAGTTTTCAGGGATGCAAGGAGCAACACATTATAGACTTTGTAATTATGGGGCAAGTGCTTGAGAAACAAAGAAACTTGTTAGCATGCTACATAGATTATGCTAAAGCACTTGACACCTTGTTTCACCCTTGGCTACTTCAATGATTGGATATATACAAGGTCCATCCGTTTGTCCAAAATTTCCTGAAACCTGTGATGAGTCGATGGAATACAAAACTGTATCTCTCTAATGGAAAACAATCCGTCCAGACGGATACTATACAAATCCGCCGAGGGATTTTCCAGGGTGATTCTTTAAGCCCTGTATTCTTCTGCTTAGCCTTGGATCCTCTCTGCACTCTACTAAATGCATCTAATTATGACGACGCTATTAAAAAAGGGAACTCAACCCTTCTTCGTGTCTCGCATCTTCTTTATATCGATCCTAATCGATGACCTGAAGCTCTACGCAGACACTGAGAATCATATGCGGCAAGTAATTAGCGTGACGGAGAAATTCACCGAAGACATCAAGATGAAATTCTGTTTTGTTAAGTGCAGTAGAGTGAATATCATTCGGGGTCATATGCAAGTTATGAACTCGTAAAATAATAATGAGCCAAAGATTGCCTTCATGGAACCCCATGAAGCATACAAATACTTGGGTTTCCAACAGTCACTCCGAATTAAACACACTGCCACTAAAAACATACTAACAACTGAAGTGCATGGACTCTTGAAAACTCAACTCTCTGCTAGAAATCTTGTGCAGGCCATCAATTCATATGTTATCCCAGTGCTGCCGTATTCCTTTGGCGTTATTAAATAGAGCAATACCGACCTCGACAATCTCCAGAGGACAACTCGAACTGCTATCACTCAACACCGAAAACATCATCCCCATTCAAGTATTGAGCGTTTTACCCTTCCAGGATCACAAGGAGGGTGAGGTGTAGTAGATCTCATAAATCTACATAGCTCTCAAATTGCATCATTCAGAAAATTCTTCTTGGAACATTGTGAGAGGCTTCAGAGAGCATTGAGCGCAGTTGATAATAACTATAGTCCTCTGAACCTAAAATGACTGTTCCACAGGTTCAACCAGTCATTGAAACCGAAGAGAAGATACCTCATGGAAAGCGAATACACTGCACGGAAGGCACCCCAATGAGCTGAGCAAACCAGAAGTCGACATCTCTGCACGCATGGCTCCAGCATTCTTGGCAGACACCATCGGCAGGCTTTCCTTATTGATATATCAATATCTACCCCCAAAACATATCGGAAAAACATCAAGAGAAGATCCAGAAATATACCGATCTCGCCCATGAAGTCGCTGCACAGTGGGACCTCAGTAAAGTGACAACTGTGCCAATAATAATATCAGCCACAGGAGTGATCCCGAAAATGACATTTCGAGCACTAGAGTGTCTTCACTTGGATACCAGAAGTATATATAATATTCAGAAGGCAGTTATTTTGAATACATGCCGTATTGTTAGAAGCCACCTGAATCTTCAATAAAGCAACCGCACACCTGGCCATCAAACCTGTGAGTGGTTGACTTACCGACCAGTAAAAACTGTGAAGAATAAAATAAAAATAAGAAGAAGAAGAAGAAGAATACAGCTGTCTCAGTATAAATATTACAAACTTCCAAGGCAGGTAGTCAAAGGTAGTCCGGGTACTAGTCAAAGATGACAACTTTTCCCTGTATGTGAGTCAGTTGCTCCTGATTCATAGGCAACCCATCACGCTTTAGTGTGTAGCATGTATACGAAATCTCCCTGCCTCAGAATGTGATCTGCCAAATACCAACACAAGCCTACCAATCAGGAGAAACTGTCACATGTCGAACTTCGATAAATGAATCTCCCATCTCTACGACCGAGCCATGGCGTTATATATCCTAATTCCGTATACCCCATCCCACTAAATTACGGAAAATATCCGTGATTAGTTGGATATTGAGATCCGATCGCACTGAATGTCTGGAAGATTCTTAACACATTATCCCTGTGTTCGAAGGTAAACCGAAAAAAAATTATTATTATTATTATTATTATTATTATTATTATTATTATTATTATTACTATTATTATTATTATTATTCAAACTTTCAAGCTCGTCCGCAGTTTCCAGATATAACTCAAGGACCCAACGTCAACACATATAGCGAGACAGATGGTGAGAAGTTCTTGCTCCAGTGCACTCAGGTTCCGCTTCAATGACTAAGAGAGAGAACCTTACGCACAATATTGGTGGTTGCCAGCAGCACGGCCTTCTGCATGGTTCTGAAGTGCCACTCATTTAGATGAGTTTCTCTTTCACAATCCTTCAATCTTCAGCAACAAGCCCATTAGATGAAATAACTATGGGCACAATATGTACCTCTATTAGTCTGTATCTTCTTCTTCTTCTTCTTCTTCTTCTTCTTCTTCTTATTATTATTATTATTATTATTATTATTATTATTATTATTATTGTATCTTGTATTGTATCTTTGTATCTTATTATTCATCATTGTGTCATTGTATCTTATTATTGTTATAATTAATTATTACTAGTATTAATAAATCATGAGGATTGGTGCCCAATGTGTAGAGAATCGTTCCGTCAAAATTCGACAGATAATTACAATTTTTTTATAATAATTATGTTATTCCATATATTATTATCGCGTGTATTATTATTCTCATCATCACCATAAATCAAGGCCGAGTATTATCATTCTCATCATAAAGCATGGCCGAGTCGGAAGTGGAAGTAGCGGCTGCACATAGAGTGTTGGAAGATGATGACCGTGGGGCGAGGAGGCGTGGGCAGGGCAGGGGCGGGCCAGGGGGTGGGCCAGGGGGTGGGCCAGGGGGGGCCAGGGGCGGGCCAGGGGCGGGCCAGGGGGCGGGCCAGGGCGCGGGCCAGGGCGCGGGTGAGGGGGCGGGCCAGGGGGCGGGCCAGGGGGAGAGCCAGGGGGAGAGCCAGGGGCGGGCCAGGGGCGGGCCAGGGCGGGCCAGGGGCGGGCCAGGGGCGGACGAGTGGGCGGGCCAGGGGGCGTGCGAGGGGGCGGGTCGGGGCGGGTCAGGGGCGGGCCAGGGGTGAGCCAGTGGGCGGGCCAGGGGCGTGCGAGGGGCGGGTCGGGGCGGGTCAGGGGCGGGCCAGGGGTGAGCCAGGGGGCGGGCCAGGGGGCGGGCCAGGGGGCGGGCCAGGGGGCTGGCCAGGGGGCGGGCCAGGGGCGGGCCAGGGGGAAGACCAAGGGGAGGACCAGGTGCAGGACCAGCGGGAGGACAAGAGGGAGGACCAAGGGGAGGACCAGGAGGCATGGCAAGGGGTCAGGGGGCGTGGCAGGAGGCGGGGCAGAGGCGGGGCAGAAGGCGTGGCAGCGCGGGCAACGAGAGCAACGCGAGCGGCCGGCGCAAACGGCGGGCGGCGGACTCGAAAGCATAATCCGGCTGCCCGCAGCGGCGGAGGGCGCTCATGTGCACAGCACGTGCACCCGGCGGGGGCGGGGCGCCGGCGTGGGAGGCACGCCGGCGGGGGGCGGGGCGGGGGCGGGGCGGGGCGCTGCGTCACGCGAGAGCGCTAGCGCAGCTGGCCCCGGCTTCTTGCGACTCCGGTAACGGTTAATGAGTTATTTAGATGTAAATTGTCTCAACTCGGAACGGGGAGTCCGGCCCGCCGGCTTCCCGCCCGCCGCAGCCGCCACGCTCGGCGCCTTGCCGCCCCGCCCCACGCCCCGCCCCCGCCCCCGCCCCCCCTGCGCCGCGCCGCACCCCGACGACGCGACTTCTTGCTTTCACCCTCTTCCGATGCTAGACCACACTAGGCAAGCGATATTTCGCGCACTTCCTCTGCCTAGCCATTGATTGATTAAGTGGCATTGCCAATGTTTGCATCATTCAATTGATTGATTGATTGATTCGTGATTCCGGGCGCGTCAACTACTTTGGTCATAAGTCCCGTCAGTGTAGTGCGTGTTTTTCCTCGGGAGGTGGCGATGATCTTTTCCCCGCTGGATGGAGAGATCTTCCGCCGACCTACCGTCGACCAGCGAGGTTTTCCACTCAACCAGGTATCTCCCACCAGCGGGGCACCGCTCCAGCCGGGACAAGCTCTCAGCTCCCGACCGGTCTCCTGGCATGTGTGTAGTATAGTGTATGTTAGTGCGTGTGTGTAAGGGGAGAGGATAGGACAAGGAAGACGAAGAAAAGATCGCGCGCGGTCCGTTGGCCGTTTGTTAAGGTACTGCTCCACTTTTTTATAATTTATCCTTCAATATATCTTTTTTTATAAAAAAACTTCTCAATTTGTAATATGAAGCCATCTATTTAACCTTTAAGTAATGAATTGGAAACAATTTTCCCGGAGATTTTTTCAACCCAGCGGTAAGAACGGGATGTTTCTCGCCTGACCTCCAGAGGCGTGAGACAGCTCTTATCTCTCGCTTACTGAGGATGACCAGCTGCGCGACGGCGATTTCCCTGCACCGGAGCCTCGTCCTACGGAAGGAATTGATAGAGAAAGCTGAGCGGTCGGTTCCATGTCAATCTAAGTATCCAGCATTGTGGCAACGCTGTCCTCCATAAGCGTTGTCCTGCATTCAAATGCTTGGACGCTCTATAGTTACAGGAGTACAAGTTGAGGCCAGTGATTTGCGCATCAAAACCTTCGCCGGATCAATGCCTGCAAAACGCAGGGCGCGTTGTACAATATCACATAGTCCTAGCGGTTCCGCCTTAGACATGAACTAATCTCTAATCGAAATAGTGTTTGTGGGAGAGTGTAATACAAAAACAAGAAAAATAGGGGAATTCATGAATGGAAATAGCAAAGGGCCGATCATGGCTCAGAGGTTACAAAATCATGCGCAAAAAACTACTGTAGCAATAAAATTTGGGAATAAAAATAACTATTTTAAACTTTACGCCAAGACATAAAATCCTGATGCTGAAAGATGTTAAGTTGCTCAGTGAGCGAACTCCGTGGACTGCAAACTTGACAAAAGAAGATCTTTAAATCATGGAGAAGTAAGAATCCATGCGAAAGAATTATACTGCTATTTTTCTAATAGCTAGTGCTTGTGATCACGCGACTTCTACCAGCATAACGCACGAAGACGCGAAATGCCGTGTGATATTCTACTGCGGCCATAGGGACTTGAGAGGCAGAGTTATAAAATCGCAGTATAACCATCTTAAACCCCTGTACAGAATACTCGCATGACAATTGGCTATCGAATACAAAGGACGAGGTACGCCCAAGCTTAAGTAGTAATTGTGAAAGTTGTTTCACTGATAGATATCGATAGATTCGTAGGTGCATGTATATTTTTAGTATTGATAAATGAATTATTATCAGGGAACGGATTTACACGAACTAAATTATATGAAATATGTAAATATATGTAGTTGTTTTTATCAAAATATGGAGTTTAATATGGACTTAATATGAAATATGACAATGGTAACATAATGTAGTATAATTGTCAGTTGATACAACTTCATCTTAAATTCTGAAATGTAACTTCTAATGTCACACTGGCTCATTCAGCTACTTTTGGAATTTTACCGTGGCATAACAGAGAGATTAACAGACCTGAACCAACGCATAGTATTCTCAGTGGATTGTAACAGATAATGAGAAGCGGTTTAAGTTGAATACTGATGTCCAAGTCTCTGTGACGTCATGCGATTTCCCGCTGGCCGCCTCAGAGGGAAGGAGAAGGGGTAGTGTGGATACTGAAACGAGGTGCGTTTCCCAGAGACCATCGAGTTCAAGGTCATCTGTGAAACAAATCCAATAGTTCATCGCCTCTTCCCGCTCCTCTTAACCTCGCGGAACGATCAGAATGGATCTACGTAACCTTCTCATAAATTAAAACATTAGCTGTTTCTTAAAGCGTTTTCCATTGTAAATTCTGACTAATGTTAAACAAAAACACAAATTTTTAAGGAATTACTGACAAATTGTAAGTTCTTTTAGTTGAGATGCATTTTTAATATTTAATGGAATTTCACTGTTAAGCTTAATATGCTTTATTGGACTCATTTTATAAGAAATATGGAAAATATAGTATGGACTTTTATTCAAATATCTTCCAAAACCCAAAATACGGAAAAATATGGAAATTAAAAGTATCATTTTCAACTCTACGCATTGTGAAAATAAAGGTAATGCAAATTAGTATCGATATTACCTTATTTATTAAATATGTACATATTAATAAATATGTATACAGGGTGGAACAGCTAAGTGTTAACACCCCTTGTATCTCCTCAACCGCGCAAGATACGAAGATGCCGATTGGACAGCCGATTGATTGAACAGGGGCTACTTGATTACAGCACACTTCGTGTTTGCGCTATTTTTTTACTATGAAGATATAAGGTCAACTTTGTTTTTTTAAATGGAACCCTATGCTAAATTTTAGCGTGTCGTAATGCGCTTAAAAAGACGATTTCAAATATGTGTATATCTTTGTATTTTAGCGAATAGTTTTTTAGCAATTGATGTGCTTTTGGAACATATTTTCCCACTGAGACGGCGATTTTCTGTTCGACCTTCCTGCTAAATAAATGGGGAACTTCGCGAGTCCGTCCTTCAGACAAAGGCGCTCATTTACTTCAGCACAGTAGCAACTACTTTCTTCGATACTAATTGCCGAATGATCACTTCGTACAAAGAAGACTCAAATGCTGCATTCAAGATTCAGGAAAGTTCTTGTTTTGCCACGCAATTACTATTCTGTTGTTTTGAAAACTGTGAAAACACATTCTATTATCAATTGGGAGTAAATAATACAAAAATAAATGAACAATATCTTATTAATCATCATTTATTTGTAACTAACCGTCACGTACAAAGAATACACATTGATCAAAATAGAAATAAAAACATACCAAATCCATTGTTACAGAACAATGCTTTACTTAAGCATGTGCTCGAAGTGTTGTCCATCTGCTGCAATGCACATTTGCAGTCGCCGTTCGAAGGACAAATGAACAGATGCGAGGGTGTCACTTGATATACTCGAAAGAGCTTCGGTGATACGTCGCTTCATATCCTCTGGCGTTGTTGGAATTTCTGCATAAACCTTATTTTTGACTGCCCCCCAAAGAAAAAAATCAAGGAGTCAAATCAGGAGACCGGGCAGGCCACTTTACTTCAGCACGCCGTCCTATTCAAAAATTCAAAAACTTCTCATTTAATACTTCTGTTGCCACACGTGAAGAGAGAGCTGGATAGCCGTCATGTTGAAACCACATGCACTGACGCGTATCCAGTTGTATCTCTTCTAATAATGTGTGAAGTGTGAAGAAAATGTTCGTACATAATACCATTTAACATGTCTGGAATGAAGTAAGGTCCCACAATGAAATTTCCCACGATGCCACACCACATGTTAACACGCCAAGGTTTCTGGTGTTGTCCTTGCCGAATCCAGTGAGGATTCTCTAATGCCCAGTAATGCGTATTTCGTAAATTCACATTACCGTGGTTAGTGAAAGTCGCTTCATCCGTAAATAGAACTCGTTTAAAAAATGGATCATCTTTCAGTTGTTGCAAGGCAAACCGACAAAATTCCATGCGCCGTTCGAAATCCCGACCTCCGAGTGCTTGATGCAATGACAAGTGATACGGATGGAATTTGTTTCTACGCAATATGCGAAGGACACTCATGTGACTCACACCACACTCCTGGGCTACACGTGGCGAACTAGCATGTGGATTGCACTGCGTCAGTGCCAGAATAACCTCTTCATGTTTTTCGTCAGTTGCAGTTTTCTGCCTTGTCCTCTGTTTGGTGTTCCAACTTCCTGATTCCAATAGTTTCGTGCACATACATGCAAAAAGCTGGCGTGAAGGAAGCTGACGATCAGGATACAGCTCTCCATATCGTTGCACTGCTCTAACGGCATTTCTTCCGCATTCACCATACACTAGTAGCATGTGTAACTTCTCTTCATTGGTGTACATGGTGTGACTGCTCTAAGAAACTGGTAGAAGTGCGCTATCATAACCCCAGCGGCGCATTTTATACTTCTGGCCTCCGCCCTGTTATCTACGTAGTACATGGCCTTCGATCGTTTTCGGAAAGTAGGCAAAATCATTCACGAGACATTTTCCTCGCGGAGAGCACGGAAGGTCGAGTGGAAAAGTGCCATTTCAGTACAAAAATATGTTATAAAAGCACATCAATTGCTAAAAAACTATTCGCTAAAATACAAAGATATACACATATTTGAAATCGTCTTTTTAAGCGCATTACGATACGCTAAAATTTAGCACAGGGTTCCATTTAAAAAAACAAAGTTGACCTTATATCTTCACAGTAAAAAATAGCACAAAGAGGAAGTGTGCTGTAATAAGTAGCCCCTGTTCAATCAATCGACTGTCCAATCGGTATCTTCGTATCTTGCGCGGTTGAGGAGATACAGGGGGTGTTAACACTTAGCTGTTCCACCCTGTACACTAGGAAAATCTGGCAGACGTTGTTCTGCCCTTCATCTCCCTCTTTACCTCCCATCTCGGTCCAACGGTGTCGCATTTTAGCTATTATATACATACCAATATCCTGAGATATATACATATATATATATATGTATGTATATGTATATGTATAGATATGTATATGTATAGATATGTATATATATGTATATATATGTATATGTATAGATATGTATATATATATGTATATAGGTATATATATGTATATTTATGTATATATATGTATACACATAGAAATCCGTTCCCTGATTATTATACATACGTGTCGATCTGATCAACGTAAGATACGCTCAATTTAATCACGCCGGGTACGAGGAGAAGAAAATTATAAAGTGGGGACCAGAGAGTGAGAAAGCAGGTAAAATAATACTTCAAGATACATATTTATGCAAACGCGGAAATTTAAAAATATATTTATTGACTGTATTTAACGATAATTTTTTTCTCTGAATTGATCACAAAATATCCGCTGTGCCTATTTCAAGAACGGGTCGTTTAAGAACAGCTATATTCTTCGCTAACAAGGTAGATAAATAATTACATAATCCTCTTAAATTGCCGTCATTTTGGACTATTCTGCGCTATCGTGTGTACAAGGCTTTTACTAACGGGCAATAGCATTCTCTAATTACCTTTGTGCCATTTTAACGACGATCTTCAGTGTCACGCGATATCAGCTCGAAGTTCGTCGAAGGAAACGCAGGAAAGGGGAGGAAATCAGAACTCGCAATTTCGCTGAATGGACCTTCGTTTGAATTTTAAAGGCGTTGCCAATTCACCCCTCCTCCAGCGTCTGTCAGATTGTGGACCGGTGAATTCGTGAAATGGTCGATGAATGAGGCGTTTGAAACTCGACAGAGCTCTGATTTCGAACAAGAGGTTCCCAGTGGGATATATTATACCTCGAATTTATGAAGATCTCAATGTGATTATAGTTGTTTGATCTAACAAGATTTCGATGTTTTAAATGTATACCTTAACAAATGAAAATATAGAAGCCTGACCAAATAAACGAAAAAATGGTCGCTTCACGTCAAATTATTTTTCAAAAGAAAAATTTATCAATGATGCATACTAAAAAGTATGTTTTATTGAACACCCTCAAATCAAGTTATGAAAGACTTTTTTTTCTTTTTTACGGCTTTTATCCAGCCAACAGCCGGTTACTCTTCGCGTCCCGATGGGACGTATATTCGACCATCCACTAGACGCCAACACACCTGCGAGCTCCTTTGATCTGTGGTCAGCAGAACACGAGGCCCTCCGCGACATATACACGAGATGAGGAACAAACAACCTTGCCCAATGGAGGATGCCAACCCGCGACCCTTCAGTCTGAATCGATACACGCTCTTAGCCACCTCGGCCATCCAGGCGAGTAAGACATTTTTACGACGTAATTATTTTTATTGATTTATATTGTGTCAAAAACAGTAAAAACATTGTATTACATTACGTATGATGCGATTTTTGCAACTTTGCCCTTCATGGCCCATCTCCACGATGGAATATGTTAGGATATTTTGCGTCTTTCTCGCTCGTGCCGCTAGATGTCGCATGATCATGACCATATCAAGAAGAGTTTGCGACCATGCGACATCTAGCGCCACGAATGAGAAAGACGCGAAATGCCTTGTTTCCCATAGGGGCCTAAGGAGCAAAGTTATAAAAAACGCACTACCGATTCATTTCATAAATTGCATTCACTTCAAGCAGAAATTATACAAAAATGCTCGTTGTTTTTAAAATGTACATTCCTTTCTTAAAGATTTAATTTAGTAGAACAGATTTTATATCACACAAAAATATTTACAATCTCTATTGTATTGTAACGAATCCGCCGCCGCCCCCAAAGTAGACGACTCCAGGGTATTCGCGGGCCGCCAAGAAGTGTGACGCCAGTTCCAGAAGGGACTAGGCGGGCGACGGACAGGTATAAATGCGCCGCCGTCGGCGCTAATCTAGTCTTGTCTGAAGTGGAAGCCGAGCTGTGAAAAGTGTGTGCGTCGCGGTGAACAGCAGTGCAGTGGATTGTGGCCAGCGCCGTGAACTGTCGTCAGTGCATCGGACTGTGCGACAGTGCAAGGAAGTGAACAGTGAAAATAAATAATCAAGAGAACTGTGTCGTGTAGAAAGCAATAACTAAGTGAAGAACACAAGGACTGTGAAGTCAATCCGTAAATAAATCAAGTATTTTTAGTGTAATATTAAGAAACATAAACATATTTGTTAAAAATAAATCAGTGTTTTTAATTCACCACCACAAACGTTACAATATATTTACTTTACGAAAAATTGCAGTTTTCCGGCAGACACAATACTTTCTCTTCTCATGAATTTAGGCAAGAAAGTAAAAAGGAATTATTAAACTAGCATTATAATAATTTAGTATAATTAGTATAATAAATGAGCTTATGAAATTCATTATTTCACATGGAAATGAATGTGGCTTTGTAGCAAAAAGCTCGAGGTCAGTAAATCGGGCAAAATGTATTTTGAAAATCTTTCTAAACTGTTAATTATTTATGACACTTTTAAGCAGGAAATTTTCATCTTTTACATATTATATGAACATCCTTTGTCACATTTCCGGAGTCAAAAAATATTTCAGTGTTTCTGGCTTTCCAGGCCACAATGTCCGATACAAACATTTTAGTTTCCTGAACGTCAATATACAAGTGCATCAATTTTTGTTTATTTACGTCAAGAATAGTTTAAAAACTGTGTGACGTCCTATGCGAACAAGTTAATTTTGTGCACATTTTCATAATTTCGTGACCCAGATGCCGAAATACAATACTTAGTTCAGATCCTTTAGAATTATACAGTCCAAATGGTAAATAATATATTAAATATCATTGTTAAAATTAATATTACTTTCCTTTTTGATGCTCGGCATAATCTCTAATTGTATAGAAACAGTTATGCAACAGAAAAGATTTTACTTGTGACTTACACTTTAGTATTGAATTAAATCATTTAACGTCATCTTGCAAAAAATAATGTACATGTACTGTATGTGAATTTATTGTAGTGTCAAGTAATTATGATTCTACGTCGAGTGTTATAAACATGGACGTATACTGAAAATATATTCCCGCCCTTATGTAAGTCATTTCTGACAAAAACCACTGATTCGTAAATCAAGAGACAAGGTAATAGTAAAATTCCTAGAATAATAAAGAGAGGCATACAAAAATCACGTGGGTGTAATTTGCTTATTGTTCGTACGATTCTTTTTTGTAGTCTAAATGTTGGGACCTATAGAGATGTATTTCTCTCCAGAATACATCGCCACATCTCAGACCATTTAACGCCATATCTCAGGCGGAAATGAACATTCGCGAAACACGCACAAAGAAAGGTTGTTAAGAAAAGTCATAAGGCAGGCTAAAATCATGAAACACGATCAGGATATTTTGAACTCAAATAACAAAACAAAATCAATGTGGGATATAGTAAAAAAATGCGACCAAACCATCTAGAAACCTTGTAGAGAATGTTGTTGTAAAAGATAACGATAGAGATGTGAACGATCCGGCAACAATGACTAGTCTCTTTAACCAATACTTTTCGAGAATTGCTGTCGATATCACAAAGGGTTTTCAGCCACAAAATTCAGCATCTTACGTTTCCCTAAAAATCTTAGACACAATGTTCGTTTCCGAAACCTTCCAAAGAAATTCTCAAATAATCGGTAAATTAAAAAATAAATATTCGGCCGGTTTAGATGAATTTCCCGATTGTTTGTAAAAGACATGCGCGCCAGTCATTATACACCCGTTAACTCACATATTTAATGCATCCTTACGCACCGCAATTTTTCCAGATGTTGTTAAAACAGCTAAGATTAAGCCGCTTTTCAAAAAAGGCAACAAAAATGAAATTCAAAATTATCGGCCAATTTCTCTTTTGTCAGTTTTTTCAAAAATATTAGAAAAAATTATTATTTTTTATGTGCCAATGGAAACCTTTCTCAATAAACACGACGCGTTTTCAAATTGCCAGCATGGATTCCGGAAATCAAAATCTACGGAAACGGCCATTTCTTCTTTTCTTAAAGATGTTGCCTCATCACTGGATCAAACGAAGCAACTATTGGAATATTTTTAGATCTTTCAAAAGCTTTTGACGTCATTGATCATAACATTTTACTTTCAAAATTACCTTCGTATGGAATCCGTGGTATTGCTCAAGATTGGCTATGTTCGTACCTTAAGCTACGATCTCAGAGAGTAGAAATACCATACTGGAATGATGGAACTTTATGTACACACCTTTCCGGTTCTTTGCCAATTGCACGAGTCCCGCAAGGATCGATTTTAGGTCCTATTCTCTTCCTATTATACGTAAATGACATGCCCTTAGCGATTCGAAACGGAAAAGCAGTTATCTTTGCGGATGATACAAATATTCTTTGCAACAAAGAAACCGTAAATAGTACAATATCAGACTTTCAAATTGGTTCTGTAATAACAAATTAATAGTAAATGAAAAGAAAACTATTTCAATGCAGTTTTCCATTTCAAATAAAAAATTCTGTACTCCATTCAAAATGAACGGTGTGCCATTGACTGATGTTAAAGTAACAAAATTGTTAGGTCTATCAATTCAGTCAAACCTCAAAATGGAATGCCCACTTAAATGAATTGAACACAAAATTAAGTTCATTATGCTACGCGTTCAGAATTCTTTCAAATTTCTTTCAAATACAGCTCGTTGTGTATATTTAGCCAATGCTCATACGCGCCTGAGATATGGCATAATATTCTGAGGAAACACATCTTATAGCTCCCAGTGTTTCCCAATCTTTCAGATTACAAGAAAGAATTGTACGAATAATAAGCAAATCCAACCCACGTGATTCTTGTACGTCTCTATTAAACTAGGAATTTTACCATTACCTTGTCTCCTGATTTACGAATTAGTAAATTTTGTCAAAAATGACTTACTTAAGGGCGGGAATATATTTTCAGCAAACGCCGATGTCTATAAGTATAACACACGACGTAGTAATCATTTCACCAGGTGGCAGTATCAACAGCTCACTACAAAAAATTCACATACAATTCATGTACATTACTCTACACCACTTTGCCAGAAGACATTAAACGATTAAATTCGATAGAAAGTTTAGGTCCCAAGTAAAATCTTTTCTGCTGCATAACTGTTTCTATACAATTCGAGACTATACCGATTATCAAAAAGTAAAGTAGCATTAATTTTAACAATGATAGTTAATGTAATTATTTTCATTTGGACTGTATAATTCTAAAGAACCTGTAACAAGTATTGTACCACAGTTTCTGGGTTGATGGCCCCCATCTCGATCAGGTTTTTTGTCCAGTTTCCCTGATCCTTGAGCGAATGCTGAGATGATCCCTTGTTTTGCTTCTGGACATAAATGTAACTTCATTATTTGTGCAAGTCTACTGAATTTCAGTGGGAAATATAGTTATTCTAATTATCGTTTTCCATATTATCGCGGCAAAAAGTATTATTCTTTCGTGAAGAACATGAGGGTTCAGGGCAGGAATTTATAGCTAATTTACCTTTGAAAATATATTTTATTATACAGGAGCGAATATTTTGTCAACAATATTTTTAAAAAACCGCTCTTTTCGGTATTCAAAATTCGACTAGAATATGGTTTAGGATAGAGATCACAGAATTATGAAAACGTGCACAAAATTCACTTCTCCCCATAGCTCGTCACACACAGTTTTTAACTGTTTTTGACGTAAATAAATAAATAAATAAATAGGTGTAGGTAAATAATGCATCTGGCCCGCGATGGAGAGTCACAGTATTAACATTATCATCATCTTCGTTATTATTATTAGACATTATTATAAATGTATTATTTTAATTATTAATACTGAATTGTTATGTACATTCCATTCACATTATATTTCATTAGTACAATCATAAATAAACCTATGTTAATGGGTTAAAAGTTGAATGTTATTGAATACTAGTATCAATAGTTTCAATATTGATACTAGTATTACTATACTAGTATTGATGCTATATAATACTATCAATATTTTTCTGCTTTCGGCTACCAATATTCGAAAATCGCGAAGCCTCGTTCACAGTCAATACGCACCAAAATGCAGCTCCCTCGGCTGAGTCGACAGAGCTCGTTCCGTGGAGGGAAGGGAAGGGGAGGGAAGGGAAGGTTTGGATAATTAGCTACTGTAAATTGCTAGCCAATGGATTCATAATTCATGAATGTTACACAGTGTAACGGCACGTTAATTGTTAGCACGTGCACTCTGTAAATTTCACTTCACATTTTGTGAGCCTCCACAATCATGTTCGTCATTGTGTGCATACGCACTTTGATAGATTTACATATGCACTGGCGGTAAGCATAGATGGTTTACTTTGTTTCTTAATTCTTTTTTCACAAGCGTGTTGCAACGAATATTCATGGGTACAAGAGCGCACATTATCTGGATTATCAGTAAGAAGGAAATAAAATTTTATATTGAAATGGGCGGAGCAGTAGCAAAAACACAACAGAACAATGTTTGCAGGCTCGTGCTCACAAATGTTAAAATTGTTAAAAAAAATCTACATTGGCGATAATGCGTTAATTTACATGATTTCAAAAACCTAGTTACTATTTCGTTCCTAATATATGTGTCATTGTAAATGGTCTTAAAATATGAAATATTACCAACCCTGTAATAGCACTATGGCATTTTCAAATGAATTTATTCGTATCTGACCTTTCCACTTAGAAACAAGCTCGTGGTATCTACAGCACCACATTTCGTAAATAAAGGAGTAAAGAAAATGCAAATATATGTTACAAGGACAGAAAAATTGAATATCACATTAATTTCCCCATTTAAATTCTGCAAAGTAACAGTAGGTATGAAATTGTTGTAGAGCAAAAATGAGTTATAAAGAACAACACCAAAGATCTATCAATGCAAATCAATACACAGATTTGCATCTCACACAAGAATTAGAAACCCTCTGAAAATAGTACATGCTTAGAAGAAAAAGATCAAAGTATACACAGGCTGTCCGGGGAGGAAACGTCGAACCTTCGACAACAAGCTTGTAAGACAATTCTAGCATATTTCGTCTAATAATCTACGTGGATATTCCGAATGGTTGAGCCGCAACAAGCACTCAAAAATTGGTTTGAAAATATGATTTCTAGGCAAAAATTTGCATTGTAGAAGCATATAAACACTCCAGAAACATGTACATTGTTTATTATTTACAAAAGAAATTAATACATTTGTTCAGGAAGAAAAATTAACCGAGAAAAAGAAAAGCAGTCGAATTGTGTAAATTGGGTGCTTATATATTTCTGAGTTAATTTTTCTTTGCGGTCAAATATATTAATTTCTTTTGTTAATAATAAACAATTTACATATTTTGCAGTGTATCTATGATTCTACAATGCAATTTTTTACCTAGAAAGCATATTTTCAAAGCAGATTTTGAGTGCTTATTGCGACTCAGCCATTCGAAATATCCATGTGGTTTATAAGACAAAACATGCATAAAATTGTCTTAAGAGCCTATTGTCGAAGTATCGACGTTTCCTCCCCGGAAACCCTCTATAAAGTTGACGTAGTTCGTTCCAAAGGAAACATTAGCATTTATGTAACCGCTTTAATTCATTCATTATGAATAAATAAACGTCCCTTCTGCACCATGGACGTCATAGAGGTTCCACTGATCGAGCGGTGACAAAAAAAGGAGTCCTTTGGCCCGAGCGCATTTTGTCGCTCAAGAACATTAGAAACAACGTCCATGGTACATACGCGATTTTATATTTAATCACATTTCATTGATTCAGATTTACTTATTAACTAGTTGTTTACTTGACTCGGTTTTGTCTTTTTATATATCTTTCCCATAATTCCCTTTCATGTTTCTTTCACAATTCCCTCCGTAAGAGAACATGAACATAGGTACACAAATTTTGCTCTAATTGTCTTTAGCTCGATAGCATTGTGTGCTCCCTAACCACTAGATGGGACCGTTGTCTTTGCCTGTAGGAGGTTTCAGAGTTATCTGATGTGTCGGGTCTTGCGCAGTTGTGGTTTAAAGATGGCTACAGCACTTTCTGTTTCCACCAAAGAAGTACCATAACCCGTTTTTCATAGTTTGAAGGTGTACCAGGGGCGGAAACCCATCCATTTCAGTACAATTCGGGGGCAATGTTTTGTCACAGAGAAGTGGTTTCCAGTACCAGAAAAGTTTCAAAGTGGTCGAACGGGCGTCAAGAAAGAGGAAAGAACAGGCCGTCCAACTACAGTTGCATCTGATCCCAATATTGAACAATTACGTATCGTGATCCTGAATAACAGACGAGTGAATGTTAATGAAATGGCAAATAATAAGCACAATCTCGCCCCGTCGATTCTGCTCCGATCAACACTTCAAAGAAGTGGTGCATACGTGCCTTGCTGCACAATCAAAAATCTTTTTTTTAAGATTTCGGAAAGCTTGTGCAACGGTGGACCAAGTGCATTGAAAAGAAGGGTGATTATATTAAAAAATGATATAAATAAAAATTGTGCATTCTTCCTTCAATAAATTATAAAAATTGATTGCAGATACTTAATTGAATTACCCTCGTAGCATCATCCAGCGCTTTTCGTGTTTCCCTCGTAATGACCCTTACGATCCCTCGTCATGATCCTTACGATCCGCGTAAATTATTCAGTGTATATTTATTTTGCTCATCGAAAGCAAAAAAACAATAACGCATCTGTTAAAAATAAATGATACTTGTTAACTCCTGAATTTCATCTTGAATTCTTCAGTTCCTGCAGTTCAAAGGTCAACATTTTGGAAGTCTACCGACCGTCGATTGTGGGAATTGCCCTATAGTACAATGTTCCTTTCTTAGTATTTTATCAAAATATTTCACTCCTTTATTATTTTCAGAAGTTGGTTCAGGTTTATACCGTACTAATTCTAGTACTTTTTTGGCAATTGAGGTATTGATTAATGCTATTTTTAATTGAGAATGTAATTTCAATGTGAGCTCTTCTGTAAAACAATCGAAGGGAATATTTGAGGAGTATTTGTCAGATTTTGCTCAGATGTCGTTAGAAGTGTTGTTCAGAAGTTTTAAAAATAAAACAAGTGGTAGTATAACAGCACATACTATCTCATACTGTTTTTAACTGTCATCCAAAATTACGCAACAATTTACTCATATTTAAATAAAATACATAGCAATATTTAAAGATCTAATTTTGAAGGACAGACTTCATTAACAAACACGCTCTATCTGCAATAACCCCCCCCCCAAAATATCCAAATTTACAAGGATTTGAGTTCTGCCGGATCCTTTATAGATCCAACCCCCAAACAATACATGTATTAGATTGTGGTGTGTGGCATTTGTGGAGTGTAAGGTCGACTCTTTTTACGGAATAAAGGCTTGGACTGTAAAGAAAAGAGACATGAACAGGCTACAACAATTTGAAATGTGGTCATACCGAAGAATCCTTATAATCAGTATTGAGAACTACGAATGAAGTCCTGACAAGAATGGGAAAACGCAAATAAGTTTTAAAAACATTACAAGTAAGAAGGCAAAAGTATTTAGGACATATTATGAGAGGAAATAAATATAACATATTACAGATAATTTTACAGTGGAAGATTTATGGTAAAAAGAGGAAGAAGACGTATGTCCTGGTTGGACAATTTTAAAACATGGAGTTCAGCTGAAGAATTGTTTAGAGTAGTAAAATCAAGACTGAGTGTTGCCATGTTGACCACCAACCTTCTAAACGGAGACAGCAGATAAAGAAGTGATAAGTAGCATTTGTAACGATTCTCTCAGTTTGGTAATTTTAATAAATGAACGGATTGAGAGATTTCTGTGTCTCCATCTTCCCTGTTATCGACAGTGCTCAGGTGCGGTAGGCTTTAGGTGGAGTTCAACCCTGCCTGTGATCCGACAGCATCTAGTTTTCCATGACCCTTCAAACGCACACGTATCTCAGGATAAGAAGACGAATCTCAGGAAGCCTGTTGCATCTCGCAGCGATTTACAAACCCGAGGACAAGAAGCGACATCGAGGGCGAGAGGACGAGAGAGGGCGCGGCTCCGCCGAGGACAGGGAGGACCGTGCACGGGGCCCTGTTTTCGTTTCCGGTTCGTTCAGTCCGTGGCAATTTTTTATGAAGTCTAGACGACGCTCAGAGAAAAGCGTTTTTTTCTCATTCTATTTGTAATCGTGCGAACCGAGAGCCGTATCAACAGCTGGCGGAAACGTCAACATGTTGAACGATTGCCGGCGAACGGGCAGCGGCGAAGGCGGCGGCGAGGGCGACCGCGAGGGCGACGGCGAGGGCGACGGCGAGGGCGACGGCGAGGGCGACGGCGAGGGCGACGGCGAGGGCGACGGCGAGGGCGACGGCGAGGGCGGCGGCGAGGGCGGCGGCGAGGGCGGCGGTGAGGGCGGCGGCGAGGGCGGCGGCGAGGGCGGCGGCGAGGGCGGCGGCGAGAGAGGCGGCGAGGGCGACGGCACTGGGGGCAGCTAAATAAAAACACACAAGCGGTGCCGGACCGCGAGGGGAAGACGGGGAGGAGGGCGGGAATGGAAGAGAGAAACTCTTTCGGCGGAATTCCGGTCGTCCTCGCCGTCCTCGCCGTCCTCGCCGTCCTCGCCGTCCTCGCCGTCCTCGCCGTCCTCGCCGTCCTCGCCGTCCTCGCCGTCCTCGCCGTCCTCGCCGTCCTCGCCGTCCTCGCCGTCCTCGCCGTCCTCGCCGTCCTCGCCGTCCTCGCCGTCCTCGCCGTCCTCGCCGTCCTCGCCGTCCTCGCCGTCCTCGCCGTCCTCGCCGTCCTCGCCGTCCTCGCCGTCCTCGCCGTCCTCGCCGTCCTCGCCGTCCTCGCCGTCCTCGCCGTCCTCGCCGTCCTCGCCGTCCTCGCCGTCCTCGCCGTCCTCGCCGTCCTCGCCGTCCTCGCCGTCCTCGCCGTCCTCGCCGTCCTCGCCGTCCTCGCCGTCCTCGCCGTCCTCGCCGTCCTCGCCGTCCTCGCCGTCCTCGCCGTCCTCGCCGTCCTCGCCGTCCTCGCCGTCCTCGCCGTCCTCGCCGTCCTCGCCGTCCTCGCCGTCCTCGCCGTCCTCGCCGTCCGCGCCGTCCGCGCCGTCCTCGCCGTCCGCGCCGTCCGCGCCGTCCGCGCCGTCCGCGCCGTCCGCGCCGTCCGCGCCGTCCGCGCCGTCCGCGCCGTCCGCGCCGTCCGCGCCGTCCGCGCCGTCCGCGCCGTCCGCGCCGTCCTCTTCTTCATACTTCCTTTTTCTTCGACATTTTTGTTTTCCTTTTTGTCTTCATCATTGTCGTCTCTTTCTCTTCCGTATCATTATCTTCCTCCTCTGCTTCGTCCATATCTTCTCCCATATCTTAATTTTTTATCATCCTCGTCGTTTCTCATGTCTTCGTTTTCGCCTTGTCTTTTGTCTTCTTCATCCTCGTCTACTCTTTTGTCTTCATGTTCGTCGTCTCCCTTGTCTCCATTATCCTCGTCGTCTCTCTTGCCTTCATCCTTGCCGTTTTCCTAGCCATCTTCATCGTCATCTCATTCTTTGATTTCCCGTCTTCTCATCTTTGTCTTTTTCTCACGAATCTTCAGCATTCGCCATCCCCATTTCTCTATCTCCTTCCGTTGCCTTCACGTTCGTCTTCTCTCTTTTCTTCGTCTTCTTTCTATACGTCTCTGGCGCCGTTGTCATATTGACCCCGCCTTCCTCTCTCTGTCCAACTTTTTCTTCATTGTCTTCTTTGTCTTCTCTCACTTTCGTCTTATTCTGATTCGGCGTCCTTTATTTTTCGTCTCCCATACTTGCTTTCTCTTGTCACATTTCCTGGCATTTTAAACAAACGTTTCACAGTACAATTCAAAAATTATTTCTTCGTTCATTTGCATTCCACACTCCATTCCTTAATTGAAGATCTCGGGGCAGTAACATATTATGCCACTATACGTAAATTTTCAGATAAAGGAAAGTAAAGATTTAGACATTGCATTCTACACATTGGGATAAAGAACATTAATTTATGAATTACACTTCTATCTTGCGGCGAATCTTTAAAATGAAAACCCAACATCTAGATACTTTTAAGACAAATTTAAGTTAAAAGTAAAATCTTTTCTGCTGCAAAACTGTTTCTATACAGTTAGCGACTATACTGATCGTCAAAAAGAAAAATAATGTTTATTTTAACAAAACAATGATATATAATGAATTAGTTTACGTTTGTATTGTACACATTCTTAAAAAATATTTAATACGCCTATAACAAGTAATGTACTTCAGCTTCCGGGTCAATGACCCCCATCTCGACCTGGTTTTGGTCCAGTTTCCCTGATCCATTGAGCAAATGCTGAGATGGCCCCTTGTTTTGCTTCTGGACGTAAATGTAGCTTAACTGTGTGCACGTTTTGTTGAGAACTCCTTTTGCTTCTAACGGTAGAAGTAGAATTGATGTTCATTACTATTATGTTAGCAATGCAGAAAAATCAAATCAGTTCATTTACCGTTGAAATTGATTTCCTATAACTCGGGAACAAACATTTTTCAAATTTTTATTTTTCTAAAACAATCAGTTTCTAACTTCTTGTTTCTAGTTTTTCATTTTTTTTTATTCTGGGCCTCAAGAAAATGTGCGCAGATAATCGCTTTCCCCTCACGTCATATATATTTTTTCTGTTTAGACCAAATAAATAAATAAATAAATACATCTATGGGGCGTCGACATACAGTAATAACTCAATTCCATCACAAATGTGGCGTAGCATGTTACAGCCCTAAGGTCTTCAGTTAAAAGTACTACTCAGCTTTCATATGAGTATTTTATTGATCATGGGATATTTTCTAATGAATTCAAACTGTCTGATAGATCATTGCAATTAATACGAAATAGTGTAATCAAAATTCCAGAGACACTGTCATATTTTCTTCCATTCCCTTTATGTAATATATCATACCGAACCAGTTGGATTCAACAGAACAGTCCGATAACCTTCGTGATCTTGTGAATTAAACTTAGTTTTATTTTCTTATCTTAACACATATACGTAGTCCAGGCAAACAATACTAATTCTGCGGCATAAATCCAGACCCCATGGTTTGTGGGTCCTTACCCACTAATAATTGTATCTTTTTTGCACAAAACATTTAAGTCTTCTGCAAACAGATCACATCCTTTTCTAATGGAGGGCACATCTTTTACGTACTAAAACCAGAAGTACTCCTACACCACATACTTTTTCGCATGATTTGTAACGGATATACCAAATGAAACTGAAAAATATTCCGACCAGCAAGTTTTCTATGTGGAGATTCGACTCTGGGTCCTTACGAGTTTATTTATGTGTCAAAAAAATAGTAAAAACTATATATGACGTGTGGGGAAAGAAATTTATCTGCGCACATTTTCTTGAGGGCCAGAATTTTATATTAAAAAACGAAAAAAACGAAAAAATGAATTTACAATATAATTATTTTAGAAAAATAAAGATATTTGAAAAATGTTTTTTCCCGAGTTATAGAAAATCAATTTCAACTGTAAATGAACTACAAGCAAAAGGAGTGCTCAACAAAACGTGCGCACAGTGAAGCTACATTTACGTCCAGAAGCAAAACAAAGGGCCATCTCAGCATTTGCTCAATGGATCAGGGAAACTGGACAAAAAACCTGATCGAGATGGGGTCATTGACCCGCCATAATACGCCAGGCATGTTACCCAAACAAGCCGCACATCCTCTTTTTAATGGAGGGCACATCGTTTACGTACTAAAACCAGAAGTGCTCATACACCACATACTTTTTCGCATTATTTGTAACGGCTATACCAAATGAAACTGAAAAGTATTCCGACCAGCAAGTTTTCTATGTGGAGATTCGACTCTGGGTCCTTACGAATTAACTCGCCAGGCATGTTGCCCAGACAAGCCGCACGACTAAACCCAACCTTTCCCCATTATCAAAATATTTTCATTTGCATTTCTAATTTTCAAAACTTCACAGATTTTCATTTTTATTATTTGAAGGTCTAGATTTAAAGAACAGTCTAAGGAAAAACTATTGCATCAATATTGAAGTTTTGTACTGTATTTTGTTACAATTTTCGAAATTCACAGAGATATAGCTCACAATTTGCTCAAATTTCACACATCGCTCAAAATCCACAGGGAAAATATTGTACAGAATTTTTTTTCAAGTTGTGCTTGCAGTATTTCATCAAAAATAAAAATCTCCATCATCAATTTTGTAGTTTTAGCAAGATATCGTATAATTTTCGAAGTTTGCCATTTTTAAGAGATTTCAACGAAAATGAGACATACACCATTTTAAACCCCCTTTACGCTACCCGACGACAAAGTTTAACAAAAAATCCAAAATCATTTTGAGAAAATTCTGAAAATGTTCTCGAGGCTTCAAGGTACCCCCTCCCCCCAGTTTACACAGATCGGTCAGAGAATGGCAATTTTAAACAAATCGCCTGAACAGTTTACGAGCTAGCGTTGACCAACGTTGGAGAGACGGATAGACCTTTTGCCGAAAACAATCGTGTCATAAAATGTGGATTCTGACTGACTGATAACGCGTTACAGGAAGTAATGTACTAAATATGTAACAGAGAGTATCATCTTCCTTTTCGTTATCTGTATCCCTTAATACGAGTTTTTCTGACGAAAACTTCTCTGTATTTCAGCGACAGCATTGCAATATGATCTCTACTACGTAAGTACGTAGTGGGAGAGAAAGTGAAAATGCTTAGGCAAGGGATATTGTCGCGATCTGGCGGATAGATGCAGGGCTACCACATGAGCCGCATTTTTTTATCTAATCAAAAACAGAAATGTAACTGCTTGCTTCCAACTACAATTGCTTTAACTGCCGTTGAGTCTGGGTGTTTCGTCGTTTTCTACCTTCATTGTCAGAATGCGTTATTGAATGTATCAATTGCTGCGATATAACCACACTTTAATTCTACCGCGTTAAATCCAATTAAATAATGACGTGTCGGCTTCAACTAAAATTCCGCTGAAGCACACACGGCCTTTTACGGCCCCCAAATTCTCTGCACAAGAGATGCCCACGCTCCTCCGCAAAATGAAACATTTTAGTTAGTGTTGTCAAGGTCGATGCCACGAGCGGGAGTTCGTGGCATTCGTGCCTCGACGAAATCGCCCCTCCACGCAGTTCATTACCCCGCCACAAGAGACAACGCCATCCCCATTGTAAGACGGCGGGGTTACTACTAGTAATAGTTCCCCTTCCCGACGCTAGTTGCGCAGAGAAGCTCGTGGCATGCTACGGCGCCATGACGCGTGCCACTGCCACCAGTAAAAGACCTTGACACCACTGCTGTGGACGCTATAAGATGTCCGTCTGTACTAGGCGCGACAGCCCGCGTACGGACCATGGCCTACCAGAAGCTATTTTTTACTAAATAGATCGAATAGATACATTATTTTATTATTGCCAAATTTCTTATTATTACTATTATGAAATACACGTAAAATCATTTTACCATTTTCTTTCAATGTTCTCCGTTTCTCTCAGGACCTGAACTTTTGACTTGATGCGTTTTCGCTTGTATGCTGACGAGACTCCCTCCCTTTCTAGTTTTCATTTAGGAGTATTTCAGAAATACGTACGCAATCATAGCTTCTACTAAAACCTCTTTGAAACAATTAGAAGTACATATTAATACTTCACCGATTTAAACAATCTCTATCAAATCCACTTCAATATGTAACTTGCCTAGTCACAGAAAGATAATTTCTCTAAATTTTGAGTAAAACCTCGTGAGTGTTTAACTTTATATATTTGGGATCAATTCTTAAATTACATTCCTAACTCGAAATTGATAACTTTAAACATACAAATGCTGTGACAGCATTCCTCCTCCACCAACTCTTTCCTCCCTCGCTTTCATTCCTGTCTTCTATGTGAGAACACTTTCACTCAAATTGCGTACGTATTTTTCATTGAATGACCTCCTTCTAGTATGCACTAATGTAATACAATTTTGCAAGTGGTTAGGCGGAAGAGCAGGCTAAATGGCCTGAGCCTCGCCACAAATAAAGTCATTTATTTATATTGAAATTTAAAGAAGCGCCTCAGCCTCGCGGCCAAGAGCCCGGGGTCTGTGTGGTTATCACGAACACATCCCCACGCCGTGTTCTGGTCTTCTCAACCTCAAATCTGACTTTTCTAATCGTCGCACAGGCATATACAGAGTGTCCGAGGAGGAAACGTCGAAACTTCCAAAATAAGCTCTTAAGACAATTCTAAGCATATTTTGTCTAATAAACTACGTGGATATTCCGGATGGTTGAGCCTCAATAAGCACTGAAACTTTGGTTTGGAAAATGGAGTTTTAGGCAAAAATTTGCATAATAGAAGCTTAGAAGCACTCCAGAAACATGTAAATTGTTTTTATTTACAAAAGAAATGGATATATTTGTTCAGAGAGAAAAAAAAGCGAGAAATAAAAAAGCAGTCGAATTGTGTAAATTGGGTGCTTTTTTATTTCTTGCTTAATTTTTCTTTCTGAACGAATATATTCATTTCTTTTGTAAATAATAAACAACTCATATGTTTCTAACCTTCTATAATGGAAGTTTTTGCCTAAAAATTCATTTTTCAAACCAAATTTGAGTGCTAATAGCGGCTCAACCATTTGGAATATCCACGTAGTTTATTAGACAAAATATGCTTTGAATTGTCTTAAGAGCTTATTTTCGAAGGGAGCATGCTGACCAATGAGCTAAACATGAGGGGGAATTTGTGAACAATGTGAGCTCTTAGCAGGTTTTCTGGGGTTTCTCCCGAGAAACACTCATTGCTCTGTCAATCACCAGTTCATGATGCGCATTAATAGGACTATTCCACCAATGAAATTTCGCCCAACAGAGTGCCAAAATGCGCCAAATATTGAAAATAACTGAAAGCTATGTTTAAATCAATGAGGTTATGTTACAGTACATGCGCGGACATCCACATAGCAATGGATGGATACCGCCTCCGAAGATAGATGAGACAGTTTATGATTGGCCAGTGGGGAGAAGCGGTAGGAAAAATCGGATAGAAAAAGCGATAACCTTTTCGGGATACACCGCCCTCATTGGGCGGTGGGGGTTTTGTATGGGGCTTTTGTATGTACTGCTAATCACTTGGTTTTAATTTCACGAGTAGAATAGTCACTGTAATCTATTCATTAGGTTATCAGTAATGGGCGTCAATGAAAACAGTATTTGAAGGTCTTCTAAATCCTAACAAATAAAATAAATAAAAATCGCCCACAAATGCGTGCCCTTTCTTCAGAGGCAAATACGCACCAACTCGTTCATACACTCAAATGTTTCGGGTTCTTGCCCCCCACTTTAAAACATTTTAAGAGCATTTCCTTGATCATTTTTGGCGAGGTTGTAGAACATTGAAATCCGTCTCCTCTGACAACTCAGAACCAGTGATAACCCAGAACGCTTCAGTGTGGGCACAGTGCCAATCACTGTTTAAAATCGTTTTACATGTATATTTTTACTTAACAAGGCAAACAAGGTTCGAAAATTCAATATTAACATTACAGCAATCCACAAAAAATAAGTTCCTCAAATTACAGTCATAGGCACTCCATGCCCATCATTGTCCTGCACGTCAGAATCAGTTACAGTTATGGGCACTACTTCTTTTTGGTCATGGTTTGCACGGAGAAGGTGAAAACACATGAAAAAGTAGATTATAAACCTGGCTACACTATGCATAGAGCGGATTGCAAATAAAAACATACGAATATACTTAAATCCGTAATAACTAGGTACACTTCCGCTAACGAATCTATGCACAGACGACACGTGGAGCACACCACTAAATATTAAATTGTACCTATACTCACTGGAGGGCCACATTCGATTCATATTCCGGATTTCAAACTTAAAGACACACACGACACAAAGATTACATGCAGTGGGCCTCTCGCTGTTTGAAAATCTATTATTACCCCCCTTACAGTTTCTGCGCTCATTACTATAATTGTGCCCACAACTGTACCGGTTACCCTATAATCTGCGCACGTTTTCTTGAGACCCAAAATAACTACCCCGTTAGAGAGGTACAATACCATTAATGCATGGTAAGCAACTTTTGAAAAATAGACATTTTCGTTCCAGATGTATAGAAAGACTTATTTACATGGGTAAACAAACAACAGATTTGATTTTCTATGCTAATGAACCTTTCTTCAAAACTATTCTCCTGCCATGTGTTCGTGTCATTAAACGACTGTCTCGTTTTTATTTCAGAAAAGTCAGTCTTTAAAATTCAGTCCAGCTGAATGCTAATTTTCATTTTACTTGTGTTCAAAAAACGTGTCACATTCTGTTGAAAAGTTCGAAGAAGACACATTCCTTCACTATTATTACAGAATTAGGCTTCACAACTTAAGCACTTTGAATCATTTCAGATACCTCGTTGGGAATCATTGTCTTAGATTTTTATCTTTTATCTGTGATGCCAAATTCACGATCACATGGCATACAGAAACGTCCTGAGACCGGGAAATCCACGTCCGCAAATTGAAAATAGTTCTTTGCAATAATGTATATCAGGCCCATTAGAACAATTCAATTCTAATTCTGCCCGGCACTTGTTCCAAGTGGCCACTTGGAGTTCTGAGCTGTAAACTACCTTATCCAACAACTGTGCTAATTGTTGCAACTTCATTAGCAACGTTAGCAATTTCACTAGCAACAACGAACAAGAGTGTGAAGGGAATTCTCTGCGATATGAAAGTATACCTAAAAAATATGGTTACGAAACAGTGGAATGAAAAATGACTGACTACCTTCTCCAAACTTCACCTCGTAAGGAAGTCGGTTATCGAACCCGTTCTGCCTAACCTCCAGCTCACTACATTCCAACAAGTCCAAATTACCAGACTACGCATTGGTCACTTCAACCTCTCCCACATTCATCTAATTAAAAATAACTGACCCATTACTCTGTCTTAAATGTGAAATGTGGATCCCAGGTATCTACACCCCACATTTTTCTGGAGTGCCCTGAATTAGCCTACATACAGCAGTCCTTAAACTTAAAGAACTCTTTATTTAATTTCTTCTCCTCCCCAGAAGAATGTATAAAAGTCAGTGTGTGTGTGTGTGTGTGTCTCTGTGTGTGTGTGTGTGTGTGTGTGTGTGTGTGTGTATATATACAGGGTGAGTCAGGTAACTTTCACGGAAGTGAATGAGGGAATGGGGCTAATTGATATGCGTATTGATTTCTCTTTTATCACTTGTATTTTACGAGATATTTGAGGTAACTTTGTTTTTTTCAAATGGAACTATACATATTTTTTAGTCTATCATGACAAGCGTAAAAAGACAAATCCAAAGATATAAATATTGTCATATGTTAGATAAGCATTTTTTTGAGTAATTGTGATTTTTTGCGACTAGTGTTTAACGGATATTTTCATTGTAACTGTCAGCCCCATAAAGTCACGCAGCGCTCCTCCAGCAAACGCGGGGTCGGGAAAGGGAAGGGATTTTAGTACTTGAGGATACGAAAAATATTCACAAAACTGTTGCATTTTTTCCTGAACTCTCCTTTCTATCCTGATCCATTTTCAGATATTTTGTGTTTCTTAGGGATTGAAAATACGGATTTGTCTTAAGTAGTATTTATTGAAATAAGATTATTTCTATCCCTAAGTTATTATTGAAATTAACATTGAAATTGTTTGCTCAAAAAACGCAATATTTTTTGTACAGTTTTAATTATTTATTCTTATTGTGCTTTGTTTTAAGATCCCATTAATACGTATCTTATGAAACCCCATTAAATGGAGTTGAAGTTATAAGCAATTTTATTACGATACAAACTTATGACAAATCCTTATTTTCCATCCTTTAATTGCTTCAATCAAAGAAAGTCGAAAATCTGAAAATGCGGAAGGATGGAAAGCACAGTTCAGGAAAAAACTGCAATAGTTTTGTGAATATTTGGAATATGTTTCGTATCTTCAAATCTCCCCTTCCCTTGCCCGGGGCGCGTTGCTGGTGGAGCGCTCCGTGACCTTGTGTGGTGGACTATTCAAAATGTCCGTTAAACCCCAGTCGCAAAAATCAAAATTAATTAAAAAAATGCTTATCTAACATATGACAATATGTACATCACTGGATTCGTCTTTTTACGCTCGTCATGGTGGACTGAAAAAATATGTATAGTTCCATTTGAAAAAACAAAGTTACCTAAAAAATCTCGTAAAATACAAGTGATAAAATAGAAATTAATGCACGTATTTATTAGCCCCTTCCCCTCATGCACTTTCGTGAAAACTGCATTGCAATAACTTAACCGTTCAAAAGTTACAGGAGGTGCTAAAGTTACGTGACTCATCCTGTATATAATCTTGTGTGAATTGTAAATTGATACACGTGGTCGCTTATGGCACTGTTGTTTGAAAGCGACCTTAAATACATAAAATAAAATAAACAACTTTGCTCCTAGAACATATGCTCTCTAGCAGCAGCGTTTGCAACTTCATTTTGATGAACATCGACTTTCTACATTCTCTGTGCCATTGGCATGATAACACACTACCTTCTCACTTCAAAACCTAAAATTTGTATTTATGACAGTTCTACCTTTTCCAGGTCAACACTTCAATAGTCTTGATACGTACCGTAAGGTTTAGTAGAAGTATCATGCAGGTAGAAATGTATCACTAGGTAGGTAGTTAGAAATGTATCACCGTTGTTTTTACTTAAATAATTGTTTGCCTTGTTATAATGGAACCCTAAAGGCTCCTGAAGGGTAAATATGCAATTAATAGTCAGGAAATTGTTAACATGTACGTTTAACTTGCAAAATTTGAATGTTTTCGAAAGTGTCTTTGTAAATACATTAGTAATGTTTCGTAAGAAATGTTGACAGGGATAAAATGCTTGAGCAAAATAATTGGACATTGGCATTATTTGCAAGTTATTCCACCGATAATTATACATTCTGATAGCATAGCATAGTCCGTCTGTGAGTGTTATTCTTATATAGCGGTAAAAGTTTTCAACTCCTTTATTTACTTTCCCTTTCTTTCAGGGAATCATTTTCATTTTCCGTTTATCTTTATTGTGCATTTAATTTTATAATGAAAGTGAAATTTCAATTTTTCAGTAATCAGATTTACTAAATTTAATAATCACCATATGAATTAACGAATGAATGGTAAATTACCTCGTCACGTATGCTTAATCGCTTTTTAAAATCTCCGTTTTTAATTTCTCTTTTCGCACCTGAATAACCTTAATAAGTCTCCTCAAATTAATTTTATATTCAACACCATTTGTTTTAACTTAACCCGGGCAGAATAACAATTAGTGTTTCAAGTTCTACGGGAATATGTTAATTTAAAACTAGTCGTGTTTCCTAGAATTGATGGAAATGAAAGGTGTTCTCGTCGTGTATATGATTTCCCACTTCCAGAACGGGACTGTTTACTTGCGATGTTCGAGTCGTATAAACATCTTCTTTCGTGTTGGAGCCATTTTAAACTTTTCTCATGTGTCCGTCTGCGAGTGTCCGTCTGCGAGTGTCCGTCTGCGAGTGTCCGTCTGCGAGTGTCCGTCTGCGAGTGTCCGTCTGCGAGTGTCCGTCTGCGAGTGTCCGTCTGCGAGTGTCCGTCTGCGAGTGTCCGTCTGCGAGTGTCCGTCTGCGAGTGTCCGTCTGCGAGTGTCCGTCTGCGAGTGTCCGTCTACGAGTGTCCGTCTACGTTCTTTAAAGACAGATCATGAAATAAGGTCATGTACAATTTGTGAAAAAATACGTAGTTTTTGCGTAAAGTTGCATGAAATATGGGCAATTTTGAAACAATTTCTTCTGAAAAGGCTCCAATTCTTCTAACTTTTCCCATTCTCATATTTCAAAGTAGGGTTAAAATAATTGTTGGTTCCCTTTTCGGCGAACTGGTAATTTCGAAAATTGCAAAGTTGCCATTGCGACAGTACAGTATTGAAGAGACAATTTTGTATTAAATGAAATCTGCTCTAAAATATCAGCTTTTTCGATATGATCGAGAACAATTTGTGAATAGAAGAGGTAGTTTTTGCGTAATTTTTGCTGGCAGATAATGCAAATTATAAAGAAAAAACATTTCTGAAAAACCGATCCTAATCTTTTCTTCAAACTTTTTCCACTGTTAGAATTATAATCGCTCACAGGAAGGCGCAACTCTCACTTTCGTTGAACTCTCTGAATGTTCGAAAATTTCGAATGTTAGAAATAACGCGAGACAAAATGTGCTGCTGTAACTGCAATACCCTGTGAGTACTCTCCGTGAATGCTATCTTCTACAGACAATGAAACAGCGACCTGTCGTGACACCTCCTTCCCTGAAGAAATTGTATCGAGTAAGCCCTCTAGCTACTTCTTTTTTCTCTCCAGAGCCATTCCATGCCTGCGATCTCACGTGGCCTTCCTCCACGTCCGTCTGCGCAACCGTCGTGGCTGCGAAGATTCTCCCTCAACGTGAGACGGAGTAGAAAGAGCTGTGGAGGGAGCGAAGGCGGAACGAAGGACTAGAAGGGGAAGGCGGGTGTGAGGACGAGATGGAGGCAAACCCTCCACGGAGGAGAGATCGGGGGGAGGCAGAGCAGGCGGCGGCGGCTGTCCCCTGCAAGCAATTTGTTTTGCTGCGAATGCTGACCGGAGGTAATCACGAGCACTTCAGCGTATGATGGATGAGGGAGCGGCGGTGCGCCCCTCCCCTCCCCCTCCCCCTCCCCTCCCTTCCCCTCCCTCCGTCCGCGCGTCCTCCCTTCCTCCCCACCTTCCGCCGCTGCGCCGCCTCGCGTCTCCCCACCCCCCGCGAGGCAAATTGGCGCTGCGGCGGCAAAAAAGTTCCGCAGAATAGTTGGCGCGAGATGGCTGGGGAGTGGGGGGAGTGGGGGAGGGGCGAGCGGGCGAAGGGAGCGGTTCGGAGTGCAGAGGCGAAGACGTGGTGCGATGTGGCGGGACAAGGGCCCAGCGGGTCGCCGGCACGGGGCGGAGACGACGGCGCTCAAACAGGCAGTGGCGTGTGACCGTGTGCGCGAGCTACTACTCGTTCACTTTCCATTTGCAGACGGAGCGCCGCGATTTGTTTGCATGAGGGTCACCGCCGACTGAATGAGAATCGCACGTCTACAGTAGATACTGACCGTTTAATATGATATAGATGGCGGTGAGCAGAACACACAACCCCGGCGGGGCAAGAACATAACCATTAAGCAGTAGATAAGTGAAAAGAAAGAAAGAAGAAATAAAACTATTGTACCTGAATGTTGTGAAATAGCGTGTGGTGTGGTCTATTTTATTGGATATTACCTTAATCATTAAAGGGCGCGACTCCAGCTCACTGTCAGAAAGGTATAATACGTCAGCTGTGTCCGTAGCGCTTTTGCTGCCTTCGGAAGCAGCTGATTGGTCAGATGCTGATTGACATCGGGACCATTCGTGTATTCTCGTGTGTGTTTGGGCCTTCGCTTTCAAAACATTAGTTCCTAATTCTGCCGTCTGCAAATGTAAAGTGAACGAGTAATACGCACTGCGTACCTTCTGACTTCAAAACAATTACTTTACTTGAAACAGACAATGAATCGTGTTTTTAACTTCATTTATAACACAAATCTTCTAATGTATCGAAAGCGAGGTGTCGTGTTGCACTAGCAGTTATGAAATGCTCGCGCTTGCCAATCATCGGTGTGTGCGAGGCGCACGGGACGTCAGGAAGGTCGCGTGCGACCTGTTGTGCTCGGTGCGTTCCGTGCGGTCTACAATGGGCTGAGTCGCGGGACCTGGCTTGAATCAAAGCAGTGTTTCAGACGATAATCTTGGCTTTTAATGAATAATGCTTATAAGCGTGTATGTTTACTGAAGTGCGTAATTCTAAGTGCAGTATATGTTTATGCTTATGCGTGCTAATTCAGATTTAGTAGAGTCCCTAGATACAGAGAGTAGTGCATTCCATTGTTCCACCGATCCCGCCATTTTATATCCAGTTGCCAGGAGAATTAGAACTGTAAGATATTTTGTGTGTGAGAACCACGAATCTACACCAAATCAACACTAATAATTTTAAACATTGTCCATAACGTCACCAATGGTTAGCATTTGCGTTCAACATCTGAATTCTGCTTGATGGGACTATTGGTGAGAGGATATTAAATGGCGGTGGTTGCGCTACTCTCTGTATCTAGGGACTCTAGATTTTAGTTTATGGTTGTAAGTGGAACTACCATGTAAGTTACAAGGTACGCAATCAGAACGGATAGCGCCCGCCGGTGTCTCGGCAGGAAGAGCACGAACATGGATTTTTCTACTGCAGGCAGCGGCGAAACACGGACACACCGTGCGTTGATTTGAGACTTATTGATGATGAGTTCTCATTCGCGGAAAGACAAAAACATTAAGACAGGAAGGCCAACGCCGGACATAACTCTAAATACTACTTCTAAAACCTGTGTAAGGAAATTCAATAGCCAACTTTTTTAAACCAATGAATGGCTTACCAGCTATATATATTTTATTGCTTGCCCAAACTAAGCCCTTCACCACACGCCACAGCAAACAGGGTTGCCATTTGTGTTCTGAGCTCTGTCTTCGCCATTACTACGGAATTTCCCCAAATACAATCCCCAATGACACAAAATTCCCCAACTTTGAAACTAAAAAAGCCTCCAAATTGTAAGAAACTACATGAACTGTCCCTGGCGATTCCACTGGCTGTTCTCTTAAATAAAAATAAATCCAGTCAAGCAATCATCGTCCTTTGAACTGTTCGAAACCATAGAGTAGGGACATTTGTGTTCTATGCTCGAAACCCTATACTATCTTCGTTTTCTCTCTCTGTCATTTATTTTTCTGTTTTTAATACATATGAGAGAACAACATTTCTATCTCGACACCGGATGAAAATTTACCCAAAAAACCCTCAAACATTTTCCTTTCCATTTGTTCCCGTTTGTTGTTACGGGTGGGAAGCGGGGTCGGGTCGGAAGCGGGGCGTGCGGGAAGCGGGGCGTGCGGGAAGCGGGGCGGGTCGGAAGCGGGACGGGTCGGAAGCGGGGCGCGCAGTGCTCGGTTCTTGAGGGTGCGAATGCGAACTTTGAACAGAAGTGTTTTGCCGTATCGTTGTGGTTAGACTGCTTACCTGCAACGAACATATAGTCCGGAGTTAGAATCCGAATCGGCCCGAGATACCTCATTGGATTTTCGCTAGTCGGTGGCGATAAACTTATACTGCATGCCCGTAGAGCCCACTCTCATTGGCGAGTCGTGGAGGTCAGGGTCAATGTTTGAAATGGGTGTTGTGCCACAAAATGCTTTGCCTCCCCCGTCTCTAGCCGTATCTTTCTTTCCGCTCTCACTCATTCTCATTAAGAGCCGTTTTACCAGAATGGGGGCCCTTCCGCCTAGGGCCCCGTACTCTTACTTTCATCGATCCAAATTCTATGCTGAAATATAAGACAATTCTATCAATTCACGTTGTATTTGTTTCTTTTAATATTTTTAAAGCATTTCTTAGCATCTTCAAGCATTGTTTTTCAAACCCAGCTTACGAAGGAATATTGTTGTTACACTATTTCGTTTAACGTGCTCTCCGTTGTATGAATGTATGGAAATGACGTCAAATAACGCACGAGGTGATGCACTCGAACGTGAAATGTGAAGTACCCTGGAGTGGTGCTGCGATTTCACGACGCGACCACTGCCACGAACGCCTGGCCAGAATTTGTTTTATTAATTTCATTTTTGAGAACCCTCTTCAATCTTCCCTCGAGGTTGGAGTCGATCAAAAGCCCGTCAGACATGCTCCGACTTTCCCGAAGGGTGACCCAGGGCTCTGCTCAGATCGTTATTACGGCTTCGTTAAGTGCAAATACCGCAAAAACGTTTTCCCGCATCGCACAGTAACGCAATCACCCTATCGTCTCCACTTAGGTCGAGAGCACAAAGGCTTTGAAGGATGCAAAAGCAATTTGTAATCTGGGATATTTTGCATCGGATGCGGAATTATTATGTTCCATCGCTTCCTCGACTGCATCAGCGGCGCACAGAGTTGGTAGAGAGGGAAGACAGGGGCAAGAACTGGGATTTTGGGGAAGTGGTACTGGGACTTCTTACCGTCTGCAGAGGAGGGAAACTCAAAAGCGGGATAACGGGAGACATGGCTCGGTGCATCGATGATGTCACTGCGGTCCCTGTGACCGGGAGGTCCTAAGTTCGAGTCCCGACGGTGCACAGTGTGTAATTTTAGCCAACTGGCTGGAAACATTAATTTTCGACTGAATCAAAACAGTAAAATTGTTATATTTCTGTGTGGTAGTATGTCTGAACTAAGTGGGAACGTTGTTAGTTTTCTCTTGAAGGTCACATAGACCGCATGGTGCATGTTCAAACACGTCGCCGCTCCGCCAGCGGTCAGCTCTGAATGGCCCTTTCCAGTCTGTGAAGTTCTCTTGGTGGGGATACACTACTTGTCTAATTCTGTGATTTGTGGGTTTACTATTAGTAATGTACATGATTTTACGATTGCTTTTATGTGGATAAAACTTAAGTATTTATTTTTGTGCCTAAAACCGTTAATGGAAAAGGTGCGCGATTTGCATTAAATGTATTACACGTTCTCTAAATTCAATTACAACTTCTAGTGTGTTTTACACCATTAAACTCCTTTCCGGCCATATACCTTTTTCAACACTCGTACTTTTGGGTTCTGAATTGTAAAAAGACTAGCTGCTTATTCCTGCTTATCTAAATTATGGTACATACGTTTTCACATAAAGGCTCTTCAAGTTACCCGCAGGTTGTTATTTGATACATAAGTAAAAAATTCAATTCATGAGAGATTTGAAACTGTATTAAATGTTTTCCTACGTGAATTAGGAATTGTAGGACCACAAACAGCATTGTTTGACAAAATTAAGTCTTTCGTTAGATATATATCTGTAAAAAAATTGAAACCGGATTGCAAAACTCCATAAGGAGTAATAAGTCGTTCTTGAAATACTATAACTCGTCCTGGCTTCAAGAAAGCTCTTAACCTTCCTGATTAAATGTTAGAGGCAGTTCCAGATCCATCAGAAATAAATGTACAAATTAATACAGCTAGAAGACCTAACGAGTCCTTCAGATGCTGTGGCATTAAACCATAAAATGGGAACCTTTTTTAGACACTATTAGCTCAGAAAAAATACCATAGCTATTGAAATCAAACTAAGGAAGTATGACAAAAAAGATGTAGCTATAGATAAGGAGCTCTGTGAAGCCTCTTCCAAAGGAGAACTACAATTAAGAAGCTCGAAAATCCATTCTTCAAAACCCAGCATCATTCTCAGTTGATCAGTCACTTGCTTTGAAGGTGGATATCAATATTTCAACCAGTCTGTATGTACACATACGCCAACAAAAAATAATTTTGAGTGCATTTTGCATATTTCTTATCGTTCAGAAATATGAACATGGTAAGTGAGAAAAGAAATAACAAAAGAAAGTGGCGAAAAAGAACTAGAAAAACATTAAGAGCAACACGAATATGAATTTGCTTCACCGGCTGCTTATAAGCTCAGATCCATTCATGTCGAGCATACACGCCAAAACTACAACTGCAACCCAAGAAAGTGAAACATGAACTTTTGGTGTTATTAGAATCAAGGCAATAACGCAAAAAAGAGACGGTGTATTTAGAAGAATCACCATTCGAAGAATACGTGAGTAGTTTTTCACACTTATTTGTAAGTATTTGTGTACATTACTCTCATATAATTTTTGTTTATATTTTTCATTTTCGGCTTTTTATTTTTGTATACTTTCACTTTATTTTATTTTTTGCAATGTTTTGTAAAATTCAAATATTATGTTTAAAACTACCATATTCACGATACATTTTTTCGTTAATGAAATAAGTTAGCCACACTGTATAAAGTGAAGAGACTACGAGAAATAAAGCACAAGTGCTCGACAAATAAATGCATCGCAAACGCGTGCAACGCATACAAAGGGAAACATACCTTCCCACGCCGTAATCTGGAAGTAACTCTTTTGGAGGACCAAATTTTTAGATTTTGCGATTTTTAACTGGTGTGTATTCAAAAAGTAAAATATATAGTCCAAAACAAATACGAGAAAATAACACTGAAATAAGATTTAACATAAATACGGCCTACTATTATGACGTTACCTTCCAGAAAAATAATATTTTAATTTAAGTGCACACACACTTGAGAAGAATGAACACACAATGAGTTGACGCTTCCACCTCGTACATTAAAAGTTGCTTTTGTACACTGTCATCTTTCCAAGGTATAATGAAAAAAGTACTACTTACTGGTAAATGATGTCCAGATGAGGACACGACAGAATGATGACCTCAGAGTGGCGAAGACACCTAGCGATTTCAGTTCGCTGGGAAGCGTAGAACGATTTCATTGTACATGGGCCCTTTGTAGGTGTGCGTGTTTAGAACAAACTATTGATAATGATCAGAAAACGGAGTTCATGGAGGCTACGCACAGTGCTTTTACCACTTAGTATAAATAAATTGCTCTTGTTAATAGTTTCGACAAACACATACAGTACATTCCTCTATTGTACTCACTTGACTGATAATGGTAATAACTGATTTCGAGAAAACATGTAAAATGATGAATAATCATATTTTTTGCTAAGCAACAATCCTTTTTGAGTCCATTTCGGAAACTGCAAAGTTCTGATTTACGTACAACCGAAAACACACGGCAGTCATTACATGGAAATTCATCAGTTCAACTCATAAAAATACCAGTACACAGGTTTCAATTTGCGTGTCCCTGATACACTCCTATTAATGACGATAACAAACACAATGCAACCGATAACACAGCGTACAATGTGGTGATGGTAACCGCACTTCTCAACTCGCGCGCACGTGTAAATAGCGGGCTGTTCTAGAGCCCAGCAAGCACAGGAACAAAAGACAAACGAAAAGCGCCAGGGGTTCAAGGCTATACTCTGGACGGCGGGAGACGGCGGGAATTTGTTCTCGTTTGATGTCCGTTGGTCTCGCTTGGTGGATAGAGTTTTGTGTACGAAAGTATTTTGTAATAGTTTTAATAACAATTTCATGTTTTAGATACAACGAATGATTTATATAACTTTTAATGGACTAGGTGGAAGCTTCAACTCATTGTGTGTTCCTTCTTCTCAAGTGTGTGTGCACTCACATTATTTACGGACTACTTGGTGAAGGAATCGTGGGAGACAGTTTATAATGCTGTCGACACGAATGAAAAATATAATTTATTTTCGCACAGCTTTCAATGCATTTTAACGCGTGCTTTTCTCTTAAAATGATAATATTAAACATTTCATGCAAAAGTAATACTTGGATAACACAAGGAATTAGAACATCGTGTAAAAACAAACGTACGCTTTACTTTATTTCTAAACATCATAACGTATCACCCGGTTTCCATGTATAGTTCCAAGGATACAAAAGAATTTTATGGAAAGTAAATAGTTCAGGCAAAAATAATGAAAAATATTCAGGATATTTTGAACGCTAGTAACAAAACTAAAGCAATGAGGGATATCGTAAAAAATACAACCACAGCATCTCGATACCTTGTAGAGAATGTTATTTTAAAGGATAATGAAAGAGAATAGAGTAATCCGGAAAAAGTTGCCAATATCGTCAATAAACACTTTTCTAGAATTGCGTCTGATCTCACAAAGGGACAAAAACTACAAATTTTTTTCTAATTTCTATTTTTCTAAATTATTTTTCTAGTTTTTCAAATGTTGCTAATTTTTTTCATATGAAGGTAATTTTGAGAGCAAGATGTTACGGTCAATTACGTCAAAACATTCGAAAGGTCTAAAAAAATGTCCAATAGGTGCTTCATTTTGATCTATTGATGAAGCAATATGTTTACTTTCTCCCTATGGAGTAGAGAGAAAGTTATGTAATGCTGCGCGAAAAAACGGCCAACTTTAGACAGAAAATCTCTTATGCAGGGCCCTGTTAACGGAAAAGTGGATAAATTCAGTCGCTAAATATGGAATAAATTCTCTATCACGTGGTGTAGCCAGAATCCATGTTTTGTGGGTCTTTGAAACCTACAAATCGAATGACGACAAAACATCTATGTGGCCATATATATATAAACTCACTTGGAATGACAGCAGCCATCGAATGCTTGTTTTGAAGACCCACGTTGGTCTATCATGTAAGGTCTATCGTCTCATAGACAGTAAGCATATACATCATTTTATCTACCAAATATTGAGAGTTTCAATAAAACTGGATAAATACACCTACAATAATTGGTTCATTAATATATCTAGAACTCTATGAAAGGGATGAAATCAAGATCTCATTTCCAAAATAACAATGCACTTTCAAATCATTTTTTTACAACTGAACTCCAATCTTGTGGTGATTACTAAAAAAAAGAATTAAAGTATTTTTAGGCACAAAAAATGCAAAATATGACAAAATATGGGCAATATTTTTACACGGTGGTTTGACTGATGGTTTTATTGAACAAAGAAAAGAATTTACCAAGCGTGAACCCAAGATTTGAACTTTAAAATATGCTTTACCTTCAAGTTCTTATTAAGACACCACGGTATGTTATAATTTCTAACATTACAATTTGCATGTTTAGTCACGTAATGTCCTTCAAGTTGAAACCACTTTAGATCGGCCAGAGCCATTACATTCACTCCATATGCACTGCACATCAAATACAGTGTTTCTTTGAAATACTCGCTAGTAATTAATATATTTTATATGGTTGCTAAATAGATGAATTAGATATAAATATAAAAGTGATTAACGAACAAAATGAACGTAAGACAAATGTGATAAATATCAATTTCGTGGGTTATTTTCATTCTTAAGAGACACCCTTCATAGAACGAACTCCAGAATAACTACGCAGATTGTAACATTTGTTGGCATGCTCTAGTGCAAAATATATTAATTTTTTGGTTGTTCAGGACATTAAATTTCCTGAAAGTGGTAAATCTAAAAATCCTTCTGCAAAAGTTCGGGTGACGAACATACTCTTTGGGAGGATTATATTCGTTTACCTAGCACCCTCTTTGCACTACACCTCATGAGTTCATGGAAGGATTAGAATTAATCACCCATTAGGCAGAGACATCACGTACACTTAGCCTGCCTCATGCAGGCTATTTAGAAATAAAACACAGGTTACAGCATAAATGCTTTTATTGCACGCCGTGAACATACATTTATTTGTTCGGTCCATGTTGTTTTGGATTTTCGTTGTTTGATCGTCTATCTGAACATTATTATAATGTGTTACATTTATTAAAAATCGTACCCGTACCGGCATGTGATGCATTAAGCGTTAGCTTCTACAAGAAAGTAGATATCAAGCCGCTAGCCTCAGGAGTTAAGATTTTCAACTTTCAAAAATAAATGTGTTCGAGTTCCGTTTTATCGAACTTCATAAAAGTTTTTTTAATCGATACTCCTGTGTTGGGATGCGTTAAAGAAGCCACGCTTATTGCATATTTATGTCAAATGGATTTATAAAAGTGTCCAATCAATTATGTTCTAGGCATGACGGTTTAAAAAAATGTCATACTGAACGTGTCTAATACATTCAAAACAGGGCTTAGAAACTGTAGGCCAACTGGTCATTCTCTTTAAAGGTGAATATTTGAAACACCGCCGGGAGAGCTATATCGTTACATATACGATACTTAACTGACTCTTGAAATGACGACCTGAACAAACAGAAATATTTGGCATTATTACATCAGAATAACCTAAGGCTTTGAGAACTGAAATTCACAAAAGCTTTGGTGTTTCGCTTTTCAAACGTTATTTTGGTTCCTCTAGGTAACTTGTGCCCTAGTGGTTTAGCTAGCTAACTTGGCTTTTAGTGGCATAGCTCAACGCACAGAAGCGCACTGCAAGAGATAAAAAAGTTTTAATACCACTATGTTCTCAACTTTGGATGTATATTCCTAAGTCTCTCACTCATTCAGGTGACGACTTTCAATTGCGTTTGGGAGACAGTTCTAGGCCTACATCTCTAAGCACCTGACATATATACAATCATAATATTGAATATTGATAAAAATATTTACATTAATATTATTATGGCACATTAGAAAATTGGGCGACTTCAGATCGACGAAGAGAAAGCCATCCTTTGTGGCTCTTTTGAGGCAATTTTTAAACATCAGCCCGATCCGAACATGGCCACGTAAAATATATATTTACACTAACTACTTTTTATATACAACATTACTCTTCAACATAAATATTATATATTAACGGATTACATTGGATCAATGCCATTAAGTCGTGTCGTTGTTTAACTTGAGATTCGGATCCCAACACTGATTGTTAACCAGCCATCATTTAGCCCTTTTTCATAGACCTGGCCATACATCCTCGGATCTTCAGATTTGTTCTTCATAAAGTTCCCTAGTTGTGGACTGAGTTATTCAGTTCATAATATCGAGTTCTGGATTCAGTTTGAGCATTGGTATACTGGCTCTGACTCGGGCTCTAGGTTTGAGCGCAAGTTTGCGATCTAGAACCACATAAATCTATAATCGATGGTCCTTTTTCTTGCTAGATTTGTCATCTACAGCCATCAAGCTAAATTTAATCTTTAATCAATCGCACATAAATGGCCATGTTGGGAGTTTTAAGCCGACAGTTAATGTGTCATGAAATGCAGAAAAATCTGGAATCTAACTTTGTGTCCTGAGACTGCATAGTTATTAGCCCGTCGATGGCAATGAGTTAATATCTACTGTTTCATCTGAGCAAGTTTTTAGTTATCAGACCTGATAGAGGCCTTAGTGAAATGGGCATCGCGGAAATATTTGCATCTACTAAACATTATGGGTCATCATTCTAGGTTTGGTACTTAGGACAGCAGTACATTTTAAAAAATCATTACACTTGGTACAAATTTGAATTCATTTAAAACCACGACATGCTGATGCAAACTGTGTCTCATCTGCACAAGCAGCGACGTACCAGGGACAAGGGTCGCGCGAAGTTACAAGCCACGATTCATCAGATCGTTAGGGCGTATAGGGTCAGCGATAGGTCTTTGTGTTTAAGGTTCGCTCAGAAACCTGCAGTGCGCTTCAATAGATTGCCTACTTTTGCAAGAGCACACACGCCAGTTCAGCGACGCGCTCAAAAAGTGTCACGAGCCTTTAGCCATGTGGTTGCACGGTGACGGTAGGGAGTCTCTTCTTCCAGGACCCGCTCTCTTGTCCGCGAAACTGGAGCGGAGTCTGCATGAAGGCGAAGGCCGCACGCCACCGAGTAGCAGGCACGCCGGGAGCCCAGTGATGGCGGATGGGTCCGGCAGACTCAGATGTCGAGTCGTCCCAGACGGCGGTGCACAGTTCGACTGTGCATGTGGTGAGGTGCATGTGACGCAAGTAAGCGTGGCGGCGTGCATCATGTTGGTTGTGTACCGAGTTGTGTTATTGTGTCGTGTACCGAGTTGTGTTGGCACACTTCGGAGCCCAGTGAAGGCGGATAGATCCGCAGGCTCAGATGTCGAGCAGTCCCAGAACAAGTAGCCTTCGACTGTGCATGTGGTGAGGTGTATGTGTCGTAAGAGGGCGTGGCGGCCCGCACGGTCGCCAGCGCTAACGAGGTGTTCTTGTGTTGTGTAACGAGTTGTGTTGGCATACTTCGGAGCCCAGTGAAGGCGGATAGATCCGGCAGACTCAGATGTCGAACAGTTTCAGACGGCAGGGCACAGTTGGACCGTGCAAGTGGTGAAGTGATATGTCGTAAGTGGGCATGGCAGCCCGCACGGCCGCCAGCGCTGGCGATGCTTCATGTCGGCTGGTGGTTGCTTCATGTTGGTTATGTACGGAGTTGTGTTGTGTACCGAGTTGTGCTGGCACGCACCGGAGCGCAGTGATGGCGGATGGGTCCGGCAGACTCCGATGTCGAGCAGTCCCAGCCGGCGGTGCACAGTTGGACTGTGCCAGTGGTGAGGTGCATGTCGCCAGCGCCGGGTCGCCACCGCACCGCGGAGGGGGCGTGGCGTCAGTGGGCGTGGCGGCGCGCGCGTCCGCGGCGGCGCCTTGCGCTCCTGCCGGCGCCTGCGCTGGCGCTTGCGGCGCTGCGCCTTGTTTGTGGTGGCGGCGGCGCGAGGACGGCTCGTCCAGCTCCCCCGCGGCCAGCGCGCGCAGGAACGCCCGCTTCCCGCCACCAGGCCACGAACTTCACCTGCGGACACCAGCGCACAGCCTCGTCAGCGCCACCAAGCACTCACGACATGACCATGCGACCCGAGAGATGGCTCAGTGCATCAACATGATGGCACTGCAGTCCCTCTGATCGCGAGGATCCTACGCTCCCACTCCCGATTGCGGCAGGATTTTCGACAATAGCTAGTCAGCTAGATCGAATTCAGTCGCTGTCTGGAGGAGTATTATAGCGGGCCGGCTGCACTCATCGGTGTTTTCCGTGGGTTCTCCGATCAACACCAGGCGAATACCGGAGCAGTACCCTAACAAACGGGCCATGGACCGCGCGCGATCTTTCCTTCCCCTTCCATGTCCTCCCCAACCCTCACACACACACACACTAGCATTCATTACACTATCACACATGTCCGCAGACCGGTTGGGAGCTTACAGCTTGTCCCGGTTGGGGCGGTGCCCCGCTGGTGGGAGATACCTGGTTGTTGAGTTAGTGATACACGCACTACACTTACGGGACTAATGACCTACGTAGTTAACGCGCCCGGAAACACAAATCATTCAATCAATCAAGTATTCCGAGCCGATTCGATGGTATAACGCTCGATGGTATAACGCTCGACCAAACATAGACAAGGTTTCTTATTAGCCATTTCTACAGTAGCGGAGATAATGATAAGTTGCGCAGATATTGGTCAAAATTAAAATGTCAATTACGCCTAAACGGTGCGAGTAACAAATATTTCCGAATGAAACTAAATTAAATGAAACTGAATTGTATGTAGAATGTTTTGGTGAAGACTAATTGTTTGCCAAAACTTGACAGTTTTTTGATATATGCAAAAACGAGACAAAAATGTTATTTTTAATGTTTTTTAACATAACTCAAATTCTAATCAAAATATTTTTTGGCAAACTTCAGATTCGTATTCAGCACCTCCAAAAACATACAGGAGTCAAAAATCATAATTACACCACAAAATGTTTTAGAACCGTCTTTTTGAGCACGTAATGACTGGACTATGATGAGGCAGCTCTATGAGCAACCGCCGAGTATGAAAGTGTTGGAAGCTTTGTCACTCCTGAAAGTGGACAACACTGGAAGTACCAACACATTTCTCAGATGAAATCTGGAATCTATTGTAGACTTAATGTTCCGGAGTGATTCCTTGGTAAGATCATGATATGACAGGTCAGCGAGTGCTGTACGCACAGCGACCACCTGAAGCTACTCTGAAGCGCAGGAAATTGGTTCAGTGGGAAGGTACGAGAAGCGGAGGGATAATGGGTCTCGATGGTATAACGGTTAGCGAATCGGTCTGTTACACCCAGATTGTGGGTTCAAACCCGATCGAAGCCGTGGATTTTTTTTAAAGACGAAAAAATCCTTCGTACGCCCGTCCTTCGGATGGGAAGTAAAGTCGGGTGTTCCATGTAGTAAATTTACTGCATGTAAAAGGTCCTGAAAGCTAAAAGAAGCCTCTGAATGAAATTCAAATCGCCTGTTTCTACGCCCGAGATAATGTCAGTGCCTTCTTTCTTCGCTAGGTGAAAGGAGCGTAGCGAAATTTGCGTGGTCAGACGGAAGAGCGGGCCGGATGGCCCGAGTCTCGCCATGTAAAATTAGGCATTAACTTAAACTTAATTAACTTCCTATCCACATTTGCCTTACTCGCCAGATTTAGAACCATGCGACTTGTGGGTCTTCCAAAATATAAAAGCACGTTAAAAGAAAGACTTTTCGACACCCTTCCCGATGTAGTGAGGACCAAGACACAACAGCTGGAAGTTCCGAAAGAAACTTTCCAGAAATGTTTCCTGTCGTGGATTCAACATTGGGACAAGTGCATTGCTAGCCAAGGACTGTACTTCGACAGATAATAATTCGAATTCTATGTAAGTTTATTATTTTGTTTGTAATAAAATTATTCACCGTATTTTTATTACATCTATATTTTAACTACTCACATTCAATATCTCCTATATCCCCTAATCAATAGATAGCAATAGATCTTCATCACTTCTACAACACAAGTACAATCGGACCTTCATATATTGAGTAAAATGGAAAATTCAACAATAAATAATTAAGAAATGTTTTAATCATTCGTACCACATTTATGTGAACAGCACCATGGAATTAGTATTGCATATGTACCTGACCAAATCATTGAATTGAAGCTTTAAAAACATCTATTGTCTTATTGCACTCTGTTCAAAATACTGTTGACACTTGCATACCATATACATCTTTGATCAAGTTCACTTTCCTGCAACTTTAAGGATTTTCGTCCCGACATTTCGAACACTTTTTTAAGGGGAGGCATCTGTGAAATAATTCCTGAAAGGAATTATTTTTCAAATCTCAAAATTTTACAATATAATGAACAAATTAATGGTAACAATTGTACCACATTATTTTGCATTTTATAAAAAAGTTTTTTTTAAAAAAGAGTTTTTATGTTTTTGCAACTTTTGTTAAAAAATGCTCTAATTGGTCCAAATATTTCTTGATCACTTTAATATTTTAACCACATAAACTTCAGACCTGTAAGAAGAAAAGTTTCTTTTATTACATATATTACTTTTACAGTGTTTTATTTTTTAAAAAATTAAATTTTTGAAAAGCAAATATGCTGATTTTTGCCCTATTTCTATGTTTACTTGAACACAGAAGTAAAACCAAATCAATCTGGGCACTATGAAAAGAAAATTTTATTTTTTATTAATATACTAAGCTACTGTAAAAATGTTAACAATATATTTGAAAAATTGTTGTGAAAGGGATGTTTTAAATACACTAATTTGCTAAAAAATCTAATTTGTGGAAAAATGAATTTACAGATTTGCATTATATTGTGGCGCCGACTTACCATGAAAACTACCAGCAGCATAAGTGGGGACTTCTACTATCTTTTTGAATTGTTTTTTTCTAATTTTGGATAATTTAAGTTTTTTTCCTGCTAGATTTCACAGATGATTTACTGGCTTCAACAATCCGTTTGAGTCTGCATAGGCCATGCTTTGCACTTATTTTCTGTGATGCTTCATTGAATGAATTTCCTATAATTGAATCCTGAATATTTTTAAGTAATTTGTCATCCCATGTTAAACTCAAAGATAGCTCCTGCGATACAATAATTCAACTTTTTAAAACAAATGTTTCTTTTTGACATATGGACCAAAACACATTGTGGAGTGACTCATTAGAATTTTGGCTCTTCCCCTTACTACAGCTTTCTAATAACTCATCAAAATCGAATCTTCTGTACACTGGAATTAGTTTTATAACAACTTCTGAAGAAAGAACGGTTTTTTTGTTTTTTTATAACTAGGTATTTCTTCTCTCTTTTCTCCTACAAAAAACTGAAACAACTCCAACCTAACCTACAACTATTTCACCAAAAATTATTTCCACTTATAGCGAAAAGAGTGAATAAATACTGAAGGAAATTCGAACTAAAAATTCTAATAAAATATAAATCACAAAACGCTAATGAAACTTCTACAAGAATACTACTATTACGAAACAAAGAGGATTAACACCAGGACGCTTTTTTGAAGAATGACACTCACTGTAACAATATATTGTGTTGTGTGGCCAACACAACGCTCCGGCCGCCTTTACCTCAAGGAAAGGTCGTGATACTCACTTGGAAAGGAGGCAAATTCCTTTCCACCCCAGAGGCGCCCTGAAGGGGAAAGCACCAGGTAAAAATCCCAGCCCACACCGGGATTCGAACCCGAATTCTTCAAGTTAGGAAGCCAGTGCCCTGACACTTCGCCACCGCGGCTACGAGTGATTTATGTACATTCATTCAATTATATTACAAACGTCCAGAAGGATGTTATATTTTTCGCTCCTTCCAAATTAAACAATGCTATTTTTTTAGAAACAATTTATAGTATCTACTGCACGCTTTTATTCACATAAAAACAGTCAGCAGAACAACAGAAATAATTTTCTATATAAACTAGTGGTGCTACAGAATGGCACAGACTTTCCCGTATTAGTTTTCTATTTTCCTGGGTCTTCGCTAGCTATTCGGAATTGTCACATACTCTTTCTTGCCAGCTACCATCTATCATCGCCAAAAGTACATTTTTTTTTTCCTTTTCTTAATTTTTCGGTTTCCTATTGGTAGAACAGAAACATTAATTTTAGAATATTAAAGATCACAAAAACCTAGCCGTAAATGGCATTTTTCTTTTAAAAATTATGTGCCGTTTAAGAGAAAATGGCGTTTTAGCACTACTAAAAATGCGAAATTTGAAGCTCATTTACAGAAAATTTTTGAGTTTTCAAAATACTTTATTTGAAGTTATTTGAAGCACTTACACTCACAAATATAATCATCTTTACAAATTGCGGATAATGTGCATATTAAAGATGTGAGAGATCTTTCAAAAAATTTACATTTATATAATTTTTGAAAAAAACAAAAAAAACTCAAAATAAACTTCACGCTATACTAATGAGTGTAATTAGCACTATCTGTTACAAAAGTTTCAAGAAAAAAATTGCAGCCATATACGAGAAAATGACGTTTGAGCATTTCTGAAAATGCCGAAATTTGAGCTACTTTTCACAGAAAACGGTAGTGTTTTCGAGAAACTTTACTTGACATTATTTAAAGCATATATACTCGTAAATATAATAATGTAAAAAATCGCCGATAATGTAAATATTAACGACGTGAGAGACAAGTAAAAAAATTTAAATTTTTGTAATTTTTGAAAAAAACAACCGATAGACCAAAATGGCTTTTATGTCATTGATAGAGTACATTTACCACTATCCCTACCAAAAGTTTAAAGAAAAAATTTGGAGCCGTTTTTTGAGAAAATTTTGTTTTTGTAATTTTTTAAAATTGCACATATTGCACGCAATATTGCACGAAAACTACCAAAATTGTGAAAAACATTTACATGATCTTTATTAAATAACTCAATATGCAGAACAAATTTTATTTGAAGAAAAAATCTCTATCTTCAATTTTGTAGTTGGAGAAAGATGCCGAAAAAAATTCAAACTTTCACAATTTTCGAAAATTCAGAGCTGTACGTGAAAATCGGACCTATGCCATGTTAAAAAGTGTATTTTCCTCTATTCATACAAGAAATTTAAAGAAAAAATTTGGAGCCGTTTTTGAGAAAATGTTGAAAATCCCCGGGGGGGCTTCATATAAAGTACCCCCAAATTTTAAAGAATCTTTTTCAAAATCACAAAGCTTCGACTAGAATCAGATCGACTGGGGAATATCAATTTTGAAGAAAATCGACCGAACGGTTTAGGCGCTAGCGTTGACCACAGACGGACAGACGGACGGAATGCCGTCAATCGATTTTTAAGTATAAAGAAGCAACAAATCATGGATTTTGACCACACCACGAGATAGAGGATTTTTTTCTTAATTTAGCAACTGGTTTTATCCACTTATTCGTTTTCACGGCCCGGCAATTAATTTTTTTTCCGCCGAAAATTGGCCATTTTTTCGCGCAGCATTACATAACTTTCCCTATACTACGTATATCACTCCGTGTATACGTACGTATACGGGAAAGTAAAAAACATTTTTAAACGGAATTTTCAAAAGTAAATTACTGTGGTCGTTCTTCACCAGAACAGTTGTAAAGCGACATTAAATAAATAACTTTAAAAAATAATATGGGCTAGGATTCGAAGATATGGAAAAAAAACGAATGACGAAAATAGAGTAGATGACAGAAAAAGGAGAAAAGAATGTTAACGGAGAATAAAACGCCGTCTAGTTTTTCCAAAAAGTAGCTCGCATACTGCTCAAGAACATCAAATAAAATACTCTCGTATGACACTGCAATAAATTAAAATACCTTAACAAAAACGTTTTTCGCGAATTTTACAATGACATAGAGTATACAATACAACCGTTCTTTACGTATCAAGAATACAAAAAACAGTTTCTATTCCATAATACAAGATGTACGAGTAAATAGGAAATATTTAATATCGGGCGACTTTTCCTTGAAGGCTTCCTGTCGCATAACGTCAGCTGTCTTAAGAGTTGAGTTTTTAAAATTCAATCCGTACCAGCAAAATGAGAAAAGGCAGAACAGTACGGTCAAATATTCGCATTGTTCAGACAAAATTGACACTATTTCATTGTTGTTATTTTTGAGTTCTTGGGTATCTAGCAAAAACCATAGGCACCTCTCACATGGCCAGACACTGGATAGTTTGATCATGATTACATAGCATAAACATCTGATTTTATTTTGGTCAACACTTACAAAAATGCCTATGAAACATATTTCATTATGAATTTGCTAAAGAACGTGACAAAAAGTTTTCTTCTTTCAATTTTTTTGAATTGAAATTTATCTCTTTTACTGTAGTAAATGTGATTTCTTTCCATTTTAAGAAATTTCAAAAATTTTCAAAATTTGAAATGGTGAAATAGTTTAATATTTTACCTACAGTTACATTTGTTTCTAATATACATTGTGTTCTATAAAACATTTGTAATGAGATTCTTGCTGCTCATAGCTTATTAACACATAAAATAATAGGTCGATATTCCTGAATCATGATTAAAAGTCAGGAAATCCTTGTAAATAGTAAGCATTTGAATAAACATAGACAAGATGGCTATTTGACTATGAAAACACAAGCCAATTGCTATATTTTGTACATTAAATACAAGATCATTCACATAATTCTGATTGTAATATTACATGATTTAATAGTCATGTAAAGGATCACAACATGACAGGTCTAGTTTCGTTATTTCAATTAGCTAAGCCAACCCACGATGATTTAAATAGTGGCCATTATTTCTAATATCTTCTTTTATTTACAAAGAAGCTGATCAAATATATTCATTTTGCAAAACAGTTTTCTTCCTAAAAAAATCCACAGATCAAAACGTGGTGCAGAATGTTAAAAGAAAATATAGCAGTGATGATTAATCAAGAAGTGATTTCTTTTCTTTAGTGATTATAAACATTCATTAAAAAACAGAAATTTTCAGTAATTAAAAGAAGAAAGATTGTACATGTATAATCACAAATGACTGTTGATGATGTAATAAAAACTATTCTATCTGGAACTCTCATTGTCTGTGTAGAACGCTTTATGAAAATGATATTAACACTCCATCGGCTATAAATTTCAATAATAATTGATGGTAAAGAAATGACCATCAGTAACACTCATATTATTTTAGATTGTATTATTTCTTCTGATTAGAAAACGACCAGTAAGGTTAACTGGTGTAAGCTGAATGGATAATACATATGGTATTTTAATATGTATAGTTTTTTGTGCTTCCCAAAAAAAATATTTCAAAATTTAAAAACATTCCACAATTTTTCCTCTGTTGCATTGTTTAATTGCTTAAGATTATGCAAATATATTCTTCATTTTATTTTTCATAATCTTAATCTTTTCAAAATCTGCAATCATAACAATCATAATGTTTAACAGAGTAATATATGTAACTTTGTATATTCACCTTTCTAATCCATTTATAAAAAACAAAAATATTATTTACCAGAAATAAATATGTTTTGGTGAGCAGAAAAGCACATATGTTTTGCATTAATTGCAACGTATCTCCCAGAATAATTTGTTCACAATACCATCATCTGATCTTATATTTCTTAGCCAAAGTGTAAAAAAGTCTGTCATAAATGACTGCAAAATAGTCCAGATGATTAAATTAATAATTAGAAATATTACTTAGACTTTTTTTCATCTTTTCAGGCAGAGAATTCTATAATTTCAACATCTTCTACCACATAGTATGTATTAATGTACATTTAAAAAAATCTTATTATAAACTGATAACGTTTAAAATCCCCATCCTTTAATTTAAATTTCCTTAAGCTTTTTCAGATGAATGTTATCATTGTATTAATTAAAATAACATTATATATCACTTGGTGGTTTAATATAACTCTGTTTCATGTGGCTAGCTAAATAATGTGCCCATTTCATTTTCCAACTAAAGTATAAAATGCTATCTTGAAGTTGAAAAATACTATTAATTGTATTAAAATATAATCAATATGTTCAATTTGTTCAAGAACAAAACACTCATTTGCAGCACATATTGGGTCAGTACTCCACAACTGAAATCAAGAGCCAATGAGCCACTTCAAAAGGTAGACTTATTACAACATACATTATAATACTCAAATTACAATTGTCGAATAATATTTCTATTTTTAAATACCAATGCAACCACTTCCTTGCAATCCCTGGTGTTATACACATTTGTGTATAACCAATCACTTTCAAAATCTATAGGCCTAGAAATGAAATTCAACTTCAGGTACTACATTAAAGTTACCATTCACAAAGTTAGTATTTTCATTAATAAAATTATACATCATAGTTAAATGATAGTCTATTTTATGAAATTTATTTGCACAAATACATTGCATTCTTCACCTTTTCAATGAATTACTAGACTTCACAGATTGTAACATATTTTGTGTCAAAAATCTGGTTCATCTAAAGGACATTTTATAAATATTTTATGGAGATAATACTTGTAAACTTATAGAGGAATACTTTATAAATGAAATTTATCTATTTGGGAAAAAGATCTAATGACAAACTTAGCACTGTTTGTATTGTAGTTAGTTTTTTATCAAAATGTATTATAATGTCAAATCCAGAGAAATATAGTCAAAGGAATAATTCACTGATTCTAATGCATGCTAGCAAAGAATTTTTGAAACATTTCCACAACCTTGATTTTTAAGTATTCATATAAAGAATAGTATAAGGATATATGCATTTCTTACCTCCATACAGTGACATACCAGTTCCACGAAAATGAGGATTTCTAATACAGCGATGTAACTAATAAATATTATGCTGATGGTGCACAAGTATGTCCGAACGCTGTCGATAGCTATCCGTTCATTGGGGCGCATATGCTCGATTCCACATGGCTTATACGTAAAGAACTCTTTGCTATTATTTAACTTTTTGCCTATATCTTGCTTAAATAAAATGAAATTTTTAAAATTACGTCTTTATAAGACACCAACTTTTTAAATAAAGTTACGGAATACAAACAAACGTCCTCGTACGACGGTCGTGTCGTCTAAGGATGGAAGATCTGCGTAAGCCGGTAGTTGGGCCGAAAGTTGCGTGTAACCTTCAAATACCTCATCACTCAATTTCTTGAGATACTTGAGTATATCTTCCATCGTAAAAGCTAGAATGGACCGAACGTGTTTCCGAAAACTATTGACACTGTGTCCTACCGTCACTATTGAATCACAGCTTGTGTCCAGATCGAAATGGTTGTACCACGGTGCAAGGCCTACTGAAACATTTTGAATATATTCTTCAAAGAGTTATTACTAGACCGTGAAACTTCATGCAGTTGCATATTTTTATTGATTGCGCATATCGAAAGGAAATGTATATAACTTTATCTTTCACCAAAAATAAAACAAATCTAGCCCGTTTTTATTTTGTATGTTTATGAGATTTTTTCTTTAACTGCATTTCAATGTATGCGGCATATATTTAAGTGCATATATTTTTGTGTAAAGTGGGTCGAAATCGGATATGTTCGTGTTCTCTTTCAAAAGAAAAGTGAATTAAACCATGCCAAGGCCATGACTGTTTTTTCTCTTGAAACGATTTACTTCCCGGAACTTTATTCGTGCTCATGAACTTAGTGAGCTGGACAAAATGTTATACGGTATCTTGTAACACTCGCTTAATATATATTTTTTATTATAATGTTTGAAAATATCTCTTATTGTGCGTGTTTTGTATTACAGAGTAAAATGAAGATTACCTATAAATAAATGTTGCTAACTACACTTTTTTCGCGCATATTCTTAGTTGTAAGCGCATGGTTATGTTAAGTGCGTGATTACATGCATATATTTAACTTTTAGAGAGCACGAAATTTCGGGATCTAATTATTACAATTCATACACTACGTAAAATGTGCATGAATTGCGTGTCTAAGGTTTCGAAGTCATTACAATTCATAGTGTATAATATGCCTTCCATACCAAATAATGCATAATGGTCATTGCATATGTAAAACGTGTGTTGCTTTAAGCAGTTTAGATTTTTCTAATTCTCGTAAGTCGCAAAACAATCAGCAACTATTTGTCTGGAAAGCTCCAAAGAAAAGCTAAATTATAAAATGAGAATAAAAATTTGCACACTGATTTTAGGTGTATATGTGTAGTGTAATATTTCAAAATTATTACATCAAAAGTAGCCTATTGTATTTAGGAAAAGAAGGAAATAACAAATCGTAAAGTGAAAACAAGTCGAAGTAAAATGGTGCGACCGATAGCGTACAGTTACAGAAAGTTATAGGCTAAGAAAACAGTTTCAAGGGTTCGAACTCTATCGGGATTTTAGAAGTGTCGAAGTTGTTCATACGCCTTCGTTCGAATGGAAAGCAAAGCCGATTGTCTCGGGCTCAATAATAACAATGAATTGTAGATAGAATCATAGTTTCAGACGAGACAGATAAATCAACTTGACTGGATGCAAACCCGCAGCCTTCGGTTCCGTGTTCTTTGGCGATGCTTTAAAAGGGTCCCGATTCAGAAAGTATTTTTTGAGGTAAGAGGGCAGTTGTAGTTCGGTCCCGTTTTAAATATTTGAAATAATAAATATATTTTAACTGTTAGCATACTTTTTTAATGTTTTTTTACTGATACGTTATTGTTTGTTATTGCCTTCGAAACGGAGGTCGATGTACATTGCAAAGGTTACCTGGATCGAGAGGATCATGGTCAGGAGGGAAATATGAAAACAGATTAAAGGTACTACAGTTATCTTACAGAGGGAAATATGAAAAGGAAACCCGAGTCAATTTAACAACCAGTTAAATAGTAAACCTCAATCAATAAAATTACGTAAAACATTAAAAACTTGTATTACCACGGGCGTTAACTGGTTCTAGTGATCGAGGGGCGACAACTAGCCCGGTTTTTTGTGTCCTGGGCTTTGGTGCATAAATAATTCTCTCCTTATAGGATTATGCACTTAATATGTGGTCATCGTTTTAAATACATTGAGTAAAATCACTAATGAATGTTGGATTTTGGGGGTCCATGGCCCCCATTCCCCACCCTTCCCTCCCCCACCCTTTGCCCCCGATGCTCTACGTACTTGGGCTATCGAGTACTTCTCCACTATTTTCTACTATCCACTTCATATTCTTACTTCAGGTGTTACAACAGCAAACACTTTCTCTTATGAATTGTAACGGTTAAGTAATATGATACTGCGGTTTCTATCCTAATTATTGTTCAGCCATCGACAGTTTAATCGCTAGTGTTCTGCGGTTTCATAGCTTGCGAGGCGTAAGCGGTTTTTAATCGCGAGTGTTTTGAGACAGTCAGAACAAGCACTTTTTGGGTACAGGGGATCGATTTGGGCGTCACCGGGAGGAGGGGGGACGCTAGCCTCAATATACTATTTTGGTACGTAGGATTTATCGGAGGGTACCCTCTATACCTTATCTACTGAGTAGCCGTCTCACAGTAATTTGGTCCTGGCGACTTCCATGACAGGGATCTCCCAAACAGCCCATTTCCGTAAAAATATCTTCTCGACATCAAATTTTTTCAGCATTATATATTTACTCTGTATGTACTAGTATTCAAGGCAGTACGATTTGCAGACTACATTTTTGTCAGAATCTTACAGATTTAAATATTTTCATGGTGTGTACTTTAGATCTGTATTTTTCAATGTCAAATATATAACACCATACGAAGCCAATGCCACAAGAATAGATAAGAAAATGAAAAAATAAAATTAACTTGATAAATCATTGAAGCATGTAATGTGCTTCAATTTGTTTCTTTGTTAAGTATTTAGGTAGCAATGATTTTATTGATAAAACTTTTTTTTAGAATGAATGAAAATATGGTTCCAAAAGGAACTATGTACTCTGCACAGTGAATTTGCATTTGAATCTCATATATAAATGGCCTAACACACATAAAACATGGTTGTTTTGGGCTTATGATTGTGGCATGCTATAGAATCAAAGACACCAAAACCACCAGTAATATTCTATCTCTTTGATCTAGCAAAATAACCATCATTCATGAATGAATGATGAATCATTGTGTAATTGTCCAGGATATTCAAGTATCAGTTCAAATATTCCCTTAGATTCTACACGACAGTAACTAAATGTAGTTAACATAAAATATATTTGCGAGAATTTTTTAAAATATGAAGTTCGCAGAGTACTCAAGAATTTAAGTTAGAATTTGAATTAACTGACAATCCTATTTGTTTTAAAATATCTCCTCTTTCTTCTTTATAAAACTTTTTATCACTTTTCCTTCAAAGTTAACTGCGATATGCTATATTTAGATTAATCTAAATTAAAAAGTTCTAGAAGCTCTAGAACTGACTGTATTTGTTCCACAAATACAGACCTATAGATCTATATGTAGTACATGGTTTATTCAAGGTAATGTCATATCTCTTACATTCATTGTTGGACACGCAAGTAGTAATACTTGTAAGTACACAAAAATAATAATAATAATAATAATAATAATAATAATAATAATAATAATAATAAATTGCTTTATTTGGAAGAGCCCACATTTTGCGCAAAGTATTGTAGAGGCACTGACAGTCACCGGATCAGCTCCTTAGGTAGCTGGTTGCAACCTGGAGTAGATTTTATATTCAGCCGACTCATAACATCTTTAGTTGTCATGTAATGGAAAAATAATAATAATATTATTAATAATAATAATAATAATAATAATAATAATTATAATGATAATAATAATAATTCTTAAAATTTATTGTTATCTCTTTAAATATCTGTAAAATTTTTGGAGTGAATTAACCTAATGTAATTTTAAAAAATGTAGTAATATTGAAACAAAGTAGAATGTAGGAACTACATATTCAGTTAAATATGAACGTCAAAGGAGGCAGATTTCTTTGTCTAAATATTCCATTTATCTGATAATTTCAGATAGCCTATCCAATGTCAAATTAACCAAAGTTCATTGTATTTAAAGTTCATTGTAGGCGTACTTGCAGAAAATTCAAATGATACATAGGTACACAAGTACGATATCATCTGTGATTGCGTAGACTTCCATAGACACAGCAACCCAACATACACAGCTTATTTCAGACAGTCAAGATTATAAGGGCCTACTTGTGTCTTGTACTCATAACTATTCATTTTTAAAATAATGGAACACAATACATCAACTACAGTATCACTGTTTATTGTTCGCTATTTTTCTACCAAATAGAGGTATAAAAGTGTTTGAGAACTATTTTATGAAAAATTTTAATAATTTTCAATCCCCCCTCTCTGATTAATGTCAAAATATGTTTTCAATTATTCATATTCACAGTTTTGGCCAAATATGGTTTGTGAGTAATTCCTTGGAAACATTCTAGGTATGTACACATTTTTAGTGGGAAAAAATTATTAAAGAAATTAAGATTGCTTAGTATAGGTACATCAATTTGCTTGACACCTTATTTGTTTTATGGTAATATGATTTACATTGCAAATAAAATTTATATTAATTCTGAGAAAGTATGATAATTTAAATCTAATTTTCATTATCGTCAAGTTAATATTAAGCATAAAACAGTCCATATTTAAAAAAAGAAAAACTCAGCATCAATTGATTATTTCTGTATGTTTCAGAATGTTCTAAAATCATTGTCAAAGTTAGTAACTAATACAGTAATTTCAGATTCATCCTATCATTTTGTCAATTACCATAGGAAATCTTGAAAGTTCAGATATTTGAAAGTAAAAGATAATTAGACAGAAGAAATAATGTTTATAAGTGAAGAAATGACGATAAAAAAGTAATAGTACAATGAAGGTTCTCATTTGTCAGAAATGAAAGCAGTGGTAACTATATAACATTTTCTGCCATTTCAGCCAAAGAAACACTTTCTTTCTTTGTCAACTAGTTACTTTATTGCATTGCGCAGGTTGCCACCAGTGGCGAAGCTAGAGGGGGGCAGGGGGGGCGGTCCACCCCTGGTGTCACCATCTTAGGAGTGTCACCATCTTAGGGGTGACACCAACTAGAAAATGTTATAGTTAAAATTATACGCTAATTATTTAAAAATTATATTTATTCTCAATTGCATACAGTTTTTTAAAATATTGTAAATAAATTTAATGCACAAATATACATTTATTTTTGTTACATATTGTATAAACTATTCAGTAATACATATTTTTTATATTTAATTTATGGGGGTGACACCATTATTTTGCCCTGGGTGACAGCAACTGGAGCTTCGCCACTGGTTGCCACTGCTCTTCCCTTCACTTTCCTCCCTCATTCTTCTCGTTCACAAAGTCCACACTCACTGTGTGTCCACATGGTGATGTTTATGAGTGACAGAGCAATCATATTAGCTGAAATTTTTTTATTAGTTTTTTAAATAGTTTAAAAATTTCATTACAAACTTTGAAAAGTTTGGTTTATTGTATTTTAAAATTTTTATTTAAGTTTATATGTCCTTTTTATTAGATGCTTGATTAATAATGTATCACTTTTAGTGAAAGAGCAATTCTGTTTCTTTTCACCAAAAGCATACCCAGTTGGGCCGCAAACTTTGCTAGCACATTCTTTATAAGAAGGTATTATCGAAATAAAAACAATTTTGTTATAATTGGTCTAAAACAATTATTCAAATTTGAAATGTTGATAGTTCTAGTAAATTAGAAGAGAAAAGTTATTCATTATTGAGAGTTATCCTAATTTGCTAATTATATTGAATTTGCATGAAAATGAATTCATTGGTTGGTTATTACATTAATGGATTTTAATTCATTTTTTTTATTACCATTTGATTTCCTACCAATTTGTCAACATTTGGACATCTCATCGCTAAACCCTTGTGCACTCTTACAAAAACATAATGCCTCTCTAATTACCAAATCTATTGGCTACTCCCAAGTCAATTTCAGACTTCTTTTTCTTGTATCTTTACTTCCAGAACTTGCCTCACCACTCTTTCATTGTCTATTCTATAAGCATACTATTGTATTTGTTTTCTTTGATTTTTTTTCTTCAACTTTGGAAAGTTGGAACACTCTCCACTTAACTAAATTTTGTGGAGAGGAATTATTTGCCTAGCTTTTGTTCTCAGTGCCTCTGTTATATGTATACACAATCTCTCTAGTGTATATAAAGGCTTGTCATTTATTATTTTTTTTCCATTTACAGAAAATTAAATATTATTTTACAAAATGTACCATAGTGTTTTTAAAAGAACTTGATCAAGAATTTCAGGCTCGCAGGAATGGCACACATTGTTGGAAAAACATTGTTTTGGAAGAAGAAAAGAAAACACACTTCAATTTGAAGCAGAGGATTACATTAAGAATAATGTGTGAGGAAGCGTATAATTTGTAACGCATTTTGACTAAAATACCAGTAAAGCTGGCTCACAAATACATATTGGGGTCTCAAGAAGTATTGTTTAACTCTTAAATTTCAGAAAGTACTGAAAGTACACTAGCGTTTTTATACAATACAGTGTATAAGGAAAATTATTTTGAATTATTACTCTAGACATACCCTACTGGGCCCTCTGAAGCTGATTGTGTAGATCAGGATTATTTGTCATAGTATAGTCTGTCTTATCAGAATGTAATGCCATTAAAACATTTAATAAGATCATTTGAAGTTTTGGTAGGTTAATAGGTTTCTTGAATATATATTGAAGAAAAAAATCAGATAATTTTATTTTCCTAATTAGGTTTTTCAGAACTCTATACCTTGCAAAAATATTTTGGAAACACAACATTTTTTTGGTATAAACAGTGAAATTTGAGTTGTTGCTTTTGCGACAAAACCCCAGCACACAATGGATCTCATATAATGGGATTGTGATATTCGATGATGATTAGGATATTTGATGTATGAATGTTTTTCTGAAATGAAAAATCTTAATCAATGTAGTAGGTGATCTTGTTCAGCAAAGGGGAGATCTAGAATGTATTTTACAGAGTGACATGATTTGGACCACACCCCCAAATATGTATGGAAAATTTAAATATTGATAAAACATAAAAATTGTTTAGTTCATATTTTTTTAAATATGTATTTATATACTCATTTGGAATATATTGCAATCAATATTAGATAATTATTTTGAATAAAATGTAATTTAAAAAATTTAAGGAAAAACATATTTTTCATATTACTAACCTTAAATTAGTTATTAGGGAAAAAGTTAAGACAATAGTAATTACTGACACAACACTACATTATCAACGAGAAATTTGTTCTCAGCAAAATAGATGTCCAATTTGTTTCCTTCATCCTTACCACTGGAAACTGTAAGCAAACAGTTTATTTCCCCACATGACATATGACAGACAAAAGTATTGAGCTCTCATAGTAACTGTAATGATAGTAGATTAATAAAAAACCCTACTAAGAAGTCTTTTTATAAATATTCTGTGGTAAAAATTATCAAATTAAATAAGAAGTAAATTTGATAAAACACATGATTTCGTATGAATCTATTATGAAACTGGTGGCTGATACTTCAGAAATGACAATATATGGTACATGAATGGGAAGAAATTTTCACATAAAACTTGATAACAGAGAAATAAGGAAATGAACAGTATTTTCAATTGCTTATCCATGCTCAAATACAAACAAAGAACACAAATTCTTTCCACCTCATGGCAAGTCTACTTTAATAATTTGTCTGAAACAAGATCAGAGGTTTTATGATTATTATTTCTTATATGACTAATTAGTTTTTAGATTTCAATTTCATGTTTCCATTGATTTTCATAATGTCCCAATTTCAAATTTTTGTAATCTAAGGATAAAAATTGAAAAATATAAAAAATTATTTTTGAATTATCCAATTGAAATTACCCATATTTAATTACAAAAACAGGTTACATAGGACAGGAATCTTACCCAACTATTAAAGTAAAATAAAACAAGTCCACTTCAGTCAACTAAGATATTCCCTATTAATATTATTTCTAAGTTTTCTTCGAGTGTCTCTCAAGGTAAAAATCCTTGTGTTGAATATGCACAATAATCTTAATAACAAGAACCAGTTCTTTTTCAGCTGTATGGACTGAGTGGTACACACAATAGTCACAGTCCTTTTTGAAAGGTTTAATCTCATGAAAACAAAGAGTGGATTATGAGGTTGCCATCTCGGAGCGTGTGGTAGCGGGTGGGAGTGATTGGGATTGAGTGAGAGTGAGTGGGAGCGGATGGGAGCGAGTGGGAGCAGGTTGGTGTAAGTGGGAGCGGGTTGGAAGTGAGTGGTGAGAGGGTGGGAGCGAGTGGGAGTGAGTGGGAGCGAGTGGGAGCGAGTGGGAGCAGGTTGGTGTAAATGGGAGCGGGTTGGAGTGGGAGCGGGTGGGAGTGAGTGGGAGCGAATGGGAGCGGGTTGGAGTGAGTGGGAGCCGGTGGGAGGCGAGTGGGAGCGGGTGGCAGCGGGTGGGAGTGAGTGGGAGCGAGTGGGAGTGAGTGGGAGCGAATGGGAGCGGGTCGGAGTGAGTGGGAGCCGGTGGGAGCGAGTGGGAGCGGGTGAGAGCGAGTGGGAGTGAGTGGGAGCGGGTGGGAGTGAGTGGGAGTGGGTGGAAGCAGGTGGGAGCGGGCGGGAGCGGGGGAAGCGGGTGCGAGAGGGCTGATGTGGGTGGGAGTGGCTGGGAGCGTGAGCTAATAGGTGAGAGCGGGTGCGTTTGGTAGGAGAGTGCGGGAGAGCGTGACAGCGATGAGGCGAGAAGCAATGGAAGCAATGGGCGTGGGAGCGGGGGGGTGTAGGGCGTGTGGGGGCGGGTCTGTGTGGATGCGATGAAAGGAGGAGTGTGGGTGGGCAGGGGAGGGCGCCAAGCACAAGCGAGAACGGTTGGTTGGAACACGGCGGTTGGCAAGAGGAACACGACGTGGGGAAGGGGCACATAAAATTGTTTCCCTCCACCGGGAGAGATGGCTCAGCGCATCAACCTGATGTCACTGCAGTCACTCTGACCCGGAGGTCCTAGCTTCCACTCCCGACGGCGGCAGGATTTTACACACTAGCTTGTCAGCTGGGTCGAATTCAGTTACTGTCAAGAGGAGAATTCGGCTGCTCTGATCGGTAGTTTTCCGTGGTTCCTCCGATCAACATCAGGCGAATGCCGGAGCAGTACCTTAACAAACGGGCCACGGACCGCGCGCGATCTTTCCTTCCTCTTCCTTGTCCTATCCTCACCCCCTTACACACACTTACACCAACATGCACTAGACTACCACACATGCCGAGAGACCGGTCGGGAGCTTACAGGTTGTCCCGGCTGGGGCGGTGCCCCGCTGGTGGGAGATATCTGGTTGAGGGGAAAACCCCGCTAGTCGACTGTAGGTCGGCGCCAGATCTCGCCATCCATCGGGGAAAAGAACACTGCCACCACTGAGAAAACACTACACTTACGGGACTAATGACCTAAGCACTTGACGCGCCTGAAAACACGAATCAATCAATATTTCCTCTCACATGAAGCATCGTGACGCGAGACATGTTCTGTCGCCGGCACCCTGAGCGTGATAAAGCCTCCCGTCTGGGGCAAATGCGAAAGTAATAACAGTACGCAAGTACTTAATCTCAAGTACTCAAAACGCAAGTACTTAATCTGTGCTCGGAAATAAGGAATTCATGTCGAATTAGTTACCGGCTTAGGTGGCTAAGGCATCGAGGGCCTAGGGTTCGTGTCCCGATCCTGGCAGGATTTTAGACATTAGATGAATAGTTAGATGCCGCACATGTCGAGAGCTCAAGGCTTTTTCCGGATTGGGGCGGGACCCCCGCTGGTGGGAGATACCTGGATGAGGAAACCCCGCAAGCCGACTTGAAGGTCGGCGCTGGATCTCACATCCAACGAGACAAGAGCACCGCCACCGCCCTGTGATGAAACATGCGCAAACTTAGGCCTAATGGCCTTACTGGCAAACTTAGGCCTAATGCAACGGTTAGCGTACCGGACTGTCATACCCAAGTTTGCAGGTTCAAACCCGATCGAAGCCGTGGATTTTTAAGGGCGAAAAAATCCCTCGTACTCCTTCCTTTGGAGGGGAAGTAAAGCCGGCTGTCCCATGTTAGTAGATTTACTTGCAAGTAAAAGATCCTCAAGCCTAAATGACTCCTCTGAGCTAAATTCAAATTGCTTGTTTCGTCGCCCGAGATAATACCTTCTTTCTCCGCTAGGTGGTGAAAGGAGCGTAGAAATTTGCGTGGTCAGGCGGAAGAGCGGGCCTGATGGCCCGAGTCTCGCCAAGTAAAATAAGGCATTAACTAAACTAAACTAATCATTATTGCCAAGGACTAATCACCATTGCCGTCAACGCGCCCAGAAATACGAAATGACCATTCAATCAAACCATTTAATGGTTTCGTTTCACATAGATTCACTGTTTCTCTTTCCCTGAGGGCAAATCCCTTCTCAATTTTAGGCAACGTAAACAGAAAATAACTCAATATGCAAGATTTTTCAAGACAATGACATCTTCTCTTTCCTTTGATTATTTCAAGAATTCTCTATTTTGTTCAATACGACTATCGCTACGACATAATAGATGGATTTTTAATCATCGCCTTTCTACGTAAGCAGTAATTTGAGACCTGCGTCGTTCTTTTAAGCGTTCCTTTCTCTAGAACAAGTTTAATAAAAACATTGAAGCAATTTTGAGAAGAGTTTACAACTTCTTTGAAGCTTCACGTTAAGTGACCCAAAAACCCGCAATGGCTGCCTTTGTAAATGGCCCCGATGTTACGTCGGGCGTTCCATAGCGGCGACAGGTAGCGGCACTCCTTGGTCACGTGACCAATGCCTCTTGAATCCTATCCCACCTTACCTGCAAACAATATACAGTTTACATTAGGAATCAAGTAGACAATCAATCATATAATAGGCACACCGACAGGTACACCTATTATTTCGCTCAAAGCTGCGGTAATTATGGTTAGGATTGGAGGTACAACGAAAAATCGAGTTCTTTTCCGTTAGATATTTGAACAATACTTTGCTAGTCGTTCAATCAAATAGACCTCTTTAGTCGGGAAGTTTAATAATTTCAAAGAACATATTAGTTTACGGTTGAAGAGGAAGCTGATCTAAAAGACTTTTTAGATGCAAAATTTCCAGGATTGAATCCTCACTCTATACTAATTGGAATTGAAAACAAATTTATTCTGGCCTCACCTTGAACTACTTCTCAAGACATCCTGAATCTGTTTAAAAATCTATTGTTCATAATTTTGTGAATAAAACGATGCAATAATCTTCACAATTACATAATAAAAATCTTAAGAAAGTATTCCATTCTTCAACTTAACAATATATCCTGTACAGTTTATCAAGAAAACGAATACATCATGGCTATCCCAAATACAGAGATTGGCCCATTGCAGAAGTAAAGTTCTAGATTAAAACGTGAACCAGATTTTCATCAGCTCATGTCTACCGTTCTTGTCACAAATCAATTACACTCTAAAAGTAGTGATGTTACAAAGGCACAAACTTTCTCGTATTATCTGTAACGGCTCCGCAATATTATACTACTACATGAATCTGTAAAAGTTTTTCCAAACAGCAACATTTTTTTCTCCGCGCCGACACTCGAACTCAAGTCCCCCGAGTGAACTCGCCGTGAGCCTTGCTATTACCCCAGGTAGCCGCTCTGACAGACCGACTTGAGCCGACACATAAAAATATAATCTTCTTCTTAATATTATTATTATTATTATTATTATTATATTATTATTATTATTATTATTATTATTATTATTATTATTATTCGCGTATGGGCTACTACTGATCGTGCAACACGTTTCTCTCTTCCGAGGTCCAGTCGTATTCTATCCTGGAGAGATCAGCGTGTGAAATTATAGGGATCATCCTTTCGGCCGCATCCATTGTTTAAGACAAGGTTGTTAGCCTTGAATAACCAGTTATGAGGTTACAGGATGATATTCTTATAATTGTCTTATATATTATTTCCAACACGAAATAAGGAAACAATTGGAGCGTTTTTTTAAGAACATTCCTTGTGCTATCCTTGGAAAACGTTGAAGAAAAAAAGTGCAGTATTTGAAAAAACGATTCTATGTATTATAAACTCCATAAATTTCAAGCACATATTAAGCACAAAACTACTCGTTTTTTCAAAACATTGTACATGACTTGTTTTTGAAGAGCTGAGCTTTTAGAACATATTTTGTCGGTCGTCAATTTTGTAATTTTGAAATGTTAAATTTAAACCCGACCGAAGCGCTGAGTGAGTACGTGCTCTTAGCCACCTCGACCATTAAGGTCGGCTAGACGCTTTTTTCCTGAATGAAATCTGTTCATTAAAGACAGATTTCGAAATTAAGTCAAGGCACGCGTTTTCCGGTGCACCAGTGCCATCTTCAATGTGTGTTGTTATCAGGTACTTTTCGGTACCATTTTCACTTTCAGTCTGATTCCAGAATGGGAGAAAACGTGTATCGCTGTACCCCCCTCGCCATCTTCGTTGTGTGTTACCACGTGTTCCCTTCAGATTCAATGTTACGCGTTTCTTTGATGCGGTACCGTGATGCGTTACTTCGCTTTTTCTGGTTTGAAATTTAATTTTATTTAATGTCATTTATGAGTAAATTAGTTTATCCCATGGATATTTGCGTGTTTATTACACGTTCATTAATTTTCCGTTTTATGGTGGTTTTGCAGACGGAAATGTGAAAAATAAGTATACTAAGCATTTTCCGTTATCGCGTTTTCTCGCTTACGACGTTCCCTTGAAGAACGTACTAACGAGATTCTACTGTAAGCTTTCACTTCTCCCCATAGCTCGTCACACACAGTTTTTAACTGTTCTTGACGTAAATAAATAAATAAAAAATAAATAAGCAATTATCAATAGGTAGGATGCTGATTCTGATGTGATACGGGGAGTAGGAGAAACTAAGCTCGCCGCAGTCACGAGGTGGAAGCCTCCATATCTCGTACAGGTTTCGACTCCGCAGGTTCCAGCCCTCTGCCTCGGCGTCAGCGCCGCAGGCAATGGTGCAATATGCACCTCAACTCTTAGTACTGCTTTAACGTAGTACCTCACTTTGGCAAATGAATGGGTGACCTCCACACTATATCGGCGAAAAGCCGAAGGAGTCTTACGAGGGATTTGCGCTATTACTGGGGATTTCCGCTACCCGAAAATATACTGGCCTTGTTCCAACATAACACAGTGCACTGCACATATAGTGTTAAACCTGCCTCCCAAACAAGGTACGTATTTTCTTGACGATGTAACATGCCCCACATTTCAGTCTCAGCGTTGGGAGGGAAAGAAAATTAAGATTATTAAATATTTTATTTCGGGAAGTGATGTGTGTCTTTGCGATAGAACCTCTTGCCTAAGACTTGTCTAAGACATCGGATGTTTCGGCACTAAAAAATCGCCTTTTAGGCGCCTAAAAAGGCACTCAAAATGTCAAGAATAAGGAGAAAAAGGCTCTGTCATCAATTACATTCACAATAAAATTAAAAATTATTTGTGAAACTCCATACATATTTACAACTCTTCTACATCTTGTTCTAAATAGTTTCCATTGCAATATATTACCAGTAACTTTTCAAGGATCGCAATTCTAAATCTGCAACGATTGGGAGACAAACTCAGTTTGAATACAGCGAACGATTTCTGAACCTCTACTTATGTGTCTGGCATATATTTTATAAGTGCAACATTATCAACACAGAAACTTTCTGGGAATTTACATTTATTTCCACTCAAAAAGTGCCCTCGGTGCATTGTCAATCGACCATTTTCTCAGAACATGGCTAGTATTTATGAAATGGGGAAAAGGGGGAAAATTACGTTGGTATAATTTCAGGAATCCTCTCGTATTTAAAAATACAAATACGTGAATTGATGGTTTCGTAATGAATGATCAGGTTTATTATGGTCTATTTTCTAATATCTTAGCATTGTATATAAAAATAATACATAAAAGGCAAAAAAATGCAGAAATTCTAAAGAAAAGGCATTTATGCAAAAAAAAGGCATTTATACTAAAAAAAAGCAAAAATAACCATTACAAATCTTCGTCATATGTCATCATTTGTCATGATTCGTGCATATATATATTATCAGCCTTTAAATAAGTTCGCTAGAAAAAAAATAGGCATTTCCCTAAACATCCGATGTCTACTAATTAGGCCGCAAAGATGCATAACATGCAACACAAATTATCTCGATCACTGGACCTTCTGCGACGACAATAGGACAACGAAAAAAAGCATGTAAGAAATAATTTATTAAAGTTTTACTCAGAAGAAGACATTAAATATCTAATGTTTGATATCCTCCAAATTGTTACCACGTTGGAATACTTCCACATTGTTTCTGTACTTCCACATTCTTTTGGCTAATATTGTGACCGTATTCATAATGGAATTCATGAAATTTAATTAGAAAATTGCACTTTCCTGAAGACTATTGTCTTACAATGAACATGATGGCACTTAACATGCCTCTGTTGTGGCATGAAACTAACGACCAGTGTCAATGTATAATGTTGCACTTTGTTCGTATGAGCATGGAAAAGAAAGTTTATCACGGCACCGATACTATCAGACAGTCTTAAGACTATTCTTCCTATGAGGTTCCTTCTGAAAGTATTATTAATGACCACAAATTAGTTGCAAAGAACCCAAGCCGCCCCTTAAATATCAAAGAAAAGACGAGTTAATAAAGACCATTTTAATCTCGACAATTATAAAAATAGCGAAATATAATCAACAGTTCTCTCTGATTCACAGGCATTTCATTGTACGTGACTTTCTAGACCCTTTTAAATCCGAAGGAAGATGAGGAATATTTATTAGCCCTATTATATGCTCTAATATTGTTTCTTTGTAACTTAAACGGTATTTTAATGTTGCCGGTTATTTCAGATATAATTATTTTGTTGGATTCACTGAGTAGACGAACAGTAGCGGATTAATATAGTCGCATTTCAAGTCTTCAGAATTCAATAGTTCATCTTTAAGAAGTCTTAAAAAACGTACAGCTTATCTCACCACCACAATGTCAAGTGTATTATACTAGCGTCAGACAACTTAATCATTTCTTCCAATGCACCATTTATTTCTCAGTCTTATATTTCTCAAGAATACTTGGAATTCAAGACTGAGTAAATTGCCTTTGCTCAGAGGTTCATTTGGAACGTTGGTTTTTCAATGAACTTATGATGCGGCATTCGTAGAATTTACGCGTGATCAACAGAATTCTGAACACCCAGAAAAATGTTTTCTGAAAATCAGTAGCGCGTAGAGAAAATTTCCTTAAGCATTTATTACTGACAAAACATTTGTTCCTAATTATGTTTTAGTGTTTCATTGCTAATGTTAACTAGTGCTAACACAATAATTGAGAGACGACAGAAGAAAATTAATAAACAAGAATTAATTAAATTATTTAAAGAAACGTTAATCGCAAAATCAGTGACAAATTAATTACTTTCACTTTCCTCGGTTGGTTTGTCAATCAAGAGATTAGTTAATTTATTATAATCTCCCTCCTATTTGTATTACAGATGTAAAAGAGCTAATGAATTAGGGTAAGGTCGTTCATTTTTTATGGAATTCAATAACGATTCCTGATCATTGCTGATCTCATAGTTGTTTTTAAATTACTAGATTCATCGCAATACAATGAACTTGTTAAAATTGCGTTCCAAATAAATAATATTATTCATGCTTTCCTAAATAGGTAATCATCTATAATTAGAAGGATATCTTGTAAGTGGGTGAACTGGGCGACCATCTTCGGCCGACTGCTCTGATCGGTAGTTTTCCGTGGTTTCTTTCATCAACACTAGGCGAATGCCGGAACAGTACCCTAACAAACGGGCCACGGACCGTGCGCAATCTTTCCTACCTTTTCCTTGCCCTCTCCTCTCCCCTTCTACACACTTACACTAACATGCACTACACTACCACACATACCGGGAGACCGGTCGGAGTAGTGTGTGTTCGGTAATCATGGACAAGAACGATTGTCTTTACGCCTGAAGAAACAGACTGGATTGAAATATTGCAAAGTTTGCCCAACGCCAGCGCATGTACTCTCACTAGACACCGGCGTGGCCAACACCACTCCCCCAGCTTTTCTCTCTAGACCCCCCCCCCTGCACCCAGAGCCCCCCGGTCTTCCTTAAGATTTTCATTAGGTTAAAAGCAGTCGCACCTCGCTTTTTGCTTCTTCCCGCAGGCGTGGAAAAAATCGCGCATCAATCTTCGTTGGCCGGCTGTCAATCCTACGATAGCGCCGGCCCCTCGCTCGATTTATTAATTGCGTTTATGATCATGCGGCCACTAGATTCCCGCCCCACGTCGCTTGCCCCACGGCCCCCAGGCCACCAGGCCCCCACCCACCCCCACAACCACCCCGCCCCAGCCCCACTCCCACCTCCGCCCCAACCCGCCCAACCCCTACCCCCACAAAGGTGAAAATGAACTTTCCACTGACATACGACATAGGAGCAAACAAATTTAGTCGCATTGCACATGCTCGCTTCTCTTCACTACCCCCGTGAGGAAAAATAACTTCTACCTCACGGTTTTACCCTGTCTTTTGTAAGACTGGCGTTTCCGACAGTAGGGTTTTGCCTGACCTATGCCTTTCCTCTCCTGGATTTCGAAGACGACGCGCTGCGGCGGTAAACCTCAACCTGTCAACAGCGCAGCTGCACCAGGAATGGGTGCAATTGCCTAAGAAGTGCGTGCTGATCGAAGACGACTGTCACACTTAACTAATAAATGATACTAAACTAACTAAACTAATAAATGTAACTTCATTATTTGTGCACGTTTTCTGAATTTCAGTGGGAAATATAGTTATTCAAATTAATCGTTTTTCATATTATCGCGGCAAAAAGTATTATTCTTTCGTGAAGAACATGAGGGTTCAGGGCACGAATTTATAGCTAATTTACCTTTGAAAATATATTTTATTATATAGGAGCGAATATTTTGTCAACAAAACTCGAAAAAAACCTCTTTTCTGTATTCAAATTTCGACTAGAATATGGTTTAGGATAGAGACCAAAGAATTATGAAAACGTGCACAAAATTCACTTCTCCTCATAGCTCGTCACACGCAGTTTTTAACTGTTTTTGACGTAAATAAATGAATAAAACATCCTTATGTTAACTTGCAAGGCACCTTGTGTTTGGTGTGTTGGGTGAGAGATTGCGGTGCATAGTCAATTGTGTATTCGATCACATACTATTTGCGTTTCTGTGAAACTAATTTCAAAAATTGGCCATTTAAAATATGATCATTCTTAAAATTATTTGCTTTAGGCTAAAACATATTAAAATAATCAACCGCCCGTTTAGGAACACTTTAGGTACTATTAGACGCTTACAGTAGATCTATTTTTTCATAATACGTACATATCTGCAATTATTTTCCACAACATTTTAAAGAAACTAAGCATTTGTCCTGAAATCCGAGTCTAGTACTATGGAATCCCCATGAGGTTTCCCTCGCCCCTTGCCCCTCGCTCTACTCCATCTCCTACAGCTCCATCTCCGCTAACATTATTCGCAGACATTGAAGAAGAAAAGAAAAACAATATTTTTCGGTATCAGGGACCCTCCCAAAAAGCTATTTGGATAAAATTTTGACATCGATTAATTGCTGCATTACGTATGCTATATTACATATGATTTCTGTATACAAGAAAGTTAAAGTACTATTTACACATTTTCTGAATAAAATTACTTTAAAAATTGTGATTTAACGTCCGGAGTATTGATTCATTAGAGATTCCGGGAAAGTCAACTTCTAAGGTCATTAGTCCGTAAGTGTAGAGCACATTTCCCCTCGGGGTGGCGATTATATTCTCCCCCTGGATAGTGGGATCCGTACCAACCTCACCATCGGCTAGCAGGGTTATTCCCACCCAGGGATCTCCCACCAGCTGGGGCACCCGTCCCAGTCCAGACAAGCTCTCAGCTTCCGCCCGGTCTCCCGGCATGTGTGGTAGTGTAGTGCATGTTAGTGTAAGTGTGTGTGTAAGGGGTAAGGATAGGACAAGAAAGAGGAAGGAAAGATCGCGCGCGGTACGTTTGTCCGTTTGTTAGGGTACTGCTCCTGTATTCGCCTGGTATTGATCAGAGAAAGGACGGAAAACTACCGATCAGAGCAGCTGACAGCTTGAAAATGTTCCATTGTTATTAAAAATGTTCCAGTCTCCCTATGTATCTACGCAAACCATTGACCAGCTCTCAATGTTTAGAGGCTGAGTTGATTTCGTCAACTTATATGTATATTGAAATTAGCAACACTGACGTTTATTTAATGCTTTTAAAATTCCTTTTGGTAAAATATGTTAAATTGCCAGCGTGCAGTATCACAATATCGAATGAAGCATCCTCCCAAAAACAATGCAGATATAAAGAACATCCCTGTCTTGCGCACCAAACTCCTTGATTCTTCTGTACCCCCGGTTGCTCGCCCTCCTCCGTGCCCCGCCCCACTGCCCAGTGTTGGTTGCCTCTTCCTTCCTAAAACTTCTCCTTCCTTGCCCCTTTCTCTTATCTCTCGCTACGTCCCCTGCGTCCCTGTCCTTGCTCCCAGTGCCCTCCCATAGTGTCTCCCCAATCCCACGTCTTCCCGGGCCTTCCCACCGCCCCAACTCCTCCATCTCACCACCCCTCCATCTCATCCACAACCCCTGCATTTCACCCCTCATACTTATTAGTGACTTACATATATAAATACACAGTTTACGTATTACATAGTTCCGATTTTCATTAAAATGTCTGACATAAGAAAATCCCCAAAATCTTTATACAAATAACACTAAGGTTTTCGTACAGAAAGATGTCGGAGCTTTCTATTAAAATTTCGTGATTTTAGATTTTTAAATGAAAAGGTAGTGAGCTCCAGATGTCATATAGCTTTCAATTATTAATCGTTTTTATAGTATGAAACACTAAATATAAATGTAATTTACGTACAAGTAATAGAGGGTTATTCCATCCAAAAAGTAGGAAATCTGACACTACATCTCAGAATTTAAAATATTTTGCCACCTTACTTATCATGATACCTGCATGAACTAGGTACAATATTTTTGTCTCATCATCCATTGTTTATCAACAATGGGCACTTGAATATTAGGTTAGCAGTCTGTAGACATTCCGTTATGGTTTTTTCCCGATGATATGCAAACAAGCAAAAAATATGAAAGTGACACTATTTGTAGAAGAAATATAAAGGTTAATTTATGCTAAAGATATTTTGTTGATCGTGAGTCTTTAACAATTGAGAAGTAAACAAATTCTAAAAATGCAATAAATGGAAATGTAATATTTTAAATTCTTGAATTTTGGAAGAAAAATTGCTGAAACTACTTTCAAGATACTCTGTAAATTTCATCATGGAATCTTGAATGGTTTTTAAAGTTATGAATAAAAAAGTATCTACTAGTGCACCATAAACGAACTCATCTCAGCTGCTAGAGCCGCCGCACCCCAGCGTTCTTTGTCAGCACTCGGCGTTCCTTTTTTCCTCCGCCGGCGCGATGGTGGATTTCGCAAAACTACTTCTCTAGGTGTTAATTTTGCCGTACGAGCTACATGAAGAGATACGCCAAATTCGACAATTATTTTTTGTTCACTCCAACGTTTTGGTAAACACGTTTAAAAATCATATATTTCTCACTACCTGTTTTCACATTTGAAATTTTTCTTTGAATTGTGTCAACATTTCTTCTCCATCATGCTTTCTGTACTCACATGAAATAATTCAGAAACTGCTTTATTTACGGCATTCACCCTTCTCCTTGCGTACGATTTCTCTCGGGTTTGTTTTCGCAATGACAATGATGATTGACCCAGAGGATACAAAATTTTACTGATAGAGGCTTCCTCTGCAAACTCATGGGGTTATGTTACTCTCTTCACTTGACGTTTTCACTTCACTGTCTGTTCAGTTAAGGCATTTTGGATATTTTGTGAAACACAGATAGGCATATGCTTCACCTACCACTAATTCGATATTTTCTTCCGCATGCCTCAGTTATTTTTTCTCTTACCCACCCAACTTTTGTGCTTCTTAAGTCCGAATGGATTGCCAGCACCAAAGCCTGTTAAACGTATTCACAATCTTTGGCATTTTCTTTCACGATATATCACGAACAGTAACACGCGAAAACTAAGCTGTAAACTGGTGTCAGGATCCCTTCGAAGGCATCCATGGATATCCCTAGGGAATGAACTTGGCGGTGCCTGCCTACGACCTGCGTTACCCCTCGTTGGCAAAGGCACGCGACTTTCAACCTTAAGAAAGCAAAATGCGCGTATACTTTTATTTAATAACTTTACATTTTTTAAAGATTCCATCGCGACAGTTCGCAGAATGTTTATTCGTTGGTTCTTCTGCATTGTGTAAAAATGAAAGAAAAGAAATATTACTTTGAAGAAAAAAGAAATAAAATTACTTTAATTTATTAGCATTCTTTATTACAAAAAATATCTTCAATCGTTAATATATTATCAACTGCTTAAAATAGATCATTTGTCTTCAAAATAGTATGCCCGTTTTTAAAGTTTTATTGATTTTATGAACGTCATAATTATTTTCATTATTGAGTACATTGTGTCATCGTCCATGTTTAACCCGTAATGTTGCTAAACTGCTGAGATATTAAATTCCATAAATGTCTTTTTAACTGTTCATCATTAGTAGATTAATATAATAAAATAATGAAAAAAATCTGAGACTCACTGTCAGAAAACCTGAAATTTTGCATGAAAATGACCCAGATTGCTTATCTGCCGTCATTTGCTCAAAGCGTCGTTTTGTTGTAACAAAAGCTATCTAGAAAAGTCTATCACAAGCTACCGTGTGTGAGTACGAGGTAAGAGTAAGCGAAGATGGAGCATTTCATGTTCGAAAATTAAGCATTTTAAAATCATCGATTAGTGATGTCACAACGTAATGTCATGCGTTGTGACATCACAACACATGCGACTTTGAAAGACAAAAAATGCAAACAAACTGTGATTATAATTACATGCGGTAGGGGGAACAGAGTGTCTACATACCATATACATGTGCCATAGTTGTCTACATGTACAGATCTTGATAAATATAAAAGATTTCGATTTTCATTTTCAAAAAAATTCTCTTCTTCTTTTTCATTAGCCTTCTAGAATACTGAACGACATGAAACAAGTTTCTGGGGGTTTATATTTTCCATATAGAGGATATGTAGAACATTTTTTAGGCACTATCCCCACAGATCTAAATCGTCGCCTACATCGATGTTGTTCTAACTTTAAGGTATGTCCAAACTTACCAAACCAATGTTCAACCACGTTGATTCTTGTGGCTAAATGTTTTTTGAGGGGTGGAGGAAAGACTGGTAACCCGCGCATTCCCACTAGTTGTTTTATTATTTTTGGGAACGACATTACTGCATATTTAATGCAAGATATATACCAGAAATATCTATAGTGAGTGAGATCCGGCGCCTACGTACACGTCGCCTTTTCTCTCCTTCCCTCAGGCAAGTAGGGGGAATATGCGGGTTCTGGCTCAGGAAGTACTTATGATACGCCACTTCCGGTGCCCAGGACGCGCAACTCGATTGTCAACAACCGGGCGCCAACCAATATAACGGCGGCGGCGGACTGTACAACATGGGGGGTCAACGCCCGGCCGGATGTTGACATCCGGGGTCACCGCCGCTGGCCGGATGTTGACATCGGTTTCACCGCCCCCGCACCTAGTGCGCGCTCTGGCGGCGAAGGCTGGCGTTAGCGTGTGCGACGGTATCGCGCTGTGGGTGTGGAGGCTGTGAGGCGGTGTGCGGTGCGGTGCGGGTTTCAGAAAATGCCGCCCGAGTGGGATTCGAACTAAGCTGAGCCCCGTTTCCTGTGTGCTCGAGAGGGGGTTTGCCCAGCACGCTGGCTCTGAGCTACGGCGACAGCGGTCGAAGGAGGTGCGTGGTTGTGGGTACTGATAGTACGCGCGCGCGCACCGGATGGGTGTCTTTGATAGCGCAGCAGGAGGAGGAGGGTGGTGTTGATAAGCGCGGTGGCGCGCTCTGTGAGCGACGTGGTGAAGGAGGAGGAGGCGGTGGCGCGCTCTGTGAGCGATCCGTGGTGAAGGAGGAGGTGGCGGTGGCTACTGATAGTACGCGCGCGCGTGTGTGCAGGGCGGTGGTGCGGGCGGTGCTATCGCGCCAAAGCCAGCTGATAGCGCGCTGCGCAATTCCAGCGCCCAGACGGAAGTTGCGGTTGTATACAAGCGCGCGCGCGCGGGCGGAGCTATCGCACCCAAGGCCAGTTGATAGTGCGCGACCGGACGTTGCGGTTGATACCCGCTCGCGCTATGTGTTCGAAAGAAACGCACTTTCAGTCTAGCTTCCGACAGTTGACACCATGGCCGCCGAAAACCGTGCTACACTACAGCCGGTTCGCGGACATTGGAGAGTCGCGATTCTTCCCTCTCGACATATACGGGAGAAGCATTATCCATTATGCCGCAGCATTCGACATCAATGGCATCATCTTTGCTTAAACCGCGGCGACAACTTCGACCGGGTTGATCTGTACAATCGCACACCCCTGCACTACGCGTACAGGGTCGCGCGCGTGTGTCGCGATGAACTTTTTGTTATTCGTCGGCGCCGACGAGACGGCGCAAGACGTGCTGAGGCATCGCCCCCAAGATTTATATTTTTTTGAACATATTTATTGTAATTGCCCACCCCAGTGCGCAGACTGCGCACGAGTACCTCGGCACTGCGCCATCGACGTGCCCCTGGAGATATATTTCCAGAGCGGCACTTCGATTTGTGAGGGGGCCGGCCCAAGCAGAAGCCGGGGCGCCGAGGGCGCCGTTGCATGCAGTGCCGCCGCCGCCGTATGCACCACCAAGCAACGGGGCGCCGAGGGCGCCGTTGCATGCAACTGCGCCTCCGCCGCCGCTGCTGCCGCCGCCGTATTCACCACCAGACGCGCCGGCAGCGCAGAGGCCGGGAACGCCGGGCCGCTGGCGGGTATCCGCCGACAGCGGTTACCTCTCCGGCGGCCGCATACCGTGCCGCCCGCCGCCGCCCCACCGCCCCACCGCCCCACGCCCCACGCGCCGGCAGCGTGGAGCCCGAGACCGCTGGCGCGCTGGCGGGTGACGCCAGAGCAAAGAGTACCTCTCCGGCGGCCGCATGCCGCGCCGCTTCCAAGGGCAACATCGGCAACGCCGCCACCGCCGCCCCACGTCGAGAGTGAGGCCCGCAACAGTCTACACAGAGGAATGTGTTTCCAGAAATGTGCGACGAGAAATGTGGAAAATCGAAACAAGGGACTCTTATGGACCCCCACACACTTGAAAGAGTTTCTTCGCTCTCCTCTGCGGAGGCGAAAGAGTTCCTCGCTCGAGTCGGTCGGCGAGCGAGTTTTCTCGGACACATTTCTACTCCTTCACTTGTTAAACGACAATTAGGCGTTCTTTGCCGCCAGGAAAACACCAAACAGTGCATAGAACTGAGTGAGGTTATAACATTTGGCAGTAAAAGATGCGATAAACTACCAGTTTTTTAATTGTTTTCTTGAATTTTCTCTTAAAACGGAAATAAACAAGTAAAACTGTATGGAAGATATTCTTATTCGCACACCCCTGCACTACGCGTACAGGTCGCGCGCGTGTGTCGCGATGAACTTTTTGTTATTCGTCGGCGCCGACGAGACGGCGCAAGACGTGCTGAGGCATCGCCCCCAAGATTTATATTTTTTTGAACATATTTATTGTAATTGTCTGAAACCCGCTCGTAATGAGTAATATAAAAATTTGAAGCAAGAAACTTGAAAGGGTATTGTGAATGAATTGAATTAATTTATTACTTTTCTTAATTGGTATTTATGAATGACTGATTATTAATTGTGAATTTTATTATGAATTATTTGATCATTCATTATCTATTCATTATTCAACCAACAAATATAGTAAACCAGAGCGTGGTAGAGATTACGGAGTTCAAGAAAATTGCTGATGTACAACTTCTCCCTTATACGTCCCTCAACTTCCTGTTTTTTTTACATTAAATAATGATTTGTATGCAATGTAGTAGTGTGTTTTCTCTCTAGGTAATTCGAACTCGTTGAACAAATGGTTTACGATTATTGTAACAAAACAAGGATATCAGGAGTTTAAATTACATAAGAGCATTTAATAAAACAAGAAATGGGACTCTCAGATGATCTCATAGCTAAAACTGCTGCCAACACTTTCGGCTTGTGGCACATAGAGGCATTTCGAGACATCGAATAACCTCTTTGTAGTGTGTGGACGCAGCCTCGCCGGCCTCTTTCCACATTTCTCGTCGCACATTTCTCGCAACGCATTCCTTGGTGTAGTCTGTTGCGGGCCTGACGTGGTGCAGAGGCCGCCGCCGTCAAGAGGGTTTCGGCTGGTCTCCCCCAACTGCACACTCCTCTAGAACATACAAGCTTCCGACTGGTCTCCCAACATGTGTGGTGTATGTTTGGTGCATGTAATCAGCGTGTGTGTGTGTGTGTGTGGGTGGTTTGTGAGGAAGGGACAAGGACGAAGAGGGAAAGATCGCGCTCGTTCAGTAGCCCATTTGTAAGATTACTGTTCTGGTATTCGCCCCAGCATTGTTTGAAGAAACCACGGAAAACTACCAATAGCAGCAGGCCGTTAGAATTCTCCCCCAGATTGTACCTGAATTCGACTTAACTATACGTTTTCTATTATGTTTTTTAGCAACACAATATTCGGTTTGAAAAATTTCGACCACCATTAGAATATAAACTATAATGCTTATTCGTAATAAACCATCGATGGATTACGTAGACATATTTACGAAAGTATGACTTCAAATATAATCGATATCATTACAATAACCCTCTAATGAACCGGCCCGCACAAATTTATAGCTAAAGGCGATTAAACCCAAATACGTGGGTAAAACCTAGCATTGTAACAGTAACGCCTTATGTCCACCGAACCCACCCATTTGGTGTCCCTGCGCTCTTTTGTAATGAATTACTTTATTTCGTTAAAAATTGTGTTTCTAGTGCTCTATAATCCTTTTGGCACCCTTTTTCTGTATTAAGTTGAATTATGATTCAAGATTGCAAAGCGCATTTAGGCAATTTTCTTGGCAGGAGATTATTGCTCCTGTGCAGCAGAAACTATTTTTTTAAGGATGTGAATTTTGGTTCTTTTCTCTTATAGAGCCCATTAATCCCACCAAACCCCAAAAGTGCTCAAGAAAATATGCGCAGTTAGTGAAGCTACAGAATGTTCAGGAGCAAAAAGGACCCATCTCAGCACTTGTACAATAGATCAAGAGAAACGACGAAAAAATCTGATCGTGTTTTATCGTACCCCCAACTCGTTCTTCAACCGATGCCGCCATCTTCGTAAATGACACTGCCTCCACGGAGGTAGCCTTCAGTACAGTATTCCATGGTCGTCCAATATCTCCGCCATTTATCACTTCCGGCATTACGTTAGCACGTACGTTAGACATTGAAAATGGCACTTTTATACCAAAAGACTATTTTCAGTTGATTCGCTACCGCTAGCGCATTTCCTAGTTGTCGGCTAGAGCCTGCGATTTTTAGCTTCCGCATTTTATGTGTTTTTGATCTTGAGTCTGTGCAAGGCATACTTTCAGAGAATCGTTATCCAGAAAAAAGGATATCGGGACGTACGGGAATACAGCCACCGAACTTGGGTTCATCTTCCACGCTCCCAGTTGTGACACATGACCACACTTGGCCTCGAATTTCTTGCAGGAAGGAGGTATTTCACAATGTATCGTCAAACGATACGATTTGTACGCTATATGCAAACCGTGCAACTTGACTCGTTTGAAGTTTTAAAAGTATTTTGCAGTTTTGTTTGTTCCAAGTCTGCGATAATGCATACAGTTCTAAACAGTGAATATAGTGGTTCTGACGCTTAAATATCATAATTAGACATCGGATGTTTAGGGAATGCCTATTTTTCTAGCGAACTTATTTAAAGGCTGATAATATATGTGCACGAATCATCACAAATGATGACATGACGAAGTTTTATAATGCTTATTTGTGCTTATTTTAGCACATGTGCCTTTTTGCATAATTGTCTTTTCTTTAGAATTATGGCACGTTTTTACCTTTTATGTATTATTTTTATATATAGAATGCTAAGATATCAGAAAATCGGCCATGGTTCAACCTGACTATTCATTAAGAAACCTTCAATTCACATATTTGTATTTTGAAATACGAGAGAATTCCTGAAAGTATACCAACATATTTTCCCCCATTTCCCTATTTCATAAATATTAGCCATGTTCTGAGAAAATGGTCAATTGACAATACACCGAGGGCCCCTTTTGAGTGGAAATAAATGTAAATTCCCAGGAGGTTTCAGTATTGCTAATTTTGGACTTCTAAAATGTATGCCAGACACATCAGTAGATGTTCAGAAATGCTTCTCTGTATTCAAACTGATTTTGTCTCCCAATCGTTGCAGATTTGAATCTGCGATACTTGAAAAGTTTCTGGTGATATATTCCAATGAGAACTATTAAGAATAAAATGTAGAAGAGTTTAAACATGTATGGAGTTTTACAAATAATTTTTAATTTTATTGTGAATGTAATTTTTTTTAGTTTATTATCCAATAAGATCAGCAGCTGGTTGCTGCTTTACATTATTTAGTTGATATGTTTACATATTAAACACTCTTTTACTAAGAACTTAACTAATTACATAACAAGGGATACAACATGGATTACAAGTTAATACACTTTAATAGATTACAATTAATTTACAATACTGAAGAGGTATAAATGCTTCTCACAATGGGCAGTGAAACACTAGTACTTACAATTACTTATATTAACTACATGAGGATTGGTCTTGTGGATGGGAGGTGTGTATTTCCTCATACCAGCTAATCTATATTCAGTCTTTTTATCAGGGGGGAAGGAAAACATCTTTGGGAAATTTAGATTTAATTCTAGGGTTTGTTGGGCTATTTCTATGAGATTGAAAATGTTTGTGCTTGGGGGGCATTGGCTTAGTTTGCTTAAAAAATTATTGGAGAGTTTTGATAGAAATTCGGATAGTAGGGGTATTTTTAATTCAGGATGAATTTGCTCAATTGTAATGTACCAAGGCGCTTTAATAGCCAGACGGAGGAATTTGTTCTGAATTGTTTGTAATTTTGTAAGTGATGACTTGGAGGCTTCTCCCCAGATTACACATGCATATGATATAGAAGGTCTTACAATTGACTTAAATATTGACAGGGCAGTTTCTGTTTTCAGATGAGACTTCTTGTTGATGAGTGGATATAGTTTGCCAATTTTTTGTTTAGTAGATTTTTCTATTTTCATTATGTGTTCTTTCCAGGTTAACTTAGTATCAAAATGTAAGCCAAGATATTTGATTGCTTTAGATTAGTCAGTCTAGGGTATTGGAGTATTTTGAATATTTAGTGGTGGTAAGACATATTTTCCTTAGTGTAAAGATTTTGCAAACTGTTTTAGATGCGTTTAGAGCTATTCTCCATTTCTGTGTCCAAGTTACAAATTTTGAAAGATCTTCTTTTGCTCCTCGTTCGCAGGAGCTGGAGGAAATGAACAAGGTGGTGTCGTCAGCGAAAGTAGCCATTTGCGATTTTGCTGGTGAGGGGAAATCTGCTGTGTAGATGTTGTATAGCAAAGGGGAGAGCGATGATCCTTGCGGTACTCCTGCAGAAATATTTTCAATATGGGAATCTGTGTTGTTTAACCACACTGTAAACGTTCGACCTTGGATGAAGCTTTGAATGATTTTATAGAGAGAAGAAGGTGTACCCAATATCTTTAGTTTATAAAGTAAACCTGCATGCCATACTCGGTCGAAGGCTTGTGAGACGTCTAGAAAAACTGCGAGAGTGTATCTTTTATTTTCGAAGGAGTTTGCTATATGGTTTGTTAGTCTGAGAAGTTGGTGGGTTGAGGAATATTTTTCTTTGAATCCGAATTGAATGTTAGGGATTGCATTAATTTATTTAGGTATTTAGTTAATCTGTTTAATATGAGTTTTTCAAAATTTTACTGATTGAAGGAATTAGACTGATGGGTCTGTAATTTGAAATTTGTTTATGATCCTTTCCTGGTTTGGGAATTGGAATAATTTCGGCATGCTTCCATTGCTGTGGGAAGTAGCCCAATCTTAAACATGCGTTAAAAATAGCTGTTAAAACACTAATAGCTTGTTGTGGGAGTTCTTTTATAATAAAGTTAGGTATTTGGTCGTGGCCTGAAGATTTCTTTGGACGTAAGCATTTAATTTGATTATTAATTTCCTTCGGTGAAATAAATTTTGTAGGTAGCTCTGCTGTGAACCAATCTTTGTTGATTTCGTTTTCAACTTTATCTGTAAAAGCCGTGTCGTGAGATATGTTCGGGCTGAATGCCGCGGCGAAGCTTTGCAAATGCACGGGTTTTTTCGCTGTCAGTTATAGCTTCACTATTTCCTGATTTTATTGCTGAAATGTTAATTTTTTCCTTAGTTAAATGCCTAATTATTGACCATTGGTCATGTGAAGCTGGGGTAATTTGACTAATAGATTTCTGAAATGTTGTAAATCTAATTTTTTCGAGTTGTTTGTTTATATGATGACCTAGATTATTTATTTGGTTTTTTAAGTGAGGGAGCCTGAGCCTCTGCCATTTGCGTCTTAGCTGGCGTTTGGTGGCAATCATTTTCAAAAGCCTATTTGGGATAGTAGGGTTCTTGAAACCTGGTCGTGGGACTGTTGTTTGCGATTCTTTAATTGCATTGTGGATGAGCGAGGTAAACTGTTCTATTTCAGTTTCTATTCTGATGTAATTAGTCATGTTTTTTGGTACTGACAGTTGGTGGGACAAGTAATCACGGAATTTTTGCCAATTTATTGTTCCTGTGACGATGCGTGGTCTATGTGTAACGGGTAGTATATTTACGTTGAAAGTTATTATTACCGGTGTGTGGTCAGAGTTTAATTCTGGCTGCGGGCTTTGTATTAACGGAAGGTTGATATTTTTTGTTATCGTTAGATCCAGAATGTCTGGTTTAACATTGATATGTGATGGATAAAAGGTGGGTGATGTAGGTGCATTTACTGTACAGGCCTTTTCTGATGCGATTTGAAAGAGCCTTTTGCCTTGAGGCGAAGTGGTATTGCAACCCCACAGTTTATTTTTAGCGTTAAAGTCGCCACCTATTATGATTGGACTATTGAGAGAAAGTAGCTGTTTTAGAAGGTCGGTTGGAAATGGTCTGTTAGGAGGCCTATACGCAGCAATTATGTGCACATCAAGTTGACTTGATTGCGTTAATTTGATTCCTATTGTTTCCAAGTTTTCAGAAGAAGGAGTATTTAAACTGCAATGCGCAATTCTTTTGTGGATTACAATTGCTACTCCACCGGCAGCTTTATCGCATAGCCGGTCATTTCTGTAGGCTATGTATCCCGGAATTTTTAAATTACACTTTGAGGAGGGGCGGAGGTGAGTTTCGGTTAGGCAAGCAATATCGATCGTTTTTGAACGTAAGAAATGCGAGAAATAGTCGAACTGTTTTTCAATTCCATTGCAATTCCAATTGAGTAGAGTTAAACCGCTTAATTTATTTTGAGCCATTAGGTAATAATGAAGAAATTATTGTATTGATTAAAGATTGTAGCTGCGAAACTAATATTGCCATGACTTGGGAGATAATATTATTAACTATTTGAGAGGTGAGCTCTATGGGATTGTTAATATTGTTTGATGAAGCCACCTGCGCATAAAGAGGGGTACTTGCTTGAGGCCTTCTTGGATTGTTGATAATTGGCAATGAAGGAAAGTTAGTGTTATCCAGAACTGGCGGAGGCCCGGACCTTGTAGCTTGGGGTACAGGTGCTCGTGGTTGTTGGAAGTTTGCACTGTTCGGGGTCACATGACTTGAGTTTTGTCCTTTGTAGCGTAATTTTGGACATTGTTTGAAGCTGGCTCGGTGCCAACCTTGACAGTTTATACACCTGGGAGGGGCATTTATTGGCAATGGGCAAGATTCGTAATGATGGTTGCCAAGACAACGTATGCAGCGTGATTCGCGTCCACAATTGTTTTTAGAGTGACCGTAGCGTTGACAGTTTTTGCATTGTACTGGGAACGCTGACTTCCTTTTTTCTTCGACTTTAACTATTGCATTAAAAAGGTTGTTTAGTTTATATATGGTTTTTGCTATGTCGTTGTTTAGAAGTTCAACCGCGCACAGAATAGTGGGGGAATGGAATTTGTATATTCTATTGATTTTCTGCACCGGATAGTTCAGACGATGGAGTTCAAGTACTTCACTATCAGAATAGCACGTTGGTATCCCACGTATTATTACTGTTAGCGGCCTGTTGGTTGGGTCTCTGAACGAATGAAAGTCTAGATGTTCTTCTTTACAGAATTTGACAAGATTTCTGAAGTCTTCAATTGTTGTAGGCTGAACTCTAACAGTTGATTCAATAATAATTCTATTATTAATTGGGTCTTTTTCTTGTTTTGATATTGTTTTGTAGAGAACTTAGATTTCATAAACTTTTTCAAATCACCCACTAATATAGTATGATTATGTGCATTATGAATGAAAACTGGTGGAGTTTTTTCAATTAAATTTTCTGTGACTATTTCATTTGAATCAACACTATCGTCTAAGTCGCTAAGTGGTGCATATCTATTTTTTGTTGGTAAATCCACAATCAATTTGCCGCTGCTACTAGTTAGCCTGTTGTTTGGTACTGACCTTTTGGAGTTCTCACGGTCCTCTGAGAAGTCGCCTTCACGCTTTTTTCCTGTTGTTGATGCACTTTGATTGGTACTCTGGCCGATTTCCAGTAATTCGTGGCAACTGTTTGGAGACTGTTGTGGCGGGGGCGAAGTTTCTTGTGAGGGTTGTTGCTGTTGAATTCCCTGCTGGTGAAGTTGAGGTTGTGAGCTTTCCAGTTAACCTCGATGATGTTCAAACGCCTGTTGATGGGCTGGTATTTCACTGCTGTAAACAGCTTCCATTGCACCTCGCACTAATTCCCCAGTATGGGAATACTGATTAGAAAACATTTTAGTTTTACTGAAAACTATTGAGCACTTCCTACTTTAAATATAACTGTAAAAATAGTTTAAGTTCTGAACACACTGGGGCGCAGCGGCCCTCGCAGGTCGAGAGCACGCCGCAGACTAGTACGCCTTGAGCTTATCTACACGGAGCGGAGCGCTGCTGGCACGACCGTTCGCGACGGAGGCTCTAAGCGAAGTAATGTAATTTATGATAGTGCCTTTTCTCATCCTTATTCTTGACATTTTCAGTGCCTTTTTAGTCGCCTAAAAAGCGAATTTTTAGTGTCTAAACATCTGATGTCTAAACATAATGTTATCTTCTCGCCACTGTTCGAGTAGATCTACCCACCAATCTGAGAAAATTCTTCCTAGG
>JAHLJT010008446.1:625103-759064 GCA_031308135.1 Acheta domesticus | reverse complement strand
GCCCGCCTCAGTCACGCCCGCCTCAGTCAAGCCCGCCTCAGTCAAGCCCGCCTCAGTCAAGCCCGCCTCAGTCAAGCCCGCCTACAGTCAAGCCCGCCTCAGTCAAGCCCGCTCAGTCAAGCCCGCCTCAGTCAAGCCCCGCCTCAGTCAAGCCCGCCTCAGTCAAGCCCGCCTCAGTCAAGCCCGCCTCAGTCAAGCCCGCCTCAGTCAAGCCCGCCTCAGTCAAGCCCGCCTCAGTCAAGCCCGCCTCAGTCAAGCCGCCTCAGTCAACCCTCCCCCTGTCAACCCTCCCCTGTCAACTCTCCCCTGTCAACCCTCCCCTGTCAACCCTCCCCTGTCAACCCTCCCCTGTCAACCCTCCCCTGTCAACCCTCCCCTGTCAACCCTCCCCTGTCAACCCTCCCCTGTCAACCCTCCCCTGTCAACCCTCCCCTGTCAACCCCTCCCCTGTCAAGCCCGCCCCTGTCAAGCCCGCCCCTGTCAAGCCCCTCCTGTCAAGCCCGCCCCTGTCAAGCCCGCCCCTGTCAAGCCCCGCCCTTGTCAAGTCCCGCCCATGTATGTACGTATGTAGGTGTATGTATGAATGTGTGTACGTACGTGTACATTTTTAAAAGTATTATTAATGTTAACGGTTGATTTGCATGGGTCTCTAGAGTAAGCTATTGTATTATTGTATCCTTTGATGTAGTTGTAATTTTTTAATGTGTTATATTGTAAATTGTTTTTTGCATTGTAAATGTAGATGTATTGTAAAGCTGTAGACTTATGGTTACCACATGGCAATCAGCCAATTGTAGCCAAATAATTATTATTATTATTATTTTTATTATATCCTTGTCCTCGACCAAAACTTTATTGAGTAAGCTTCCCTCAAGAATTTCTTCTGAAGAATGAAGTTGATTCAACATCATAAATATATGACGGCACACCTGTTTCTTCCACAACTGTTGATTCTGAAAACCCTGCGTTGATGCTATTTTAATGGTTTCTCCTACATAATTTTTCCAAAGCATTGCCAGTTCTGAGGCAAGCGAAGCGAAACGAGCCAAGATAAGAGTGTGCCGTCCTGGTAGCGAAATGATGGCACAAACGCGGGCTCTATTTACAAATCTGTTTATTTCCAAGATTTACACTATGAACAGGTCTAGGGTTCCGTTCGCTATTCTACCTCCGTGACCCCTACGCACACTGCTCCCCGTCCCTTTGGCAAGTGCATCCTCCACCTTGGCGCTTTAGGGTACGGTCACAGTGGATCCGTTTTCGGCCGAAGAGAAGTTCGCGCTAGTGATTCTGCTGGTCGCATTGCTTCAGACTGCAATAGACATTTATCTGTTAATGAATGGGTGTAAGTGGCATATAATGGGAAGGAGAAGATTACAACTGCTTGCTGAGAGTTTTGCTCTTAAATTTCTTCTGCTTGAAATCAAAAAGATTACTGGGTGAACCCTATTTTCGACGATCGCGAAAATACTGGTGAATTTCATACCTTATATTATTAATTACTGATAGTAACAAGTGAAATTTTTACAATACACAAGATGTCGCATAATACTTTTTTACTTACTTGAAGTAATTATAGATGACGTTGAGAAAAGGTCAAATTTTAGAAAATGCATTACTAGAGAGACGGCTGTACAAAACCATATGGTATGTGAGGTTATGTCCCATGTTTTACAGCACGTTTTGTACTAGTTTCACCAACTTCTGCGATTTTCATTCCATAGTTTCCTGCTTTTGTTCCTGTTGTGATATCTGGAATCCGATGTCTTCCTACACATTATCTCGTTCGTGACAAGTGAAACCAGCTTTTCAGCATCCATCTCCGACAGCTCAGATCGGCTGAATAAATGAATTCATTTGATATCGGTCTTGCCGACTTCGAAGTTCGGCGTGTTCGCCAGAACTTGTCGGATGCAGTTGTGACCGTGCCTGCGCTCTAGAGAGTGATTGCGTGAACGGCCGTGTTCAGGGCAAATGCGAATTCGACCTAATACGGATCCACTCTGACCGTAGTCTTACCGCGCCGGCGTGGCGCCCCGACACCAGTTGTATACGCACTCGCCGTGTCCCAGGAATTGCCATCCCGAGACGCGTGAAGAACAGCCACGAATGAAACGGATTCGGGAACTGATCCATAATAAATAATATATAATAATAATGTATAATAATGATTATTATTTTAGCATATGTTGTACGAAGTCTTTTCATAATTCTTACTCCTTAAACTCATAAATTATTAACGTGTGATTTTTTTATTTAAAACTACCAAAACTTCAAACGCGTTTATGTAGAAATTTCATTTCTCGAGATTTGCCAGTGATTGGTACAGTATACTAGATTTTGAACCGAAAGGCTTCTGCTGAATCATTTGGTTATTGAAAACTATAATAATATTAACTTGGGGCCATTCCGCTGGCGTATGTACGCTCGTGCGAGAAACATTCTTGCCACATAATTTATTTGAATGATTTTTAAGGGCATTGGTAAAAGCATAGGTTTGTTTTATAAATAGTGCACTGGATTTGTTAACATGAAATTAGTCAAGGTGGAATTTTATGAAAAACCAACACTGATTTTCCGAACTTCGCGTAAATCATAAAAAGTATTTTAACAATTTCTTGTAAAACGTGATATACTCCATCATTCGAAATGTCCTTGCGTGACAGAAGATGCTGAATTGCCTTCACAATTTCGCCACGAATCCAAATCAACCATTCAAAACTTCCGTACCTAACCTCAAAATAGCCCGGCGCAATGGACGCACGTGCCGAGCTCGTCGGTGCAGTTCCGGGCGCCCGGGAGCGCCCTGGTTCCGTGCCATGCGCTTCTTCATACTGGTGCGCCCCTAGCGGTGCAATGATCACCCAAAGCTGCCTTGAGCGCGGCGATGGAAAAACGTTATAAAGGTGGAGCCACACATTCGGCATCGCCGAGCAGCGAGCTACTGCTTGTCCGATCCCCAACAGCTGATGCGTTCGGCGAAAGTTCGCTCCCTGTTGCTGTGTCCAAAAGACCGACACGCGATGGGTAGGCAGCGCCGCGAATGTTTGTCACTCTGCAAATAGCGAGCGACCCATCCACACTACTTGGAATTCGGCGAGCGGTGTTCGCTGTTTCGCCGAATAGATGTGTGTGGAGCCGACTCAGTGGCGTAGCTTCATTTGGTGTTACCTGGGGCAAAGCTATTGCTGCATTGATTATACATTATTTTATTAAAAATATATATTCGCACAAGATAGTTATTTATAATATATTAAAAAATTCTATGTAATTGGGAATAATTGCAATATAATTGCAAATAAATCATAATATTTTCTTTTGATTTAAATTATACTATTAAATTAATATAAATAATTTTTAACTACACCATAAAAAACTATATAATTCTAACAATAAAATTTCACAATATACAATTTTTTAAATAAATGATTTAAATTATATACTTCCAACTTTACAATATTTTAAATGGTTTCACCCCTAGGGTGGTGACACCCGGGGCGTGCCGCCTCCCCTGCCCAGCTACGCCACTGAGGCGGCGAGGCGATCGCTGGCCAACATATGTGCGCTCACAGTCTCCACTTCCCTGCCCTTCGTCCGTCTGCATACAGCTCTCCATGCCCGCTGGCCGTTCGGAACGTGGCCGGCAACTGGCGACGTCACAAGAGAAACATCGTTGGTCAAGTTCAAATTCTCTGACACATGAAGAGATTGTCGTATCGGCATTCTAAACGCTCTTCTTAAGCATGTGAAAACAGATTGAACCTGGACTGAACAGACGAAATGTAGTGGAAAGGCAGGACCCTCAGACACCGGGGCAAGCGATCAAATTAGATCGCTTTGCGTATGAAGTCCCACGGTTGACAAGATCGCACGTAGAGGAGAAGCAGGTGTAAATAAATCTCATCCGAAAGCTGCGAATGTGGGTGGCATTAGTATTTTATAGATATTAATTCAATTATTCAAACGTCAACAAAGGTCCAGGACGAAGTTATCTTTTGCGAAGAAGTAATATTCTCGTTCAGAATCAAACAAACCATCTTTACTAGTTTATTTTTAGAAACATCTTCTTCACGTACACTTTCAATATATAAAATCAATTTCCGATGCAAGAAACATTTTTAAACAGAATTTTTAAGGGACATAAAATATTGGATGTACAGAGACATCCGATATGTAGAGGTTCGATGCACAGAGGTCGACCACAGTCTTTGGTAATGTTTCCATTAATACTGATGGATAGGTGAGATGATGATTTTGTAGATAAATTACATACTAGATATATTTCCCAATACGAACAAACTATCTTTGGCTGTAATGAGACCAGTTATTTTAATTTTACTATTATCATGTACTACATGTACGTACTTTATATTTAGAATAATCAAAAAATAAATGTGTACTGCACATTAAGATTAATATTTTCTTTCCAAATACGAAATGCCAGAGGCATGTTACCCGCACCAGCAGATGAGACCAGAAATTGTGAGAATGGTATCAACTTCAAGGGACGTAAATATAATTGATAGGATTCCACGAAAATATTGTAAACTTGTGGCACCTATATGCTCGCATTATTTCAAATTGATCTACTATATAATACTACTACATAAACCTGCAAAAGTGTTTTCAACCAGCAAAATTATTTCTCCTCTGCTGTTTACTCGCTGTAAAATTGCTATTAAAAATGTTTCTCTGAGTTTACTCGCCGTGACTATTATCTCTAAGCTATCGAAATGCAGTGAGTTTCGAAATCGAGTTTTTAGTTGAAATTTTACTTTTTGCAATTCTTGCAATTTTCGAAAATACAGAGACCTCACCGAAAATTGGACTAGCACAATATTTTTTACCGCCCGTTGTTTCGTACTAGGAGAAAATTTAATGGACAAATTCGGTGCAGTTTTTGAGAAAATATTTTTAGAAATTGCATACAATTCAGACCGAAATTAGGCGAAATCCATTCGTTATTTTAAAAAAAATTGTACATGAGTTTTTTAATAGCTGATTTTTTAGAATGTACTGCTTTTAAAGTCGGTTTTAACAACTTGGTCATGTAGCGACCACTGTTCCTACTTTAACTGTAAGGACAACACGAACGCACACCAGCAACCATGCCCGAGGCGGGTTTCGAATCCGCGACCCTTCCAGCCGCGGAGGCTATGGCTTCAGTATTAGCGACCTCGGCTAACCAAGGCGGCTGGAATAGGCTCTTTACTGCAAAACTGCTAACTTCGATTTTGTAGTCTGTGCTGTAATGAGTAGAGCTATTATTGTATTTTATATTATTTTGTCTTAAAACCTATCTGCAATCATTTGTACATCCTGGCCCAACTACATAAAAAGTGAAAGTAATGTAATTGTGCGCCGGATAGCGGTGATTTTTCGACAGAAAAACTCTTATTGCCAGGCTCTGGTAATTCAAAAGTGAATAGACATTGCATGTGTGTAAAATTACTCCCTCTCACAGGTAGAATGCAGTGCAGTCAGAATGAATGTTTTGAGGGCCCTTGATACCGAAAAATCTATTGACGCCAAACGTTTGTACGTAGGTCTCGGTCCAACCCTGTCCCTCTCACACGCAGAATGCAGGGCAGTCAGAATGAATGTTTTGAGGGCCCTTGATAGCGAAAAATCTATTGACGCCAAAACGTTTGTACGTAGGTCTCGGTCCAACCCTGTCCCTCTCACATGCAGAATGCAGGGCAGTCAGAATGAATGTTTTGAGGGCCCTTGATAGCGAAAAATCTATTGACGCCAAAACGTTTGTACGTAGGTCTCGGTCCAACCCTTGTCCCTCTCACACGCAGAATGCAGGGCAGTCAGAATGAATGTTTTGAGGGCCCTTGATACCGAAAAATCTATTGACGCCAAAACGTTTGTACGTAGGTCTCGGTCCAACCCTGTCCCTCTCACACGCAGAATGCAGGGCAGTCAGAATGAATGGTTTGAGGGCCCTTGATACCGAAAAATCTATTGACGCCAAAACGTTTGTACGTAGGTCTCGGTCCAACCCTGTCCCTCTCACACGCAGAATGCAGGACAGTCAGAATGAATGTTTTGAGGGTCCTTGATACCGAAAAATCGATTGACGCCAAAACGTTTGTACGCAGGTCTCGGTCACACCCTGTCCCTCTCACACGCAGAATGCAGGGCAGTCAGAATGAATGGTTTGAGGGCCCTTGATACCGAAAAATCGATTGACGCCAAAACGTTTGTACGTAGGTCTCGGTCCAACCCTGTCCCTCTCACACGCAGAATGCAGGGCAGTCAGAATGAATGTTTTGAGGGCCCTTGATAGCGAAAAATCTATAGACGCCAAAACGTTTGTACGTAGGTCTCGGTCCAACCCTGTCCCTCTCACACGCAGAATGCAGGGCAGTCAGAATGAATGTTTTGAGGGCCCTTGATACCAAAAAATCTATTGACGCCAAAACATTTATACGTATGTCTCGGTCACACCCTGTCCCTCTCACACGTAGAATGCAGTGCAGTCAGAATGAATGTTTTGAGGGTCCTTGATACCGAAAAATCGATTGACGCCAAAACGTTTGTACGTAGGTCTCGGTCCAACCCTGTCCCTCTCACACGCAGAATGCAGGGCAGTCAGAATGAATGTTTTGAGGGCCCTTGATACCAAAAAATCTATTGACGCCAAAACATTTATACGTATGTCTCGGTCACACCCTGTCCCTCTCACACGTAGAATGCAGTGCAGTCAGAATGAATGTTTTGAGGGTCCTTGATACCGAAAAATCGATTGACGCCAAAACGTTTGTACGTAGGTCTCGGTCCAACCCTGTCGCTCTCACACGTAGAATGCAGTGCAGTCAGAATGAATGTTTTGAGGGTCCTTGATACCGAAAAATCGATTGACGGCAAAACGTTTGAACGTATGTCTCGGTCACACCCTGGCGCCTAAACAGTTTCAGACGATTTTCTCCTAAATTAATAGTCCCTAATCCATTTTGAGGGACATAGCTCTCTGAGTTTTAAACTGGTATATTGATTTTTGGGAACCTTTACATAAAGCCTCAATAACAATTTCAAACTTTCTCAACAATGGCTCCAAATTCCGTACTCTTTAACTTTGTCCTCGGATAGCGCGGAGGACGTTTAAGAGAATGGTGCATTTGGTTGAAATCCCAAATTTTTTGAAAACTTCGTAACTTGAAATGTTTTGGGCGTCTTCGTACCATTTCTATACTGAAGGTAGAGATTTTTTCTTAATCAGAACTGTTGCTCAAGTCTTGCAGATCTTGCAATAACTTCATGCACAATTTTTCAAAAATATGAGTAGTTTTTCGCGTAATTTTGCGTGAAACATAAGGAATTTTTAAACAAATATTTTCTAAAGAAAGTCTCCAAATGTTTTCTTCAAATTTTCACCTCGTATGTATCAAAGGACTGTAAAACTGATCCTGGTCCCATTCTCGGAAAACTGTCTGTATTTTCGAGAACTGCAAGAAATTAACATTGCAAAAGAACCCAATCGAAGATAGAAATGTTAATCTTAAATGGAATCTCTTCCAAAAAATCAGAACATTAAAAGAGCCCATGTACAATTTTTAACATATGCAATTAATACGAATTCTCAAAACGGCTGCAAAGTATTTCTTTAAATTTTTTTGCACAGATATTACCTGCATGAAGCAGGTACAATATTTTTCTCATCAGCCATTGTCTGTGCTTTTGTGTATGTCCATCCAAATTCGAAAGATTTTAAAAGATGATGCGATCACGCAAACGATGACTCCAGAAGAACAAGATGCCGGAACAAGTTTCGAGTGGGTGTGGGAACATTTCCTAGAGAAACTAATTTTCAGATTCTGTTAATGAAATCAAAAGACTTTTGTGAACATTTCAAAAACTGAGCTGTAGAATGCATCTTAAGTTACACTTGCTGCACTTCCTTACAACATAATTTACAAGGAAATGGAATACAATCGATTTTTAGGGTAATAAAGTGAATTCGCTATTGTAGAAAAATGGTGGGGGATGACGCAAAATTTGAATGCAAAACCGTCATCTGTGTTGAAAACTGGTTTTGAAAAATATTTTATTTCTGATGGTTACAGCAAGTTTCATTTTGTAGGCCTGCGTAATTTCAAAAACTACGAAACGTGCACAGACAGGGGAAAAAGAGGGCCAACTCACCACTCGTTCACAGAATCAGGGGAACTGAGCGAAAAACCTGATCGAGATGGGGGTCATTGACCCAGATGCCGAGGTACAATATTTCTTTGTCTTCTTCAGTCTTTTAGAATTTTACAATTCAAATGGTTACAAATATATTAAATTTTGTTAAAATCAATTTTACTTTCGAGCATAAAAGCTCGATATATGTAGTCTTTAATTGTATTAAAAACAAAATATTGTACTACCTTTGAGTAAGCCATTTTTTTACAAAAACCACTGATTTATAAATCAAGAGTCATAAATTATAAATAATTTTCGTAACAAAAGAGGTGTAGAGCAAAGGACCATAAAGTAAATCTATTACTGGGCAAAATTAACCAGCATTGTCAATATAAGTTCAAACAAACATTTCTGTGAAAATAGTAGTAAAACATTAACGATCACGGGACAAAACAAATATTAGTAGCACTATTTAACCTTCAAGTGATTCAATTCATGTAGGACTTATAGATTTTACTTATGTTTGACGATAAATAAATAAATGAATGGTCCTTTTTGTAGTACGCTGATGAAATTGTCACAAGAATTAAACAATAAATTGTAATTTGTGGGCGGTGGTTCACACCTTTCACCTGACGTGCCGCTACTTGCCGACGGAGAGATGGTTGCGGCCTGGCTGGGTCGGTGCCGTTGGCGTCGCGTAGGCCCCATGCAAGCTCCGGGACCGGCGGCGGTGGTAGCAACAGTGGCGGGGTCAGGCGAACAAGTTGGCGACCGCTTCGCGCTGTTCGTTTGTTTGCCGGCCGCAGCGGCCTGCGCCGCCGGTCGGCCGCATGGCCGCAGGCGAACACCGCGACAAACCGAACTGCCCCTTCTCCTCCCCCTCCCCTCCTTCGCCCAGCCCCCTCAGCCCCCCCACCCCCCCACCCTTCGGGGCGGACCGTTCTGCCTGGACGGTGTGTCAACGGCCGCAACTTGCAACGACTGTCTTGGAGTTTCCGGAACGTCGAACTATGGGCTGCAGTTAGCGTTGCCACCTCTCCGGGACCTGCCGCAGGCGGCGACGCAACACCGAAATATTGAAAAGAGCCAATGCGCAATTCTTGCTGTCTTGCTAATAACATAACTTAGCGGTAATCTTTTTCGTAGCCGGGTTCACGAATTAAATATTTACATATGTAAATGCTATTTTATTACAAAAACTTGAAAAATGGAAAGAAATAATTTACAAATATCAAAATATAATGTCCTTTTCGGCCCCAGCACAGAGTGCGCTCACATTTCACACAATTCCCTGGACTCACAGTTCTCGATGGTCGGCTGAAAATTGTCCACCACAAAACAAACAAGGCGTTTGGTTATCACAGGAACTTTCAACCCCTACTAGCCATTCCAAAGCAGAGACTCCTGAATTGATAGCCTGATTCTTCTGATTCTCCGTCTTCCAGCTTTCCAGATTCCTTATTCTCCTACTCTCTAAGACAAGAAAATGCTCTACTCTTTTTCCAGCTCATCCCCCAATACAGGTTGTTTTCCCTAGTTTAGTTAAAACAGCTTCTTTGAAACGTTTCTCAAGACGAACAAGTCTTTGAAGAGTAGGTGCTGGTACCAGAAACGTTATGGAAGCCTTTTTCAAAATCATTTCCTTTCTCTTAACTGCGTTGCCATAACCATGTCTTCAGTATTCCAGTTTTTCCTTTTTGTATTGGGTCTAGAACCTTTTGTGGCATCTAAAACAAAAATAGTACGAACAAAAGTTATAGTGTACATATGAACCCCTTAATGTTTGGGGCTCATATACCCACCACAGTTCGGGGCGCATTTTACAACCATCGCCATATAAAATTCTACAAACCAAAACCCGTGTTTGTTCAGAGAGGGCTCGTGCTTAGGTTGCACTGTTGCACAACCCCCAAATAATCAAATAAGATCTCGTAATATCTTAAGAATATCCATTTTCTATTTAATGACATTCATTATTGAAGACATTGCAGCAATATCGATGTATATGAAATCTATTTGAAACCAAAGAGCGTCCAACTGGCGCTCTCTCCGGTGCCTGGTGCCACGAATTCAACCACGCTACTGGCTCTCGGCTGTCACTGGGTTTACTGCATTTACTCTTTGGCCCTTCGATTTAACACGGCGAGCATGGCGCTTTCGTTTGGGCAACCCAAAGAAGTTGTGGTATAATCCACCGGACTGGTGGCGCTGTGCTGCGTGGCGACCGAGGGAGTCACAGGGGAATCCCAATATTCTGTCTTCGTCTGGCTCGCTGCAACGTAATTTCATGCATTTCGCTTGTTATTGAAAGTACACAAGTTCAGTCAATTATTGGGGGCATTTAATCGATTTTTATGATGTTTAGAGAATTTGTTTTCATTTGATATTAGATTTATTGATTTAAAATGTGCCCTTGTGAATTTTTTGTGTAATGTTGCCCGTTCAGGGAGGCAGTTCCTTCTTGGTAGATGAAGAGTTCCGCTTTGCAGTAGCCTTCAGTTACACATCGAGAGCGCTGGTGGTAATAAGAGCGAATGTGTCTGTGGAAGGATCTTTATTACAAAATATACCAGGATAGTGAAATTTTCGAAATAAAATAATTTTATTTGTATGAAACGTGTCGATGAAATGCGCTGGAGTAGAACTTAAGTGCCCAGTGGAAATCAAAGCCAGAACCGCGTGAGTGGGACATGTATATGCCTGAACGGATACGAAGTATAAAATTATGGAAGTAATGTTTCAATACAGATTTTTATTTAACTTCGTTTTAATTCATTTGAATTCCTTGCATTTTTACTATATATTCTTATTTTGAATTTTGGAAATTACATTTCCGTCATTCGATGGAGGTGCAACCTCCAGTCTGTTGGGGGCACCAGCCGCAACTGTGTTTGTTACGTTCAAAATTACAGAGTGCGGGCATGAAAATAATGTTTAGAAAATATTCTATTTCATTCGTTAGGAATTGGAATCGATCTAAGCAAATTCAAACTGTAATTAAAAGCCAAAGACTTTCCTTACAAAGTTTTTAGATCCGAAAAAACACGAACACCTCTGTTTCTCATCAGCTCTCATTCACAACTGAACCACAGAGCGATAATGGCAAATGGAGTTACTGAACTAGTAGTTAAAATCGTTCTTTTACACTGAACGAATTTACACAGAACTGAAATGCTGCCTCTGATAGTGCTTGAATTTGATTGGTGAATAATGTAGAATTGATTAACTTGACAATGAAGATAGTTACTTTATTCTCCTGTTCGTTAATATGACTTCGAAGTCGTTAAAGTACCTAGTACATGTGGATTGTTTGTGACAGGCCGCTGGACAGATTGCTGTGGTTGCTGCTCAGGATTTAGCCACCGGAAGGGAAGAAAGAATCGGATAATATTCAACAATAGCATGAAGCGACTGCTTTATTTATTTGTTAAAAACTGTTTATGACGTATGGGGAAGATTATCTGCACACATTTTCTTGAGATCCAGAACAAAAAAAATTAAAATTCGGAAATGCCACACATATCCTTACACCATCAATTTCTAGAAAATTTATTTATTTTTCTAATCAATGGAGAAGATGATTATTGCAGGCATTGATTGTTGAGAGTTAAAGAAAGAAACCCACCTGTGTTTTGCTGGTAGTTGTCTCGGCAAGGAGAAAAACAAATGCAGGTCCAAAATAATTTTAAAAAGTGTTGTAAGGGAAATAAATTGAAATTATTTTGAAGAAATTTAATTCCGATTGTTGAAGTTGGATGATGACACTCGAAATGAGATCTACCCCATTTTTAGTTTGTCCTATCCAGGAAAAAATTGGAGCCGATTTTGAGAAAATTTTGAAGCTTCATGTAAAGTACTCCCAAAACATACGTTTTCCTGTCTACTGAATTTTCGATGTTAAGGACGACTGTACTGACTACAGAAAGCGTTATAAAATGTAATTTGCTACATGTAGGTACAGGAGTTTCTTTTTGGAACCAGGGACCCACAAATTCCCTATTTCTGTCGACTAATCGGCATTTTCTCCCGCAACATTACAATACTCTTTCTATACTACGAAAGTATTATGTCGAAAATTACAAATCACAAGGATACAACCTCCTGGCGAAGTCAGTTAAAATTGAACATCCACCAGGGACTGGATTCTTGTGGACTTATTCATTGACTCATTTCCAGTCCATAAGAGTTCGTAAACTACTTCTGCGACTGGGGAGTCTGAAACGTCCTAAAACCTCCTTTGTAGTAATGCAGTATAATTTACGACTAGCCTCGTGACAGTAAACGCGTTGATAATGAGAGGCAGCGCAATGGAGAGCTGTAGGCAGGATGCGCGCGGGACTGCTGTACGAGATTAAGTGCTGCGCAGTTTGCTAATGCGCCGGAAATGCGATAGCTGCAATCGCAGGCGAAGTGAAGGTCATATGCACTAGTGTGGACGTGGTTTTTATGACTTCTCGGAATCGCATGCGTATCGTAAAGCAATACAGGCACCCTGATCAGAGACTACGATAATGGATATATTTTCGAACTGTGACGGCAGTGAATGCCCGAGTGTAAGAGTAACACTAATTTCTCAGAAAGCCCTATTTATTTATTTTTATTTATTTATTTATTTATTCAAATTACGTCATTATTTACGTGAGAAACAGTTAAATACTGTGTGTGACAGGCTACGGGGAGAAGTGAAATCTGTGCACGTTTTCATAAATGTGATCTCTATCCCAAGCCATGATTCTTGGTTCTTTGACTAGAGATACTCACCAACATGATGTTGCGTCGAGTGAATTTAGAGACAGAAGAGCAGTTGGCTGGTTACAATTATCGTACTCAATAAATGTTACGTGATTACAAGCGATATTTCTTACACGCTAATAAACGGAATAGTTTTTTTAATATAACTTTATCGACAGAGTTGGGCTAACTACTTTAAAATTGGATTTAAAATACATTGCCAAAATACTTTATAAATAAGTATTTAAATACTCACACAATACATTAGGACTTGATGTGCACACGTATGCAAAAATACTTCAAATACTGAAAATACTGTAAATATGTAATAATTTTGTTTTATATATTTCTTATTGTTACAATAAATTGTGATTGTCAATTACAGTATATATATATATATATATATATATATATATATATATATATATATATCAGCATTTTCAAATATAATATGATATAAAAAATTGTTCTAACACAAAGAAATGGAATTTCCTTTTAAAACGACCATTTTTTAAACAAATAATTACACAATAAACCCTAGTTGGCAAATGTATAAAGTCTGTCAAGACAAACAGTCATTCAACTGGCGTGGATAAACATAAACTAGTGTTATAACGATTAAACGCTTTCTATTGCCAAATATTTCTCCAGTACATTTAATGATTTAGATGTATCATTTAAAAACGAAGAGAATCCAAATTCAACAGCTAAAAGGAGCTTTTATTTTAGTTTCAGTGGCGAAATCAAACAAAAAGAAATTATCGTTCCAAATACAAAATGTTACAAATGAAAATTATGTTCCAAATACAAAATGTATTTCAAATATAAGTATTTAAATAATGCCAAACCCCGTTTTCGTAGAGTTCATGCTTCTACACAGGCTCGAGATTGAGTTCGTTTCATATACAGTACTATGGTTCGATTAAAAGAAGTTGGTGATTGACAGTTTCGAATGGAAGGGAACGACGTTGACATGTTGCGTACCACTGAGCAGGGTTCCTGGGACACGAAAATAAACACTTGAAAAAACTGTTCATGAAAGTAACCAAATCGTATATTCATATTGTATGAAGCAACAGCTTCAGAAGCACAACTGTCAATCACCAACTTGTTTTAATCGGGCCGTAGCAGAATTACGCTCCACCCCGTCTTCCTGCTTCTTCAGCGCTCTGCAAACTGGTGTTCTCGGCCGCAATCGCCCCTCAATTGCTGTCGTCTCCAGGGTTGCCAACTATTGTCTAGATGAAATCGAGACTCAGGTCCAACTACCTGAAATGGGAGGGACCGGGGTAAATTTTGGAAAAAGCAGGGCAAAATAATGCAAGTTTGGTCATTTTCTTTGCCTTAAGCTTGGAATACAAAAAACTTAAAATTATTATAAAAATCAATTTTATAAACACTAATTAACTTTTTAAATGAAAATTCTAAATTATCAGGACAATTGCTGCCCCGACTAAGTTACTGCCGGGACACGGGACATATTCAAAAATCGGGATGGTAGGCAAATGTGGTCGTCTCCCTCCAGAGTCGTATCCAGCCGATCACTTTGGAGGGAGCCATTATAGATTTTTGTGCAGTAATAAACATATTTGTTATTATTTTATATGTTATTTTTGTAGGGTATATCTGATACTATACAATCTTATACATGAAATAATTACATAATTTTAATACAAATATTTAAATCAATTTTGCCAAATAAAAGAAGTTAACAAACGAAAACTCTAGGTTTTTGGAGGGTCATAGCCCCCGTGGACCCGCCACTGACTCCTGCAGAGAACTCACTTTCGTCCCGTCTATTTCGCCCGCTCGTCCTGGCCTGCTCAACCCCGTCCCACGTCATAGAGCAACGCCCAGCAGCAATGAAGCCCACGTGGATGGGAATTGCATGTAACTGAAGCGTCATGTTGTGCTGCAGCGGCATCTATTGGAGTCAACAAAATACACAGCAGAAGAATATTCTCCATGAAAAAACATTTAGATGTGCCGACTTTCATGCAGATCGGCCTAACGGTGTCGTATATCGATCTCAAACTAAACAAGATCCATTTTACTTCCTTGCTACCGCTGACGTAGTAGAGAGAAAGTTACGTAATGCTGCGCGAAAGAACGGCGAACAAACTCTGCAGACAAACTTATTATAATTGTCCGGCATGCGCGAACAGATACAACGCCAACGATTCAGCGGGTTGTGTAGCCTGCACTGTCACATCCTGTAAATGCCAGTACCAGTGGCAGGCGGTTGCACAACGCAAGGCTCGCCACACGCCGACCGTTACGACGCCTGCCACTCACACTCCAGCATCGTCGATACAGACTCGCGTGGTGCCGGGTATAATGGACCTGGGGCCATGCAGACTGGCAGCGGGTCATCTTCAGCGACAAGTCCCGCTTCTGTCTTCATGGCGACGACCACCGGGTCGTGTCTGCAGGCGGAGTGGAGAGCGCCACGACGAGCGGATTCTGGTATCCCATCACACGTCCCGCAAGCCTACTGAGATGGTGTGGGGCGCGATATCCCATGGTGCCCTTTCACCGTTAGTGTTAATTGGAGGTACCGTGACAACCATACGGTACATTCAGGAGATCCTGCAACCGGTGGCTCTGCCATTCGTCAATGTCCACGCCTTATTTTGACTGGACAACGCGCGTCTGCATACCGTAGCTATCTCCCTAGTATGCCTTGCAGCCGTGGATACTCAGCCATGGCCAGCAGCATTGCAAGACCTGTCCGCGATCGAGAATGTTTGGGGTGCCATGGAGTGTGCGATCAGGATCCCAGCCCTACCCACCAATCTACAAGAACTGCGCGTTCAGATGCAGGCTGCATGGGAAAGACTACCACAGGACATCATTCGAGAGCTTTACCATGCCGCAATGTCTGCATACGTGTGTTCGCTAAAATGACGGCCCCAGGTCATACTAACATGTACCGTCTGTGGCCGTGTAGCGCAATAAATGATCGTCCTACAAACGTGAAAGTGTAATAATTTTGTATACGTGGTGTCTACCTGCCTGCCAACAACGATCCCAATCCGCCTTGTCCTTTTGGGTGCAGCTTTTTTTATGACGATGAGTGTACTTTAAATTACTACAATTGTAAAAGCTAAAATAATCAATTGAAGAAGAAAAAAGAAAAGTCTTCAACAGTACAAGACTAACAACCAAATATGGATATCTACTTGGTTCCTGACCTTTGTCTCAGAAAATTCCTCCAGCGTTCGGTGTAAACACGTCGATTACATTCACTGATCATAGATGAGAGATTATCGACGGGCACCACTACAGCCCTCCGCACAGTCAGCTGCATCTCACGTGAATCAGGAATAAGTGGGGAAGAATGAGCCTGGGAGACAATGTGGCTAGCTTCACCAGTAGCCGTAAGTTGCACGTGCACCCTCGGTGGAGCAAAATGAGCAACAGCACATTGAGTCTGAGCCATATAAGCAGTGGCGAAGCGTCAGGGTAGGCAGAGTAAGCTGAGCTATCCCTAAGAATCTTGAAGGCGGGAAATATATCTTCACTAAAAAAAGAAAATTGTAAATTTATAATGTTATTTTAGCCAATTTATGAAGTGTGCGCACCAAGTTCATTTTTCTGTTCTTATGCGCATTCAATGCGAAGTGTCTTTGTCGCCGCCCGGTGCATCGGGCAGGCTGGGGAGTGAGGCTGAGGCCGTTCCGCTTACCACTGGAAGACAGTTTGTTGGCAAGGGACGGGGCGCGGGGAAGTGAGCGCGCATGCGCATTGCGAAGCTGGCCCGGTTATTCGGCCAGAAGGGTAGGCCGGCCTTACAACTGGCGAAGTAATTTTAACTCCTGCCGGCAGGCGCTCTCTTCACCATAAGCTTGCGTGGAACTTCCGGAAATGTCCACTAGAGGTCATTGAGCAACTTCAAATATCACTACTAACAAAAGTAAAAACATTTATTTATTCCAAATTTCAGTATTAGTTTTCCTCTGTCGCTAATTCATTAAGTACAATATTGAGAATGTTAACTCTTTTCTCCCATATCATTTAACATTGGTTTAACTTTTAATAAAACAAGATCATTTAAAAAGGCGTTGATTTCAAGCATTTATGGGTTGGTATCGCGACGTGTGAATCCCCCAGTAGTATTGTATTCTGGAAAGATCAAACAGGATCTGATCAGTGAAATTTCATTTCGTAAGTTGACTAAATAGCGTATTCGTGTGTAGGTTACAAGTGAAATGTCGTTGACCTGCAACTGCATGTCGCTGTATCTCATTGACAATGAGCACTCTGAAACAATTAAAACTCATTAACGTAATTCTAAGTCAAATAACACTCTTCAACTTGGCTACTATTTTAATAGAAAAGAAAATTTCGTGTATGTGTTCGCAAGATGATATGTTTAAAGAAAGAGTTGAATTTTTTCTGAAGAAAACTAGGTATTTAGAATTAATTTACAAAAAACTGTACAAATAAGGAGTATACATCTATTATAAATAAGCATAACCATTTAAATTTTTTTTTCAATTCTGCAGTAGGCTTATTCTTGATCTGAGTATTGTTGCATGATTGAAATAATAATAATAATAATAATAATTACTATTATTATTATTATTATTAAATTTGTAGTCTTTTGATCTCTATCTTCTAAATATTCTATATTTCATAAATTAAATACAAATAAGTGTTTTTACAATATGTTCGTGGCTCAGCTTATCCAAAAATTAACCTCACGCTTCGCCACTGCATATAAGTATTTCCCACAATCAAACGTTGTCTTTTGGACGAATATTAACCAACTGATGAAATTGAATCACATTTCCATATTGACAATGGACATTTAAAAAATTGTAAATATAAACTAGATGTACGTATATACCAATAACGTCGCTAAAAATATATCCCGCAAAATCACAAATTTGATATAATAATACATTGTGATAATTGAAAAGTTGTAAATTGTATTTGACCGAATTTGATTGGTTGAAGTTTCCGGGCACAACTCCTAACGTGTTGTTCTCGTCAGTGGAGTAAATTATTTCAGAAGGTCGGCCGTCGACGTTCACATCGGCTTGCGGAGAATTTTCCTACTCCATCCCTCCACTTATATTATTATTATTTTTCTTTATTTTCCTCATTTTTTGGTAATTAATATTATTAATTGTACAGATTTACAAAATCAAAGCACAATCAATATACACATTTATGAAACATGAAACACTAATACACACCGCATAATTTCCCAGAAATTTCCGCACTATTCCTGTCGTTGCAATCACCACTGCCTTCTGCATAAGTTTGTATATGTCTACTATCACTCCCAGATGTTGAAGGCTCCGCATCAAATTTCTAGGGATGACACCTGTGCTTGAGAGGATTACTGGAATAACTTCAACTTTTTCAACATACCATTGTTTCTTTATGGATTCAGTGAGTTCTGAGTACTTATTAATTTTTTCGGCGTATTTACTTTGCAGGTTGCTAGTATTTGGGATAGAGATATCTATCAGCGCGACATATTTCTCTCTCTTGTTAAAGACAGTCAGATCTGGCCTGTTGTTCATTACGTCCGATCTGTTAAAATAGTTCTATCCCAATATAAAACGCCATTCTTCGTTTTCCAGCACACTTAAAGGTTGGTACTTAAAATAGGGCACTTAGCTTCAGGGAGAAGTTGAAATTTCTCAGCCAACGTTTGGTGTAAAATCTTCGCCACTGCGTCATGCCGTTGCTTATATTCTGTTCCACAGAAATGTGTGCATCCCGAAGTAACATGTTGGACTGATTCAACAGTTGGGCAACCATACCGACAGTACTCATTCTCCACACTTCCATCTTTGACAATTAGCTTTAGGTAACTTCTTGTTGGGATCACTTGGTCCTGAATGGCCAGCATGAAACCTTCAGTTTCTGGGAAGATTTGTCCTGATATGAGCCAGAAGTTCGACGCTTTCATGTCGACATGCGCTTGACTCATCTCATGAGGGTGTCTTCCATGAAGAGATTTCGCCATCCATGAATCCAGCTTCTCACGATCACGACATGTGAAGTCAGCAACCTCTTGTCGTGACAACTCTAAAGGTGTAAATGTATCTGCTTCACAAATTGCTTTATGCAGACGTGATGTATTTTGCTGCAGAAATGAAAAACTTTCTCATATTTGTCACTTGCTGACAAAGCTGATTGCCAATATCCGCCAGTCCTCTCCCACCCATATTTCTCGGCAATGTAGTGCGTTCAACTGAAGACTTCGGGTGATGCATGCGCGCTTTTGTCATTAAAACTCTAACCTTACGTTGTAAGCTATCAATATCGGTTTTGCTCCATTTAATAATGCCAAAGGAGTAGTTCAAGACAGGAACAGCATAGGTGTTTATAGCCTTGATAATATTCCTTCCATTCAGTTTTGTTTTCAACACCTTCCGAATCCTTCGGTAAAATTCTTCAGAAAGTTCTTCCTTCATTTTACTTTGGTCAATACGCCTTAGTTGTCTCATTCCCAGATATCTGTATATTTCCTCACCAGATATTGCCTGTATCATCTGTCTGTCTTCAAGTTCAAAGGCTCTTTCCTGCAGTTTTCCTTTCACAATATTTACTGTTCTACATTTGTCCAAGCCAAACTTCATCCCGATATCTCTCGAAAATGATTCTACAATTCTCAGAAGATGTTCAAGTTGAATTTTCGTAGACCCAAACAACTTCAGGTCATCCATATACAAAAGATGATTTAAGCGGTACATCACAGTTGTTCCTACTTTAATTCCAAAGCCATAGTTTGTGGAATTCAACAGATTTGACAAGGGATTCATGCAGAGGACAAACCAGAGAGGGCTAAGTGAGCCTCCCTGGAAAATACCTCTTCGTACTTTAATCATTTCCGTTTCGATATAGTTAACGGGTGTACTCAGGATGACTTTTGTTTGCCATTTCAACATCACATGCTTCAAGAACGAGATAACAGTTGAATTGATGTCGTAGATCTCAAGAATTTCTATCAGCCAAGTATGTGGAACTGAATCAAAGGCTTTCTTATAATCAATATATGCCATATGCAGATTGCGGTGTTTTAGATAGGCCTGACCACATAGCACTGAATCAATTGTCAATTGTTCTTTACACCCCATGGACCCTTTGCTACAGCCTTTCTGCTGCACTGCAATGATATTATTGTTACTACAGTGAGAGTATATGCGTTGTGAAAGTAACGATGTGATGATTTTATACATCGTTGGCAAGCACGAGATAGGGCGATATTTTGTTGGATCTTCTTGATTTTGGAAGTCTTTTGGTATTAAATACGTAACACTCTGAGAAAGAAATTCTGGCATCTTATCTGGGTGCTGTAGAACATCGTTAATCAGCTCAGTTAGTTTTTGGTGGGTGCACCAGAACCTTTTATACCAGAAATTATGAATTTTATCTGGTCCTGGTGCTTTCCAGTTAAGCAAATTTTTGATTACTTCACTAACCTCTTCATTGGTAAATACTTGGTGTTGCATAGCAGTAAAGTTCTCACAGCGTTTCTTTTCTTCGCCAATCCAACTCGCCTTCAGGTCGCATTGCATCGGATTGGACAACTGATTACTCCAAAAATCACTCACTTGCTGCTGTGTTGGGTACAATCCCTCGTAATTTTCTTCCTCTTTTTTCCCCAGTTTTCGATAAAAGTTCTTTTCAGATCTTTCAAACAAAACATTATCTCTCTTCCTACTTCTGCTTGTCCTGTATCTAGACAGCCTGTTTGTTAGGACTGATAGCTTCTGTTTCAGCGTATCAATACACTGTTGTACTGTCGTATTAGGCTCATCGTGGTGAGAGTGAGTGCTTGTTCTGTCCATAATACATTTCACTATCTTTTCCAGTTTTGTTGATCGAATACCGTCAGCATAACTAGTCATACGAGCAATATCACATCTCAGTCTTTCAATGTTTCCAACAAGACGTCTCTCCCAAGGTGGCAACAGCCGACCTCTTCACTGTCTCCTTGTCGATTGTTCACAATCTACTCCCAACACTTTAACCACTGTTATTGCAGCACAGTAGATGACAAAATGGAGAGTTTGCAGATCTTGCGCTATTGCAACTTCTTCTGGCAAAACCTCGCGGTTCATGGTATCCAGAATTCGTGCCATTCGTCTTGAAGTGTTTATCTTAGGTATCACCGGTCTCATGACGGGACTGGTTCCCTCGAATTGAAACATAACTTCTTTCATTCCATTTTTTAGTGTCTTTGTCAGTCTTTCATCCCAGGTTGTTGGGGCATTTTTGTGAATATCTGGGTGAATCTGCGATCTGGGTTCCAAATCTTCCTCTTCATTAATTGTCAGCTCACGTGTAACTTCCATTTTTATAGTCTGAAGACGTATCTCAGGGATCAACTTGTTACGTAATATCACACGGTACTGATCAGCTACTCTCTGTTCAGTTACGGAAAAGTCAGGGAAGTACTGCATGAACTCTTTGTATAACTTCTGCCTGTATCCGGTCACATCTGTTTCAATTTTTGTGACCCGGTAATATATGCGCATTATTGTTTCGTTAACGGCCGTTGACCGTTTCCTGCGCTGTGTCGGCAGTCCTGCTTGGGTGAGCGCTGGCTGTAGTACCTGCGCAGCACCTTCAGCAAGGGAGGCATTAGTTGTAGTTTCGCTCCTTCCAGGCAGTCGCTCTTCGGGTAACCCGACCAGGGCCCGCCTGTTCAGCACCTGATCACCACCGGCTCGCACACTGTCACCCCCAGCGGTGGCTCCAGGGGCGCCCCGACGCTCCTCGGGCAGCGGCATGTTTTCCGAGGCTTTTCTTCTAGCACGAGTCTCCATCTTCAAATCTCCAATGGGTGCATTTTATTCCTTCTGCCAGGACCAACTGTAGTCTTACTGACACAGCCATGAGAGCCGCCGTTGACCACTTAATTGGTTCCTCCGCCGACTCCCTAGGTACAAGCCCAGTTGGTTAACCTGTACCATTCTGATAGGCCATATTCTAGAATTACTTTCTAGCAGCCCTATCAGAACCCCCATCTCTCATCGGTTCGTCGAGAGTCCCGCCGAAGGGGCTGGTTACCACAACCTTGGGACACATTCGATTTAACAGGGCTCACCGCGTGAAGCGTTGAGAGTGGAGTTGGGTGCGAGAAGTTGTAGGATGTCTTAGGACACTTCACACCCCTTGAGCCCCCTTATTATTATTATTATTATTATTATTATTATTATTATTATTATTATTATTATTATTATTCCAGTACATCACGACAAAAGATGTTATGAGTCGGCTGAATATAAAATCTACTCCAGGTTGTTACCAGCTACTTAAGGAGACTGTCTAGGGACTGTCGGGGCCTCTAGAATACTTCGCGCAAAATGTGGGCTGTTCCAAATAAAGCGATTTCTTGCACTTCCCAGTCTTTTGAATTTCCGGGGAGTTTAGACAAGTTCTTACTCAAATTGTGCGGAACAAATCCCAGAGCTCCGATAACTATCGGGACGACCTGTGCTTTAACACAACACATTCGGCTGATTTCGATTTCCAAACCCTTGTATTTAAGACGTTTCTCTGTCTGCTTGGTAACGACGTTTTGATAGCAAGGTACAGCAACATTGATAAGTAAACAAGATTTTTTCTACAAATCCCGGATAACTATATCCGGTTTATTTGCCACTATCGTGCGATCAATTTGAATTTGTTGGTCGTACAATATCGTACACAATCCAACAGACGTCACCGGTTTCGGTGAGTGTTCGTACCACTTGGGGCATGTGTTCGGAACTACGAGGGCGGTACAGATCTGCCAGTGGAGGTAGCTACACACTCTGTCATGTCTTTTCAAGTATTCTGTCTTTGCTAGGATTGGACAAGCTGAGACAATATGATGGATGGTTTCAATGTGTTCCTGACAAATGCGGCATTTATCATCTTGGGAAAGTTTGAGAACCGCTTTATTATAATGTCGTGTTCTCAAGGTCTGATCTTGGGCAGCTATTACAAATGCTTCCCATTCTGGCTTCTTTCTTCCCCTTTTGAGCCATATAAATGATTGTACTTTATTGGTATGTGCTCTGTCTATTCGTTTCAAATATTGTCCGTGGAGTGGTTTGTCTCTTCACGACTTCTTTGACATTTTTGTGTCTCACATTTCATTATTATTATTATTATTATTATTATTATTATTATTAAGTAATCCCTCCCAAAAAAGAGTACTACTCCGACGACTTTCACTTGATCGGAGAATCCTATCAGAGCAGCCCATAGTTAGAATTCTCCTCCAGACATCGCTTGCATTCGTCTTATCTCGTGCGGAAACTCCGCCATCGGGGCTTTTATTTATTTATTTGTCAAAAAACAGTAAAAACTGTATATGACGTGTGGGGAAAGAACTTGAATGGGCTTGAACATGGGATCTCTCGCCGAGAGTCACTACAGAGACAGCGGCGAGCGAGCGATATCAGTTGGTTGGACTTCATTCTCTGTAATTGTAAGTTAAGTTAATGCCTTATTTTACGTGGCGAGACTCGGGCCGTCAGGACCACTCTTCCGTCTGGCCATGCAAATTTCGCTACGCTCCTTTCACCATCTAGCGGAGAAAGAAGGTATTATCTCGGGCGACTAAACATGCAATTTGAATTTAGCTCAGAGGCTTCTTTTAGGCTTGAGGATCTTTTACATGCAGTAAATCTACTACATGAGACAGCCGGCTTTACTTCCCATCCGAAGGTAGGGGTACCAAGAATTTTTTCGCCCTTAAAATCCACGGCCTCGATCTGGTTTGAACTCGGAATCTTGGGTACAACCCGATACGCTGACCGTTATTCCATCGAATCCGCTAAGTATGTTAGGGGCCATCCACAAATTAGTGAGGCTTTTAGGGCGAGCGGGTCAAGCGAATCTCATCTAATCTTACGTGGGGGAGAGGGGGGTCTCGCCAAATACCACGTATTTTTTCTCAAAAAACAGTGCTAAACAGGCACTGTTCATCCATCACAGCTACAGAGCACCGACATGTGGTTCCCTGTGCACCAGCAAGCAAAGTACGACCCTCACGGACCGTATCACGTCGAGCCAATGAGCTTCTGTGTGCAAGCGAACACGGTACCCAGTGTTAGAATCGCAGTGAAGTTGAAGGAGCAGATGAATTTATGGAAAATCATATGAACAGGTTGGTTCCAGTAGTCACTCTTCAGACAGCACGTAAGTCTTCGTGAACTGAATTACAATGAATTACTGCACTGTATTTAGAAGTGCAATAATATTCATTTTAATACAGTCACTCTATTTTCTAAATACTAGTCATATCTAGTCCTAAATAAATATATTTTGCCTAATATTTTTAAAAAATCCCAATGCAATCAATAAAAAATTAACATTACATTCAGTTGACGTTAAATTAACGTTTCATCAAAATTACGCATTTTGAAAAACCTCTCGTGAGATTAGGAGGGGGAAGGGCGTCGAATCTAATGTCACGACATCTCATCAAGGGGGGAGGGAGTAGAAAAATTGCGAAAATAGCTTCATGTAATGTATGGACGGCCCCTTAACAAGTGAAGATGTCAATACTTGCTGGAACTCTTATATTGTCAGGTGTCTGAATCCATCAGTAAATTTATATTTTCCCAAATGCAGCAATCATCGAGTTAAAACCGTTTTTAGATCGTACAATTTCAAAATCATCTGTATTGATCACTACTGATGGATCTGAATTGAAACAGTTTCCAGACGGCCGAGAAACCGAAATAGACGACACAAAGAGATTGGAAGAGTTATAAAAAGCAATTGTGTAAATTGTTGTAGTGACATTTCGTTACGTTTAATATCTTATAAACGTATTATTAATTGAAGATTATTCATTATTAACGAGTCTTCCCGATGTGTGTACAGTGTTAACATTATTTTTGACACTTCCTGTCACAGTCGCCAGCGCCGAAAGAACGTTTTCAAAATTAAAGCTGATTATAAATTATTTACGATGTATGTACAATTAATACATAAATCATACCGAAAAACAATGTGGTTGAGAACAATATTTCTACTCTGATAAAATTTTAAGTGCCAAGAATAGACTAAAATTAAAATTTGTAAATTATATTATGAAATTGCCAAAATTCTGTGTTCGCGGGGTAAAAGTTATTAAGTAAAAAATCTTAGTTTGGAGAAAAACAAGGTTTAGATTATTAAGCCAAAGCTATATATATATATATATATATATATATATATATATATACACACACACATACACACACTTAACTTGTAGTTTCAATACTTAACCCGATTTCGCCAAAAATTGACTTAAGAAATTTTACGCCATGACCACAAAATTATAATTTATTTTCTGTAACAATTTATTGTAATAAATATTTTCAAGTCTAATATAAGTTCAGTTTATAATAAAAAATTACGTTAATGCCATGGCATTAATTAGGGGGCCCAATATGGTGTCGGTCCAAAGGCCTCGTCTGTTGAACTTACGCTACTGGAAATGGGGTCAGAAAAAGTAGTTTATAAAATTAAATGTATGAATGAATTTCTATCTGGAGTTGTTGGCGGTAGATTTGTCAATTTTTATGTTCAGGAAATATCGCTATCTCTATTCAAAATAAAAAAATGAAATACGTTCTCATTAAAAGTATGTTCAATCTGAAAATGAATTGCCTTATTACACAACAAAGACATCAAAATTAGCTACCAATACCTTTAATCTATAAATAATGTATGAAAGAGTGAAGAAAAGTAAGGAACGATTGCAGGAATTCGGGTAATCATAAAATGGCCAAGTAAATGTAGTATGTACTACTGAAAGGAATTTTTATTTTAGCATTCCGCGTGTTGACTATGTATAGCGACGGACATTGTGCTCTGAATTTATTGTTTTCTGCACGTCATTAACTTTCCAAGCAGTGACAAGTCGCGATGAAACTGCAGGAAGATGCCCATTTTATTTAAATTTACTTTTTGTAAAACTTTTAATGTAAGTGGACAAGAGTCATAAATTAAGTATTCTACAACGTTCATTTCACTTTTAAATAAATTACTATTTAATAGAATTTCAATTTTCCTCTTTTCTTTTTAATTTTTATTTTTAAAGTATTATTGGATTTTTTCCTGAAGCGTTAATCAAAGAGAATGATTAGAAAATTTAATTATTGTTGTCAGTTTCAAATTAAACATAGAATTATTGAGATTATTCAAACAGTTACTGGAGCCACAATAGTACTCTTTATAGATATTTCAATGATAGACCTAAATATTAACTCATTATACTTGGTATGATATATCACAAGCTAATTTGTTGGATTGATATCATTTAAATTACATTATTAGGCAACATCATCGTTTAACAACAGACATCTGCAGACATTTGCAATGCAGACACGCTTAGGTATTGATTTAGCCGAAGTCGCTGTAACATTGTACGTTCTTGGCAAGTGTATATTCATGACGGTTTGATTCTTCTGAAACCGTGCTTAGATATTCTACACTTGCCGACAATTTAGCCGGAGGGAGAGGTCGATGTAAAGCAAAGGGTGGTTGGTCCGCGCCGATGTTGATGGGGCGGTGTTGTTAAGCAGTTTTGTTATAATTGATTTTTGGGAGCTTTGTTGACATAAAATAATTTTAATGTTAATTTAAACTATTTCTATTAACTTAATAGAAATAATTTTTTCATTCAACTGTTATTGAAATTTTTCTTAGATATGTGGTATTCCAGGAGACAGTGGTAACTCGGAGTTGAATGAAAATTTTGAGTAATATTTATCTTGTTAGTAATTCCTATGATTTTAATTATCCATCCCAGCCATGTAATGTGTTAATTCGTAAAATAGTCACACTAAATATCACTTGAAGTGCTGTTTGATATTACTTATGATAGAATCCTCGGTCTCAGGAGTTTGAGACCTCGGCTTTTAGAGAAACAAATAATTTCAGACTCCTGAGACCGAGGATTCTGTCACAAGTAATATCACACAGCACTTCATGTCTCTTCTGCAATCCATTTTGGAACAATAGGGCGGATATATTATATGCATTTATTGTTGTTTCCAATCAGTGTTACTTCACTGGGGGAGCGAAATATTATTTATTATTTGCGTATAGGCCAGTGTTGTCAAGGTCGATGCCACGAGCGGGAGTCCGTGGCACGAGTGCCACGACGAAATCACCCCTCCACGCAGTTCATCACCCGACCACAAGCGACAACGCCATCTCTAGTGTAAAAGGGCGGGGTTACTACTAACAGTTTCCTTTCCCAACGCTAGTTGCGCAAGGATGATCGTGGCATGCTACGGTGCCACGAAGAGTGACATTGCAAACAGTAGAAGACCTTGACACCACTGGTATAGGCCATTACCTACCACGCTACACTTTGTCTTCCAAGGCCGAGTCGTATTCTATCCTTGTGGGTGTTTAACATGTGTAATTATGGGGCTCAACTTTTCGGCTGTTCGTTTGCTAAGACCAGGTTGGTAAGTCTTAAATTATAAATTATGATGTGATACAATGATGATGAGGGGTGAAGTGACAATCTCAAATACAACCATGCTTACACAGGATACGAACCGGCAACCTCCTCGGTGCAGACGACGGCTGCCGCAACAGCCTGCGCCACGGAGCCAGTTTTTATTATCATCATCATCATCATCATCATTATTACTATTGTTATTATTATTATTAATAAAAATAGTATTAATATTTATGTGATCTTGAGAATTGTCATTATCGCAATAATCACTTTTGTAATTTTATTGTGAGTACTACTTTTCTGAAGAGATATATTAGTTCTCTAGTATCACGATCCCTTTGCGGTTGTAGGAACATTACAAAAGAGTTTGCTAATTTATTTATTTATTTATTTGGTCAAAAACAGTAAAAACTGTATATGACGTATGGGGAAAGAGATTAGCTGCGCACATTTTCTTGAGGCCCAGGGGAAAAAAGCAACATTTGAAAAACTAGAAACAATAATTTAGAAAATAACTATTATTTTAGAAAAATAAAAATTTGAAAAATGTTTGTTCCCGAGTTATAGAAAATCAATTTCAACGGTGAATGAACTGCTGATTTGATTCTTCTGCATTGCTAACAAAATAGTAACGAACATCAGTTCTGATCCTACCACTACAAGCAAAAGGAGTGGTCAACAAGCAAGCTCGACAAGCAAAAGGAGTGCTCAACATAACGTGCGCACGGTGAAGCTACAGTGCGCAGCTACAAGTCTACACGTCTTCAGCTTCTGCGCACAAGCTTCACGCGTAAGTATTGTTGTGGGAGGCGTTGGCGTCCAGCGCCGCGCGAAGAGCGGGAGGAAGCGAGGGTGACGAGGGGGCAGCGGGGGAGGGGCTGTGATAGCGGAGAGGCATCTGCACGGGCGCGGCCCAGGCCACGCGCCGTCTCTCGCGCAGTTGGAGCGCGCGAGGCGACGAGATGCGCAGGATGAGGCTGCTGCTGGTGATCATGGGTGAGCACTCGCTACGGACGCACTTGCGTTTTCTACACTTCTGTTTCAACACGTTCGTTATCTTGCGAGGGATCTGCTGGACTAGAAGAACCCAGAATTTAATAAACGAAAAAGGCCATCCATTTGGGATGAGAACTCTTAACTAATTTACAATATCACTGCGTAAAATCGAAGATTTTTAAAATTTTTACTTTTTATTTTCATTTATCTTCAACCGCTGATTCTGAGCTGAGCAGCACTATTTATTTTTAATACGTTTTAATACGTAAACTATGTTTGTGGACAGTTCGTTATCTTGCGAGGGTTCTGCTGGTCTACAAGAACCCAGAATTTAATCAATGAAAAAGGCCATTCATTAGGGATGAGAACTCTTAACTAATTTACCATTTCACCGCAAGTTTTTTTAATTTTTACTTTTTATTTTCATTTATCTTAAACCACTGTTACTGAGTTGAACAACCTTATTTCTTTTAATAATACTATTTGTTTTATTTTCGAGTTTTCAATTATCTTACAATTTTCTCTATCAAACAAATATGTACGTGTACAGCTCGCTTTGTTATTTTTTTCCGCTTTTCTGAATCCCGCTAAAACCAGCATTTTTGAAAAATGAAGAGAGTCTTAAATGCCGGATTATGGAAGTTAATTATCCTAAAAGTGGCGTACAATTGTTTTAATTTTGCATATGGGCTCGTGGTCTAATTCAGCGAGTCTGAATGCCCGGTCTGCTTTTAATTTTGAATATGGTCTCTTATTTTACCACTTGCAATCTGATAAATTAGGTTACTATCGTTATTTCTCTTTCCGGAAGTACAAAATCACCACATTATTAATCCTTCAACAAAGAAATTGGGGAAATCTCGTGTTTGTCAAATATGCGGTCCCTTTAATGCACAATCCGTCAATTCCATTTTAATTCAGCCTAACCACTTTTTTAAATCATTTTTGTGACTCGAGAGATTATTTATGATTTCGTGGTTTTTTTAAATGACACTGTTATCACCTAAAGTAATTGTGCATTACTTTCATGTCGGTTTTACTTGGATGAAAACAAAAGACTTAAGTCTAACTTCATGTAAGATATTCAACAGCCGTTGTTTCGAAAACATTTAAGTAAAATAATCGTGTTTTAAAGCGAATTTGTTACGAAATGAATCCTGGTAGTTACCGTTCATTTAATAAACGTAAGAAGACTTAGTTTATGTTAGTTCAGCATCTATAACGAATATAAACAAATGTTTAGGTCGTAGGTGATCTATATTCTATGTAATAAATAAACGCATGTATAATTTAAAATTTTTCTGTCAGACATTAACTTCTAAAATATTTTTCGTACAATGCAAATTTCTCGATATCAATGAGCCACACAGTCGCATACCAATGTCGTTCCCGGCGAGCAGAAATGGGGGATGTGGCAATGATGGTCCTTAAAAAATTGCAAAACAATTGAAAGAAAATTTGATATACAGTAATCCCTCAACATTCGCGAGAGTTAGGTTCCCAAAAAGCATCGCGAATGTTAAATCTGCGAATGCTGAATATATCTTTCAATGAAGAATGATGGGTTAGGTTCCTGGATATAAAAAATCTGTTTAATAAAGAAAGAAAAAATCTGACAATCAATTGCAGAAAAACTGAGTAAGCGCTACTACAAACAGAATTCACGATTAACATTCCAAAATCAAGCAATGTTTGAAAGTTATTTCAAAGTTGAAAGCGATTGGATACAGGATATTTTTTCATCACCCTCCTCGTTGTTCTAATATCCAAATATGGAAGAGTTGCCGCTTCTATTTCTCTGTTAAATATCGAAGTTATTTCCAAGTCCGTATTACATTCGAATGCCCTTTCTACCAGAGCTAAAGCTTTAGAGATCCATGAACAGTTTTGTCATTGAAATTGCTCCAGGACGCAGTTTTCGCTTCCGTTAGTTGATCATTACCTTCGAGGAGGTTTCTTTCACTGATGATTTCCCAAAGCTCCACTTCAATGAGATCATTATAATGAAAGCTGCACTGAACCTGAATGGCTTTCCTGTCCCTGTGGCCAAAACACTTACCTCCAATTTGACGCAACTGAATTGAATTATTTTTAAATTGTGTTATTATATAAATGTGAACTGACATTTCAACTTTTAAATTTTTAGAGCAAGTGATACTTTGAGCCCGACGTCTGTCAAGTTCGTTTCCCAAATGACGCTGTCAAGGAAAAGAAATGTGCTAGTTTTAAAATATAGTACGAACAAAAGATGCACTCGTAAATGTTGATGTCGCGAATGTTAAAACTGGTAGCGTTTCTCTAATCGCGAATGTTAAGAACTCGGGAATAGCGAATTCGAGGATGTCGAGGGATTACTGTATTTAAGAAACAATTTTATATGTATTTAGATATATCTTAATATAATTTTCCACGAAATCTGTGCTAAAATTTCAGTGTAGCGATGGCATGTACATATGGAACATTTTCTGTACCTGTGGTCTTTTCTGGAAGGACACGGGTAGCTACGTACTTCTCAAGGCCTCATTACTTTCTGGCATAATACTTACGTAGTATAGACGACACTTTCCGACAGAAAAATGCATATTGTGGGGCCCTGATATCGAAAAATGGAGAAATCTTGTTCCTATGTACACTAAATTACTTCTTCTTACGTTCTGTGAGTCCTTGAACGTAACGTTTTGTGAACATTTGTTGACGGCAAAATGGGATCAAATGTCCGTCAGTCCGTCCGACAGTCCCCCCGTCCGCCCGCCGCCCGTCAGGCTGTGTGTGGCAGGGCGTGCATGTGGGCGGGCGTGTGGGCAGGCGAGTGGGCGTGCGAATGGGCGTGCGAGTGGGCGTGCGAGTGGGCGTGCGAGTGGGCGTGCGAGTGGGCGTGCGAGTGGGCGTGCGAGTGGGCGGGCGAATAGGTGGGCGAGTGGGCGGTCGAGTGAGTGAGCGGGAGAGTGTGTGTGCGAGTGGACGAGCAAGTACGAGTGGCCGTACGAGTGGGCGTGCGAATGGGCGTGCGAGTGGGCGGGCGAGTTGGAGGGCGAGTGGGTGGGTAAGGTGGAGGGCGAGTGGGCGTGCGAGTGGGCGTGCGAGTGGGCGTGCGAGTGGGCGTGCGAGTGGGCGTGCGAGTGGACGTGCGAGTGAGCGTGCGAGTGAGCGTGCGAGTGAGCGAGCGAGGGGGAGGGTGAGTGGGCGGGCGAGGGGGGTGGGCGAAAGCGAATAATTCTGCAAGGGAGAGTGAATGAGTGGGAATGTGATTCGTTGGGCAAGTGGCTGGGCGAGAGGGAAGGCGAAGTTCCGCAGGGCAAGGGAAAGCAAACGATGGGAGGACACGTCATGTCAGTGAGAGGGCGAGAGGGTGGGCAGCGGGCACGCGACCGCGTGATCTGCCGGCCGGGCAAGGAGGCTCGCTATAGTGCGATTTTTGTAACTCTGTCCCTCAAACCCCCATGGCCACGATGGGATATCACACGGCATTTCGCGTCTTTCTCGCTGGTACCGGTAGAAGTCGCATGATCACAAACACTGCTTGATACGGTCGCGAACAAGCGATATGTGGCTGAGAAGGACCCGAAATCCCGTGCCATATTCCATCGTGAAGACGGGCCTTGAGAGGCAAAGTTAGAAAAATCGCACTATATACTTCGATTTTTCTTTCTTGGCGCACGGGGGGTGTCAATAAAATGGAATATCTCACGGTATTTCGCGTCGTTCTCCGTTGTGCCACCAGGAGTCACCGCGATCATGCGAATCCTAACTGCACAACCGAGAACGACGCGAAATACCGTGAGATATTCCATTTTATTGACACACCCCCGTGCGCCAAGAAAGAAAAAACGGAAGTATATAGTGCGATTTTTCTAACTTTGTCTCTGAAGGCCCGTCGTCACGATGGAATATGGCACGGGATTTCGCGTGTGCATGCGCGTGCCGAGGCGTGGCGTGGCGAGGGGGCGGCCGGGCGTGTGGTTGCGGGCGGCCCGCCCACGACGCTGCCATTTCATCAGCGGTCGAAGCGCCGGCCGGAACGCCCCACACGCTGCACGCTCCACGCTCAGCCGCCCCCGGCGCCGCCCCACTTTCCCTTCGCACCGCCAACACCACGCCTCCCCCGAACGCGCACCCCCTGGCCCACATGAGGACTCATTCATAATGCAAACTTAAACGCAGCCGCAAAATCTTGAAATGAATTACTAAGCGAGACCATTCACAATCCCTTGACGTGATACGTAAACTTAAAGAGTTCACAAACACCAAGCATTTACGTTAGTCTTGCATCCCAGATTTACATGTAAAATCTGCCGTCCTTTCTTCTTGTAATTTGTCAACAATTGAGGCATTCGGGTGTAGGGAATAATTTCTGACACTTTGCGAAAGTAAAATTATTAACATTCCACATCCTTCTTGAAAATAAGGAAGATGGGCTCTCTTTATAACATGTCAGTTTTAGAGTCCAAAAAATACCAATGAAAATATACCATTGTTTCCACTTGAACTCCTCAATTGTACTTATTTTAAATGTAAATATTTTAGTAATTAGGCGAAAGAGAAGGCCTTATGGCCTGAGTCTCGCCAGAAATAAAGACATTTTATTATTATTATTATCATTATTATTATTATTATTATTATTCCACTACATCACGACTAAAGATGTTATGAGTCGGCTGAGTATAAAATCTACTCCAGGTTGCAACCAGCAGGAGTAGATCTAGGGACTATCGGTGCCTCTACAATACTTTGCGCAAAATGTGCACTCTGCCAAATAAAGCTATTTGTTGCACTTCCCAGTGAATTACCTGGGAGTTTAGACAAGTTCTTACTCAAATTTTGCGGAACAAATCCCAGAGCTCCGATACCTATCGGGACGACCTGTGCTTTTACGCCCCACATTCGGCTGATCTTGATTTCCAAACTCTTGTATTTAAGATGTTTCTCTGCCTCCTTGGTAACGACGTTTTGATCCTAAGGCACAGCAACATCGACGAGTAAATACGATTTGTTCTCCAAATCCCGGATGACTATATCCGGTTTGTTTGCTGCTATCGTGCGATCGGTTTGAATTTGTTGGTCGTACAATATCCTACACAATCCAAGAGACGTCACTGGTTTTCGGTGAGTGTGCGTACCACTTGGGGCATGTGTTCGAAACTTCGAAGGTCGTACAGATCTGCCAGTGGCGGTAGCTACACACCCTGTCGTGTCTTTTCAAGTATTCTGTCTTTGCTAGGATTGGACAAGCTGAGACAATATGATGGATGGTTTCAACGTGTTCCTGACAAATGCGGCATTTATCATCTTGGAAATTTTGAGAACCGCTTTATCATAATGTCGTGTTCCCAAGGTTTGATCTTGGGCAGCTATTACAAGTGCTTCCGATTCTGGCTTCATTCTTCCCCTTTTAAGCCACATTAATGATTGATCTTTATTGATCTGCACCTTGTCCATTCGTTTCAAATATTGTCCGTGGAGTGGTTTGTCTCTCCACGATTTCTTTAACATTTTTGTGTCTCAAATTTTGTTGTGTCTCAAATGTTAAGTAGCATCAGAAGTTCAGTGTCTCTGTCATTCTCAGTGTCTTGCATAGTCTTGTTCGCAATGCTTCTTGCTACACTTACAATGCCTCTGTTTCCCATTCTTCGGTCAGATTTCATGACCTGCCTCATTAGTGCGTCATCTTGATGGTTGACTACATACTTTCTCATCCCCGTTATTGCATTGTGCCAGGAGGCTTCAATTTGTCTCAGGCCTCTTCCTCCTTCCTTACGTGACACATAAATTCTATGTACATCAGCCTGGAGGTGGGCAACATGATGCATTGTAAGCAGTTTTCTGGTTTTCCGATCCATGCGAATTTCCTGTTCAGTTCAGTCTACTAGTCTGAAACTGTATTCGGCTACAGGCACTGCCAAACTACCTATTGCTGCTATTTATTCCTTGAGTTTCAGAGCGGACTGCACAACAAGTCTCACTCTTCTATAATACTCCTTGCGAATTCTCTCTTTCATTGTGTCGTTCGAGATGGTCGCACATTCTTCAATGCCCAGATATTTGTAAGTTTTACCTAGCTCAAGATCATGAATCACAGTGTGACTCAGTTTGTTTAACTTCCAGATTCCATAAAATACAACATAATGGAGAAATGTTTCAAATCGTTAATGAGTGATCAAATTATTAAGTGCTTTCTGTGTGGTTGAAGTAATGTTTCTGTGGAAAATTATCTGAAAAAACTAATTGGGCTGATTAATTGGCGTTACGTACTATGTAATGCAAAAATGCTTCATTAGTTTGGAACAAAGCATGAATGCACCAAACTGTCCCGCCCCGGTGCCAAAGCGCGACGCAACTGTCGCTTTTGTTAGTTTGCCAGATGCGCCGATCCCACTTCATCCTACACGTCCCTTGGTCGGGTCTTAAGTTACGACATGACGTTACGTTCATGTTTCCATTGTGAACGAAGCCTAAGAGCAACGCCGCTGGTTGGTCTCCAGTCGCGCCGTACATGGGATGCAAACTATTGAGTTCGTCTATTGACCAAAAACGGAAGTGACAGGGTTTCTGACTGACGGATTCTGCAACTCGAACACTTAATTAACATCAAAAGTAATTTTTGTCGAACAACGCAATACCAAAACACAGTATTCGACCAATTATGATTTATGCGTGCCCTATCTGATTGAATACTTCGAGAACTAGTCTAAACAAAATCTATACCATCCAAAATAAGTACCTCAGAACAACAGCATGACTTCTATCTCATTATCGAATACTTTTGAAAAAATGAAAAACGACTGAGTGACAGACTGATGATCGGAACGTAGCGATAGGAACTGATTGGCGAACTGAATGGTGACTCAGAGCTACCAATAATGTAAAACAACATTAAAACTATTTTCAACCATCTTAGTAATACAAGAAAGAATTTTTTTTATGTTAAGTGCAGAACAAAACCATTCACATTTCGGTCGACATATATGTCGAGTTTTTTTGTACTTACGTGACAAATAAGATATAAATAAGTCATTTCTTTACTGTAATGAAAACAAACAAATTCTTCATTTCTGCAAGCGTACATCCCACTCACTTTGTATACGTAATGTAAAAGCCGACTGTTCCGTAACCGTTGTGACCAGGATCATTGGTCACCAGAAATCATTATCTTCAAGAACTGAAATGTGAAAATTCAGAAAATACATAGAACTTCTAAATATACGACTGAACGTTGTACTGTCTGTAAATGTAAAATAAAATTAATAAAAAAAATACATGGAGGCCGTTGATGGAGGTTGGTGTCTGTTGGTGGGCAGTGGTGGTGGCGGCGGCGGCGTGGCTGGCGGCGGGGTCGCCTGCGGCGGCGGCGGGCGGGGGCGGCGGGGGCGGGGCGTCCACGTGCGTGGAGACGTGCCCCACGCGCACGGCGCCGCTGTGCGCGCGCCAGGGCGCCAATGGAGCGCGCAAGAACTTCGCCAACCAGTGCGAACTCGACCGCTACAACTGTCGCTTCGGACAAGGTGAGTGCCAAACAGACTGCACAGGGCGCTCCTCGGAAGGTTGAGCAGAGCCCTGCAACTCTATTTTTTAATTTATTTTTTATTTATTTTTATTTATTTTTTATTTATTTTTTATTTATTTATTATTTATTTTTATTTATTTTTAATTATTTTTTATTTATTTTTTATTTATTTTTTATTTATTATTTATTTTTATTTTTATTTATTTTTATTGATTTACTTATTTTTTATTTATTTACGTATTTTTTATTTATTTACTTATTTATTTATTTATTTATTTATTATTTATCTCTCCATCAAAACCGGGGACAAAGCTCGAAGGTGCTACTATAGGAGGCGCTAGTGTCGCGAGGTAGAGGCTCGCCAACATCAGCACCTAAAAATTGGCTAAATTGTGAGAAATACGAAAAGTGTCTTCTAAATGTTCAATTATTCATAATATATACATTTAAGAAACCGCAGAAGAAAGCGCGAACATCGACGCTATCTTTTGTAGCATGACGCGCCTGCTTGAGCGTCATACGAACCTACGTAGCAGCCACACACGTTTGAATATCGTAGGCAGCAGTTCGTATTTTAGTGCCTGTAAGAAGGTGCTGCAGGAGAGTGCGTCACTATAATGGTCTCCACCACGCTATATAGGAGTTGAAGGGCCCTGGGGTTGAGTACAGTGAGATTTTTCTAACTCTGCCTCTCAAGTCACTATGGCCACAATGGAATATCACACGGCATTTCGCGTTTTTCTCGGACGTGCCGCAAGAAGGCGCATGATCGGAAGCACTGCTTGATAGGGTGGCGATCGTGCGATATCTAGCGGCACGACTAAGAAAGACGCGAAATACCGTGACGTATTCTATCATGAAGACCGACCTTTCAAGGCAAAGTTAGAAAAATCGCATTATAGTTATGTTTATTTTTTTATTTAATAGGTAATTACAACACATTTATATATAATTTCAATACTTTTTTTCAATGTGGCTAGGCTGAAGGCCTTTAAGCCATTACAATACCTACATCATACCGCATTCTAACCTTTCGAATTCTGCCATTCACCCCTAATGGTCTCTTCATTGCATCAAAGCCGCGGAAAGGAGACCATAAGGTACGGCTGAGGAAAAAAATCCCTGAAAGGGGAAAAAACCTGCCGTCAGAAGACGAGAACATGCTAATCTACTAGATTTTTTCTAAACCATTTATTCATTCTCTGGCGTGGGAATCTTCTCCATCCAGTCTTTGGCCTCCTCAGCACCTGAAATCAAACACCGCCACAGAAGATCGCCCGCACCACCGCCTCTCCGATCAATTTACTACGGATTAACTTAATTATCGCTTACTGATTAATTTAATTATTAGTGAATAACTTACTAATTAATATTAGTGATTAGCATTACTGATTACCTTACTAGTTAACTTAATTATCGCTTACTTATTGAATTATTCTTTCAGTCTAGGCTCCGCTCGACTCCTTCATTATTTCATCATCTTGAATTATTCAGTCTAGGCTCCGCTCGTACTACTAACCAGTGCTGTTTTCCCACTTCATGATTACCCTTTCCCTGATAGTTCGAACCTTTCCAAAAAATGTTCCTAATTCTTTCATGAAGTGCGATCTATTATCAACTAATATGTTTTGAGCGACCGTTATGTTTCTAAGTTGGAAACAATAGTTCCCCATACCCGTCCATTTTCCTCTCCAAGTTTCTGTAGGGTAGCAGTTTAACAGGATGTGGATCCAATCTTCTCTATCACCGCAAAAAAACACGGATTCCATTGCCATTCGAGTCCTTCATTCTACGTTGCATCCACCCCCTACCCTAAACCAAGCGTATCCCCCCCTTGCATCCCTTTTAAGTGTGTGTACGTAACTTTCGCATCCGCATACAGGACTCGTGTGAATTTTGTACCACTAACGAACATTTTTCTGCCGATGCTGCCAGGATATCTTGCCTTTTAATATCCAATAGTCTATTTGAAATTAACCGTTCAGTATAGTTATGTCACTGACTTGTGAAGTCCGACCGAGGTTCCTGGATTTAGGAAGGGCGGAAAACCCACAGGAGCCATGTCACGCTTTTGGCATGTTAAAGAACCCTGGCGGATGCCCGGCAAAAATAAATTCCCCCGATACCTCGCCCTAACGAGATCTCTCTTTCTCCCAACCAGACAGTTTGGATGGAGGTAACTGAGCCCGCGATCTGGTGGAGAAAGGGAGAGTCAAATCCCAGGCGCATTTACAGCACCGCCCGCGAGGTGCGTCTGCTGGATAAAGGTCCCGCGTCGGAGGTATATTTATTGAACTGAATTGATGCCTTATTTTACGTGACGAGACTCAGGCCATGAGGCCTGCTCTTCCGTCTAACCACGCAGATTTCGCTACAGGCTATTTTAATTTAGCTCAGAGGCGACATTTAGGCTTGAGGATCTTTTACATGCATGTAAATCTACTAACATGGGACAGCCGGCTGTACTTCCCCTCCGAAGGAAGACGTACGAAGGATTTTTTCGCCGTACGCCTTCCTTCGGAGGGAAGTAGGCTTCAAAGGAAGCCTGGGTCAAAACACGGTGTGCGGAACAACTGCCTAAGGCCAGTCTCCCCGCAAATACTCCCATGCGATAAATAAAATAAATAAGACTTACTGTATTCCAGGGATTGCCAACCTATGGAGCTTTCGAAAATTGTAATTGACGCATTGCAGTCATGCACCTACTTTTTTAAGTAGACGCCATCAACTTCATTGAATCATTCTTCATATTTCCAATACCAGCTCAATTATATGTCCGCGCAATTAATGTTTCACTATACGCACGTTATGAGCATCTTTTTATTTGCTATTTGTGAGAGGATTAGAGCAGTGAAGGATGCTATTTTGTTTGCAGTAGTATGAAATAAAATCTGTAGTTCGTTTGCTGATGAAAATAAGTTTTCTATTATTACAAAGCGAACATTTCTCGCTTTAAAATTTTCCACTCCGTTCACGCTTGTTGGAAATACCTCTATTCAACCATGTGCATTTGTGTATAATCAAAGAGAAGAATGGCTTCGGGGGGGTCAACAGAACATGCCCAGATTATATTTCTCTCGGGAGGTCAACAGAACATGCCCAGAATATGTAGTGCAATATTAGATTATGAAATTGATTGCGTAATAACAAATTAATAGTAAACTAAGGGGACAAGTTTCGATGCAGTTTTCCATTCCAAATAAAAAAGTACTCCATTGAAAGTAAACCATGTACCATTGAAGGTAACAATATTTTTGGATCTCTCGATTCAGATGAATCACTAACGGAACGTCCATTTCAACGAATTGAACCTCAAATTAAGTCCATTATACTGAGCGATCAGAGTACTTTCAGATTCACTCAGCCTTCGAATTGCTCGTGAGTATTTCGAGAATGATCACTTCCGTCTGAGATATGGCATAATATTCTAGGGCTAACACATGTTATAGCTAAGAGATTTTAGATTCCTGAAAAGAATTGTACGAATAACAAGCAAATCCCACGCACACGATTCCTATAAGCCTGTCCTTATTAAGCTAGGAATTTTACCATTGACTTCTTTCTTGATTTACAAATCAAGTGTTTTTGTCAATAATGGCTTATTCTAGGGCGTAACATATTTGCAAAGAATACAGATATCTACAACGCAACGTAGTAATCATATTCATCATGTGTCATTATCAACAGATCTGTACACACATTCACATTTCCAAATGACATTAAACGATGAAAATTGATTCACAATTTTTGGTGTCAAGTTCTATTGCAAAAAGGAAAGTAATATGGGTTTTAACAATGGTATTGAATGTATTAGTCACCATTCGGATTGTATAATTCTAAAGGAATAAATATGCCTGTAACGAGTATTGTACATCAGCTTCTGAGACAATGACCCCCATTTCGCTCACGTTTTTCGTTCAGTTCTCCTAATCTCTTGAGCGAATGCCGAGATGGACCCTTATTTTGCTTCTGAGCATTAATGTAACTTCATTATCTGTGCACTTTCTAGTGTTCAGGGAGAAATATATTTATTCAAATTGTCGTTTTCAAGTGCTCATGACAGTAAATTAATTGCTTCACGATGGGCACGAAGAGGGATAGCAACGAAAATCTTCATCTGATCTTTGTTTTCTTAGCTAAACTTTGTTGCATCAATCTTCACAATAATTATTTTGACCCTTTAATCCTTCACAAAAGTACAATGTTACCACGTGTTACCAAAGTGGCAATGTTACCACGCAGGGATCAAACATTGCCATCTATTTATTTCCAAGTCTCTAGCAATGGGTCAGAGTTAGATAGGAAACAGAAACACATAAATATGCATCAGAACATTATTAGTCTTTGGTTGTTGACAGTTTAAATACTCTAAAGAGTGATAAATACTGCTTTGAGAACCTAGTCTAAAATAAGTTTATTAACTTTTTACATCGTGATAAAATGTGGTAGGCAAAAAAACTCTTTCTCCTTTTTATATTTAGTCTGTGAAGCTCAGCAACAATATCGTATTTTGGCATAACATACGTGGAATAAAGTGGGCCTGCTAAATCCATACAATGCAGTAGCCTTTTCCTCCTTAATTTTTTACTATTTACTTTTTTCAGTGCATAGTGCATTTTAACTTATGTTCGTAAACCTTAGATACTGGATTTTTTATTTGTCTACGTGGCAGAGTTACAGTGCAAGTATTGCGACAAAAAGTAATTTTGTATCAAATGTAGGTTATTAATGTTTCAAATTTATAAGTCATATGCTTTAGTAATGATATATAAACTCACAAATGTCAATAGTTTCAATGTAAAAATTTCTTTTCAAAGGATATAAATGTAGGGGCAAGATGGCCAGTATGGCAATGTTACCCTGAAAGCAGTATATGCTATTAATACATATTTATAATGAATAAATAAGTCACAACATAGCACGCCTAGGACATGACATATTTACTTCTTTATGCCGTTTATTTCAACTCAATTAATCCAAAATTAACGAAGTTTTGATTTCGAGATTAGGCTGCATCACATGACATCACACATATTTACGAACATTTTAGGCTACAATTGTAACGCAATGCAACAAACGATTGTATATAATGTTTCTAAGAGAGGTAGCTAATTATGGGCACTCAACCAGCAAATCAATGTACGATACAGACTGTGCTACTTTTTTTATTTCAAGTTGTGGCAGTTTCACCCATGGGAATGTTACCCGTCGTTACCTTATAGTTTTCATTAAATGGCAGAGAATATTTTCTTAACAATTTTTGCCACAAATTCTCGTTTCCACCTGTACTCCTGGAAAGAACATGATTCGTTTTACAAAACATTAACAATTATACAAGATACATTATAATTTAAAATAGTGTTAAACGTACCTTATTTCCCAGTACTTCAATGAATTTTCTTACGAACGGTGAAACACCCACCCAGTAGTTTCCACTAATTTTGTGGTGACAAGCCGTTATCTAATGTATCACTTAGCAGTATAAATGCCAGGAAGTGTGTGGGGGAACACATTTATTTTTGGACTTGGTCCGGCCAGCGTCGCCATTTAGTGTACGCTGCATTTCGGCTGCGACGGAGGGGGGCGGGGGCGGGGGGGCGGGCGGCAAGCGCTCTCACCGCCAGGCAGCGCCACCGCTGCCGTCTACGACCCAACTTGCCGCGGAGTTTGACGAATGTAACAGCGAAAGAAAACGATCGCGGCCGCCAACTCGGCTTGGGAGCAAGGGGGCGGCGGGGGCGGCGGGGGCGGCGGGGGCGGCGGGGGCGGCGGGGCGGCGGGGGCGGCGGGGGGCGGCGGGGGCGGCGGGGGGCGGCGGGGGCGGCGGGGGCGGCGGGGGCGGCGGGGGCGGCGGGGGCGGCGGGGGCGGCGGGGGCGGCGGGGGCGGCGGGGGCGGCGGGGGCGGCGGGGGCTGGGGGGGGCGGGGGCGGCGGGGGCGGCGGGGGCGGCGGGGGCGGCGGGGGGCGGCGGGGGCGGCGGGGGCGCGGGGGCGGCGGGGGCGGCGCGTGGGGCGGGGGCGGGTGGCGGGGGTGGCGGGGGGTGGCAGGGCGGGGGCGGCGTGGGATGGCGGCGGGGCGGCAGTAAGCTGGAAAGGCCATCCATCTCCGGCGCGCCGGGAATCGCGGCCCGACCTCTCAGAAGCTGTGCCAGCCAACTTGGCGCCGGGGGGCGGGGCGGGCGCCTGAACGTGCGAACGCGTCGCCCCTGCGCCCTTTCGTCGCCTCCGTTTGCCAGTGGCGTTGCGTCAGGGGACGCTAACATGCTGAGCATCCCCACGTAAAATGTTAATCCAACAACCCCAAATATTGTATTGATAATCTTCCAATGTGAGTGAAACACGTTGAGCGAAACATGTTTGGTATTAATCTTAAGTGATTTCCTATGATTGAATTCGGCGCGTTGTTACAAGCTGGCCTCTGATTGCTTTCTAGCGTCAGCCGCGAAATTGCCGACGAGTAATTTAGTTAGTTAATGCCTTATTTTACGTGGTGAGACTCGGGCCATCAGGCCCGCTCTTCGGTCTGACCACGCAAATTTCACTACTCTCCTTTCACCACCTAGCGGAGAAACAGGCGATTTGAATTTATCCTCAGAGGCTTCATTTAGGCTTGAGGATCTTTTACATGCACGTAAATCTACTACATAGGACAGCCGTCTTTACTTCCCTCCGAAGGAAGGCGTACGAGGGATTTTTTCGCCCACGCCGTCGATTGGATTGAACCAGCAATCTTGGGTACAACAATTCGATACGCTGAAGTCGTAGGCTTCCCTGCCGGAGTCATGTGGATGATCTTGGCTGTTCCGGGGTGACGCCGCGTCGAAGGCTGTGTTGCCGACGTTTCGACCATCTTGTCGTGGTTTTCCTCAGCATTCCAGCCCTGAGGAAGACCACGACAAGATGGTCGAAACGTCGGCAACACAGCCTTCGACGCGGCGTCACACCGGACAGCCAGATCATCCAATTCGATACGCTGACCGTTATACCATCCGAATCCGCAAAGTTCGTTGCCCCCGCCTACATCTCCACGGCCTCGTCACTTGTCCTCGCCGTGTGGATTGCGATTATCTTCCTCGCCGACTCCACCGTCTTCTCCGTTCTCGCGCATTGGATTGCCTCCACCGTGATCATTACGCTTCGTCCCGCGTCATCGGCGTTTTCGCGCCTTCCGTCGCCTTCACCGCCCCCGCCGCCTCCGCCAGTGCACAGTCGCCACCTACAGTTTGATATTGATATTTATTTGGTAAAAGCAGCAAAAAACTGTATATGACGTATGGGGGAGATTATCTGCGCACATTTTTCTAGAGGACCAGAATTTTGAAAAAAGCGCGAGATTAGCAACATTATTTGAAAAACTAGACATTTTCCTTCCCTAGTCATAAAAACGTAATTTGAACGATAAACGAACTGCACGTATGATTTTTTTCTGCGTTCCTAACGAAATAGTAACGAACATCAGTTCTACTCCTACCACTACAAGCAAAAGGAGTGCTCGACAAAACGTGCGCACAGTGTAGCTACATTTACGTTACTGTTTTCATGGTATTGGCGGTTCCCGTCGTTCTCGTCGTCTCCACAGCCTCCGGGGCCGAGGAGCCCCTGCAACCTCCGCGTTGCCGTTGTCTCCGGTGCCCATCACATTCTTATTTATTTTTTAATTATTTACGTCAAAAACAGTTAAAAACTGTGTGTGACGAGCTATGGGGAGAAGTGAATTTTGTGCACGTTTTCATAATTCTGTGATCTCTATCCTAAACCATATTCTAGTCGAACCATATTCTAGTCGTCTACACAAAAGAGAGTTGTTTCTTTTTGTTTGTTGACAAAAAATTCACTGCTATCTAATAAAATATATTTTCAAAGGTAAATTAGCTATTAAATTTGTGCCCTTAACCCAGAACCTGCACAGCATTTTGCACTTTCACTGACCTCAGGAGCTGCATGCGGGCAACTCGGGTGCAAATGAGAAAATCGATGAAGGGTCGGGATGAGACCCAATCTAGGAGTGGGGACCACCAATCAGAATGCGCAATTCGAAAGATAGCGCGTAAATTTAAGAGCAATCGGCAAGAACATGACGTTCATATACAGTTCAAGTAATATTGTCTTTTGTATTATAATGCAAATGTTTGTTCTCGGTATATGAGAGGGCGAAATATGAAATTACAACGAATTATATATATTAGATTTCGACACCAAGTACTATAATTGCTTGTGGAGCTGATAATATAATTCGATTTGCTACGATGTCATCACACATTTAGTGTTGTGCCTAAACACAAAATTTGATACTGAATTGCTTTTGTTGGATGATGACAGCAATAAACTATTTTTTATTAACTATATTTAATTGAATAAGACGGTTCTCTCAAAGCAAAAACATATTGTTCTTAAAAAAATCGTAATTATTTTCTGTTCTAATTTCTGACAAGTGAGTAGAGTTGTGTACGAGATCTAATAAAAATATAAAGCCTTTTGCATTCTATTTAACCTATACCCGTGATTATCTTATGATTGTCCGTAACATATCGTCACAAAAGTTTACTCGTTGACCTCTTGTATTCAGTTTCGTAATGGGGGAAAATGGTCACAAATGTGCTATTAAACATTACCCTTCTTGGAATTGCCACATATTTTATTTTATGTCAATCTTGATGTGAGAGATTGCTCTCATGATTTTGTTCATTTTTCTGTGATTTGGAGATTATACCATTCCTGGTGAACAAGCAATTATTAAATTGCAATTTTGTGTTAGAATTAAATAATATTTTTCTCATATATAAGCATATATTTTAAAGCTATTGCTTTAAAATATTGCTTAAGAGTCACAATGAACATGTTATTTTCTTTAAAAATATTAGGAAATGAAAATATATACAGTGGTGGATACAGAGGTGGATATACAGTAGTGCACAGTACGTAATCAGTGAATTATGACCCTGGTAACTTGAAATACTAGACATAATCCATTTAACCCTTTGAAGACCACAAGGGTTCCACATGATGAAAACTTATAATATTCAAATTAACAACTTTAGACGCCTTACAATATCGTTTAGGATGGCTTTTGACGTCACTGCTTTTACAGTTTGTAAAATATGGTTTGGGACATATGTGTCCCTATGGACCGTAAAGGATGATTTTCAGGAGAGAGAAAAAAATAGTTAATTTTTAATGAAAACTATTGGTTTATTAAATATTAATATTTAATATTTAAATAAACATACATTCAAAAAATATGATCTTAAATTAAATTCAGAAAACATCTATTTAATAAAACACTTTAATATTTTTTTGAATGGAATTCCAAAACATCACTTTGGATGAAAGTCCAATAAGCAGTTACGATTTTGTGTTAAGCACAAAAGAACCCTGCAAATATTGCAAATGCTTATTGTTTCTATTTTCTTTCTTTTTTCTTGCACATTGATCACATCTTCTTCTTTCTTCAATTTTTTCAATCTGATGTTCTGGGCAGATGAGGTGGATTTCTTTTCAGGGACACTGTTGTTTGTGGTATTGATCTTGCTCTATTTTCGCCTATTAGACCTTTGGCTACGTGCTGACGGAATGTCATCGAGCTCATTTATTTTGTTTCACCATTTTCAGATTTAAGTTGTTGGTAAATAATGCAAGCGTTATTTACGCAAATATCCAAAATGTCAAAAAATATTCTGAGGTAGTACTTGATTTTCGACTTCCTGTCAACTTCATACGTAACCTTTTTCTGATCCATGAGATCGACACCTCCCTTGAATTGTTGTACGTCTGTACCATAAGTGGACATTCCATTTTTAATCCTTCTTTGCTTTTTGATGAATATGTTCTGCCCCATTGGATATCCTTTTCTATTGCATTCTTAGTATTGGAACTTTTTTGTTTTGAATTGTCCGCATTGGAAGTCCCCTCGTGACACGGAGAATCTAGTGCACTTACTTTTGGATGATGTGGTGCATCGGCACCCTAAATAATGACTTCATCTTCAATTTCTGCATCATCCACATCCTCTTCCAGAAAAAGTTTGTCTTCATCCAAAACCAAATTATCTTCATCACCACTTTCTTCTGCCAATAAAACGGCAATATTTCATTCTCATTTATATGAAAAAGTTTGCACTTTCTGTTTTCCATGTCTGCGATGGCTGTATCTAAGTAATTACTTATGTAAGAACTTGCTTGCAACTAGCAGAACTGAAAATTACAGTCAGTCAGTCGAATTTGTGCATGTCTGGTCTTGTTTGATCAAGATACGGTCGACGAAACTGTACAATCTCCTTCACATTATTGTGTCTGTCTCATTCTCAGTTATCCCTACGGTCCATAGGGACATATTTGTCCCGGCTAACAAACGCTCTTATTTTATTAACATTTTCCCAAATTTTTCTCCAAATCGAACATATTTGTCATCTACGATATATACGAAACGCTAAAAAGAATTTCAGTCAGATAAAAAATTAATATTTCGTTTAAAAATTTAATTGGTAAATATGGGGAATGTGAAACGAACGAACAGCAATACAAAAAATCACCAAAAAAAAAAACGAATTAAGAATAGGAACGGGTTTTGTATCTCAATATTATTAAAATATATGGTGTAAAGATTTGCACACAAAAAACTAGAAGATGTTTGAACATTTACGAAGCCATAATTAAGAAAATAGAATAAGGGACATATATGTCCCCTGGTCGTCAAAGGGTTAAACAAATGGGCATTTAATTTTGAAGCATGGATCATTATTAGACGCCAGGCATTCAATCTACGCCGCGCGTCGTGCTACGTCAGACTTCTCCCCTCCCCGCAAAGCTTCCTACTCCCCACTACTTGCACTTTCGGCGCTGCCATGGGCAGACGACCGGCTCCCAAGTGCAGAATGCCCGCGGGAGCAGGCGTTGTGCAGGTCTGCCTTAACCCTTATCATGTTCTTCATGAAAGAATAATACTTTTTGCCGCGACAATATGGAAAACGATAATTTGAATAACTATATTTACCACTGAAATTCAGAAGACGTGCGCAAATAATGAAGTTACATTTATGTCCAGAAGCAAAACAAGGGTCCATCTTAGCATTTGCTCAAGGATCAGGGAAACTGAACGAAAAACCTGATCGAGACGGGGGCCATCAACCCAGAAAATGTAGGTACAATACTTGTTACAGGTTCTTTAGAATTATACAGTCCAAATGATAAATAATTACATTAACTATCATTGTTAAAATTAATGCTTCTTTACTTTTTGATGCTCGGTATAGTCTCGAATTGTATAGAAACAGTTATGCAGCAGAAAAGATTTTACTTGGGACTTGAACTTTTCTATCGAATTTAATCGTTTAATGTCTTCTGGCAAAGTGGTGTAGAGTAATGTACATGAATTGTATGTGAATTTTTTGTAGTGAGCTGTTGATACTGCCACCTGGTGAATATAATTACTACGTCGTGTGTTATACTAATAGACATCGGCGTTTGCTGAAAATATATTCCCGCCCTTAAGTAAGTCATTTTTTACAAAACTACTGATTCGTAAATCAGGAGACAAGGTAATGGTAAAATCCCTAGATTAATAAAGAGAGACTTACAAGAAGCACGTGCTGCAGAGCTAGCTGTTAATGTCCCTTCCCCTTCGATCATGTCGTCCTTGAGAAAAAACGTTTGAGTTAACATATGGTGATCAACATCTAGAACAATATTTTAACGTCAATTGGTTCTTGAAATCTAAAATGTTCAACATTGACATCGTATTAAGTGTTTCTTTCATTTCTACGTATTACACCGAGTTTTTTTTTAAAAAGCTCATTGTCGAATAAACATATTTTTACGTCATATTAATTATTTTTATTTCATTTATTGAATAAACGGTCCTGCAATCCTTTTATACAAAACATTTTGGCATATTGACTTGTAAAAAAATATACATTAAAATGTATTATAAATACATAATAATGTATTTTACATTTGTAATAATGTATTATTATGTGAATTTATAATTTGAAACGTAAGACAGACAGCAGTTTGTTCGTTAAATCGAGCTTTCTGAATCTCGAACTTCTCTATTATTTATCGGATCATCAACGTAGATATCCTTCATTCATTTTTATTCTGTATGTGCATCGATTACCTCCATCCTGCACCACAATTTTTCTTCCTCAGAACTCATCTCCTCTTTTCATTTTCCACCTTCATGTTCTATCTATATCCTCCATATTCAACCTCCATTACCCTTTTCAGTCTTTCCTGTGTGTCTCCATCCTCCGTCTTTATCAATTATCTCCTTCCTTCAACTCCATTCCTCCTTTTATTTCCATTTCCACATTCTTCCACCTCTATGCAATTTTCCATCTCCACTCCACCCTCATTCCCAACTCGATCCTTTTTCCCCTCACCTCCCTCGTATATCTCCCTCTCCTTCACCACTGGACCAATCTTTCAATTGAAGGGGTGCGACACCAGATGTATCTGCAGCCTGGTACGAAAGAATATCTGTTTTCTTTAGACATTCATGTCTCACATTGTCCATTTCCCCGCATCTTTATCGCGGTCTTCGAGCTTCATCATCCTTGACATTCATCCCCATCTGCATCAACGAACTCCATCGCCTTCATCCAAATCTTTCCTTAAAACTCACCCTTCCATTTCATTCTCCTGCTCTAAACTCCATCTAAATACTCCATCCAAAACTTCCATTGCCCATATTCTCCCTCTATCTTCCGTCATCATTCATCTTTTCCCTCCATCTTCCTCTTCTACTCACTGGCGGATCCAGGGGGGACATGTGTGCTATGCCCATCCCCCAAAAAAAGCCCTAAGAGTTTTCGTTTACCAAAAGGTGTTTTTGACAAAAATGATTTCAATATTTAATTATGTTCGAATTATGTAATTGTTTAAAAAGTAATATTGTATAGTATATCTGCAGTACATAAATAATATAGTTATAATTAATATAAGATAGTTATAATTAAGTTATAATGTTCATGTGTTCAATATTGTCAAAAAAGAAGTGTGTGTTATGTTGGTAAGAAAAGACACACGAGGTGAGATCTGTGAGGGAATGGTGAAGATGAGATGCAGTAAAGGAGAAGAGAAGGGAAATTAATGATGATTCATGATGGTGTAGGTAAAAAGAATTAAGTGGAATGTAGGCTAATTAATTATATACTACGAGTTATATAGTAGACATGTACATTAGATATTTTTGTTTAAGTTTATATAATATACATACATATATATATACATATATATATACATATATATATACATATATTAGAAAATCAAAATCTACGGAAACAAACATTTTTTCTTTTCTCAAAGATGTTGCTTCATCAATAGACCAAAATGAAGTACCCATTGGAATATTCTTAGATTTTGATTGATTGATTCGTGTTTCCGGGCGCGTCAACTACTTTCGTCATTAGTCCCGTATGTGTACCGGCGTCGACCTACAGTCGACTAGCGGGGGTCCCCTCAACCAGGTATCTCCCGCCAGCCGGGACAAGCTCTAAGCTCCCGACCGGTCTCCCGGCATGTGTGGTAGTGTAGTGCATGTTAGTGTAAGTATGTGTGCAAGAGAAGAGGATAGGACAAGGAAGAGGAATGAAAGATCGCGCGCGGTTCGTGGCCCGTTTGTTAGGTTACTGCTCCGGCATTCGCCTGGTGTTGATCGGAGAAACCACGGAAAACTACGGATCAGAGCGGCCGGCCGCTAGAATTCTCCTCCAGACAGCGACTGAATTCAACCTAGCTGACAAGCTAGTGTCGAAAATTCTGCCGCCGTCGGGACTCGAACCTAGGATCTCCCGGTCAGAGGGACTGCAGTGACGTGAGGATATTCTTAGATCTTTCGAAAGCTTTTGACGTTATTGACCATAGCATTTTGCTCTCAAAATTACCTTCGTATGGAATTCGTGGTATTGCCCTAGATTGGATAACTTCGTACCTTGAACATCGGACTCAAAGAGTAGAAATATCCTTCGTCCTCTCCCCATCGTCGATCTCCATCTCCCGCTCCCCCCCTCCCGGGAGAGCAAAGCGCGGCACGGGCTGCTTCAGAAGCGCGTATCTAAATCACGGCGAAAGAATCGTCGATATTTGCGAGACCGCTGTGGAGCCGCGGGCGCCCAAGCGGGAGACCGTCCCCCTCCCCCCGCCCCCTCGGCGCTTCCTCTCGCGGGCGATTGGCTTCCGGCTGCACCCGCCGCCCTTCGCCCTTTTGTGTGCGGCTCGTTCATCATCGCGCCTGAACCGGCCGCTTTCGACTACTTGCGAGCCACAGGAAGGGAGGGTGTTCGCGCGATCATCGCTGCTTGCGGCACACGGGCGCGTGCACGCGGCGGGGGGCTGCTTTGGACACGCGTGTGTGGGTCTCTCTCCCTGTCTCTCTCCTCTCCGTCTCTCTCTCACTCACTCTTCTCCCTCTCCGTCTCTCCCTCTCCGTCTCCCCCTCTCCGACTCTCCCTCTCCGCCTCTCCCTCTCCGTCTCTCCCTCTCCGTGTCTCCCTCTCCGTCTCTCCCTCTCCGTCTCTCCCTCTCCGTCTCTCCCTCTCCGTCTCTCCCTCTCCGTCTCTCCCTCTCCGTCTCTCCCTATCCGTGTCTCCCTCTCCGTGTCTCCCTCTTCGTCTCTCCCTCTCCGTGTCTCCCTCTCCGTCTCTCCCTCCCCGTCTCTCCCTCCCCGTCTCTCCCTCTCCGTCTCTCCCTCTCCGTCTCTCCCTCTCCGTCTCTCCCTCTCCGTCTCTCCCTCTCCGTCTCTCCCTCTCCGTCTCTCCCTCTCCGTCTCTCCCTCTCCGTCTCTCCCTCTCCGTCTCTCCCTCTCCGTCTCTCCCTCTCCGTCTCTCCCTCTCCGTCTCTCCCTCTCCGTCTCTCCCTCTCCGTCTCTCCCTCTCCGTCTCTCTCCCTCTCTCTCTCCCCTTTTTGATGCTAAAACCCAGGACGAGTTTTGATCTGTTATCTGCTCTGATATCAACTCTGGGGTGGGGTCGAGATAATGGACTATGGAGTTTACGAGGCTCAGAAATTAGCCTTTCGGACCATCCTAAGCACGAGGATGTCGATTAGGAGTGTCATCGCGTTTCCTTTTGTCCTTAGAGCAAAAATATGTCTAATAATGGTCATGGTATTTGGACAGATAGATACGTACGTATATAGAATGATAGAAGATAGAATGATAGACAAATAGATACATAGATTTATTCATGTTTCCTTTGAATAAATGCAAATTCGTTCGCAAGTTCGATTGCAAATAATAAGATTAAAATTAAAAGTTGTAGTTAGTGGGTTATTTACACTTCAAATCAAATTTATAAAGTGTTTGTCGATGAAAATAGTTTCTATTGTGACCAGCAACTGTCTATGCTCCTTTTGTTCACTACTCACCAGACTATTATAAGAGAGATACGTATTCCGGAGTTTCCCTCTCATAGGTCATGTACAGTTTTGACTATTTTACCAATAAGTAAAAAGGGGGATTGTTATTAGTTCTTATTTTTTTATATCTTAGAACATATACTCTATATTATATGCAATTGTTATTAGCTTTTCAACAAGCAGCATATACCTGCAAGCAATACTGCTTGCAGCAATATTCAACAAACAGCATAGTATGCTACACCAGAAACGTGCGCAACAGCTACTCGCAAACATTCCAAAATAGTTGAGGAGATGAAACGAAAAAAGAGGCAACTTAAGTAAGTTTGGCAAACCACATACGATCAACATGATTAACGAAACGTCAACAGGGCAACGCAAGATCTTAAAAGATTTCTACAAGACCTACATGCAAATGAAAGCAAGGATTATCTTGAAATACTGTTACCAGCCAAAGGCACTGGTTACCCTCTATGGAAAGCTACCAAACGCATTAAACGACCAATCAAGCCTGTACCGCCTATACGTGATAAACATGGTAACTCTGCTAGAACTAACCTCAAAAAAGCAACAGTATTTACAAATATTTTGTGAATGTTTTTCAACCTAATGAAAAACAAGAAAGACATATTATTCAGTTTATTAATGCACCGTATCAGATGGCTACCGAAAAAGCATTTCAATACAACGGAAATTTCGTACGCAATAAAACTGATTAACCCTTATAAAGCACCTGGCTACAATCTCATCACGGCGTTGTTCTGAGAAATCTGCCCCAAAAAGCACTAATTGGTAACTTCGATTTTCAACGCTATCATTAGAATCTGATACTTTCCCTCTCAATGGATTGCACATTTTCTCTCTCTCTCTATAGTCCAAGCTTATCTTATCAAAAGTCTTGAAAAGTTTCTCGTCAAGACGATACTTCCAATCATAGCAGAAAACTATCATTTCAGAGTATCAATTCGGCTTTAGATTGAAACATTCACTTATTGAAAACATCCACGGAAAAGTAAGTCAGTGAGGATCTCAGGACTCATATAAAATTAAAAATATGTTACTCCACCTGTTTTTTGCACTACATCGCTCCTATCTAACTGGAAGACGTTTCCAAACAAAATTCAAGGAAGAAGCATCATCATTTTATCCTGTCACTGCCGGAGTACCGCAAGGAAGTGTTCTGTCTACTACTGTATTTACTATACACAGCCGACCTGCCTGTTTCCACTGACATCACGTCAGCCATGTTGGCTCGTGACAATTAATCTCCCATGAAAATGCCTTCGAAACATCAGAAAAACTTTAAAAATACTTCACTCCGCTGCAGGAATAGTTCACAGAGTGGCGTATAAAAACGAATGAAAGCAAATCTGTCCACGTGACGTTTGCATTTAGACTAAATAGATGTCCCTCAGTTAAAATCAACGAAAAGGATATATCACAGGTAGATTGTATAAAATACCTTGATCTGCATCTTGATCGAAAAATGACTCGGAAGACACACATCAAAAAGAAAAGTTCTCAAAATCAAAATCAAGCAATACTATTGACTTCTAAGCAATAAGTCGTCTCTTTCATTGGCTAATAAACTACTGATTTATAAATGAATATTAAAACCCGTCTGGACGTAGGAAAAAAACTTTGGAGCAACTGAAACCTAGAATTACTGCAGCGATTTCAATCAAAAACTTTAAGATTGCTTGTCATTGCCCCATGGTTTGTTTCAAATAAAATATTGCACAATGACTCACATATACCAACTATAAACCAAGAAGCCCAATTAAGTTTCCAAAAATGTCATAAGCGCCTAGAAAATCACCCAAATTACCCAGCATTAAACTTACTCGACAATAGTCAAGACTTAAGGAGATTGTGCAGATTTAATCCTCTTGATCTCTTAAATAGGTTCGATCATTAAATGCAAGATATATATTGTACTGCTATAGAAAATTATATGTAATTTACTAAAAAAGTTTGAAATTATTTATTTTGTTAAAAAATAATTATGTTCATGATTGCCAAATATGTAAATGTACTTATATATTGACTGTTGTGTTTCAGTCATGATCATATCTGTCTTATGATGTTTTATTTATAGTGTATACTGTTTATTTGTTTACTGTTGAAATGAATCCATGAAGGACTGTAAATGTCCAACTCCTTCACATGCCATTGTAACTCTGTCAAAGATTTGCCTATTGTTCGGATGTAACAAATTGCAAATAAAAATATTTAAAATGAAAAAAATATTCCACAGAATGACGCGAGGACTTAAGAACAGAGGCATAAATGACAAGAAGCAAAATGTTAGGATTGCAATGGGAGATAAAGAACACGGAAGATACAAATTAGGAAAAAGGAAAAGGAAAAGAAATAAGTAGCAAAGCAAGAAAAAATGACAAAGAGGAAGGTAACAGAAGAGTGACTGAAAACAATAGAGGACACGGAAAAACAGGACCACGGAGATTTGCGAGAAGAGGGTAGAAAAGTGACAAAGAAAATGATACAAACATAAATAGAACTGCGGATCTATAGAGTGCAATATAGCAGAACGTCCATGACCGGAAGATAAAATGAACCGCAAATGCTGCTCTGGAGCTCGCAAGTACTTTTATGACGCTCATTCTGCCCGACGACGATCACATTCAATCCATTATGCTCATAAACCTCTCCCCGAATGGCTCGCGACGAAGTGCAAACATTCATTATGCACGATGCATAGTTCACCGAGAGAAGAATTTCAAACAATTTCTCATTGGACCCAGAATAAGAGAGCTCGGCTGATACTTCTCGCCAATAATTTATTAGAGACTGGCACAGTCTCCGATGGACGATAAGCCGCAATGAATGAAGACCCGATGCAAAGGCAGCTCGTCAGGGCTGGCCAAAGTACGGTTCAGATGCCAGAGCCGGCGCAATCTTTCTGTTGAGGACAAAAAGCATTAATTAACCCTTTTTTATTCAAATGAGGTGTATTGCCAGGAGCCAAATACAACAAAATATGACACCGTATTATGACATCGTTTCTTTTTCCTGAAGAAGTCCATAAAAGAAAGTTAAATTGAGAAGGTATCTGTGAATATGGCAGACATTCATGTTTTGAGATTATGTTTGATACATATTCATGCCAACAACATTTATGTATTATAAGATTGTTTATTATTTTTATAGGATACAAGATTTAGAATTCAAGCCCATAAGAAAATATGTAGAAATAAACCTGTTGTATATTTTAATATATCGTGAATATGTTGAAATATCGTGATGTATATTTTTTAAAAATTAATAAATATTCGAAATTAACATGCGTAGTAGAGTATCGATCTTTTTGGGATATAATAGCCAGCCATAATTTCTATAGGCTCCTTTTTCATAGATGGTCTTTTTTTTATTTATTTTATTTAAAGTCGCATCAACGTCAAAGTTATTAGCGACTGCAAATATACATAGATGGTCTTGTTTTACGGAAATAACGAAAACCAATACTTCATCTTAAAAGATAAAAGGCCTTCTAAAAAATGAAATAACAAAAGGAAAGGAAACTTATCAGTTTCAGAGTTTTAGAATCTTTTGCAAAGTAATAACTAGGGACAGGATTTCTAGGATTTTGCACATTTTTGTCCGTTGCATCAGGATAGAGCTAAGAGAAATTCCTTGACATTTGGTTAGTATTGAATGCTATGTAGACTAACATATTAGTGCATATTTGGCCCACTTTGGTCCTGTTGGTGCATATTCGTGTTATCATATTTCGCACATTTCGTAAAAAGAGAGACTTCTGTAAATCGTTTCATCTTTTCATAGAATTTACTGTTTATTTGTGAGCGTTCAAATTACAATGCGCTTGCCACAACTCGTGTTTTTTTTCTTTTCTATAGATGATAAAATACTTGTGCAAATGTAGGATATCTCTTGATATCGTATTTTTTAAAATCACGCAACAGACATGCAATGTACTTCATAATGCAACAAGACATGCAATGTACTTCACTTAGGTTTACTCAATTATTTCTCCCTCAAAGTTACGTATATTCTATTATGTTTGCAAAAAATATATATTTTCATTCCAAGCATGCTTCCCCTGAATTTTATCAAGAAAGGCTAATTCAATTCAAAGAGATAGTAATAAAATTTTGGAGACATACAGAAAACCATGGGGAATTCGAAACCTATCTCCCTAAAACGGGTGTATAAAGGAATACGACTTCTTAATGTAGACCACCTCGAGGAGATTACGAAGCCATCACAGCACCGGTGACCTCATTGCGGGAACAGCAGACGCGCAACTTAAGAGCGGACCGCGGCCTCAGCGCCATCGAAGTGTATCTGGGTCCCTTGCTACATAGTGCGATTTTTGTTACATCGCCCCTCAAGGCCCGTCTTCACTATGGAATATGTCACGGTATTTCGCGTCTTTCTCAGTCTTGCCGCTAGATATCCTATGATCGCGACCATATCAAGCTGCGCTTGCGATCATGCGACTTCTAGCGGCACAACCGCGAATGACGCGAAATGCCGTGTGATATTTCATCGTGGCCATAGGGCTTGAGGGGCAAAGTTATAAAAATCGCCGTATAGTGTGGAATATTCACGACCGCCGGGGCTCATACCCTAGGACATCTCGGTCAGTGATGACCTAGAGGCAGAGACGTCCGACCGCTGTAGCTGCTACGTATCTCAGCTGGTAGCCAGTTCTATTCCTCGTTTTGCGCCACGACATACGTAAACAACGCGCTTTTTATTTCTGGCCTTACTTCGTAAGAAGAGAAAATATTGTAATTGTGCGCCGGAAATCGGGGCCTTATTGCCGGGCCCTAATAAGGAAACAGTGGGTAAACATTTAGTAAGTTGCTTCCTCTAATAAGATTTGTAGTCAGAATCCTTGTTTTGTGTCTCTCATTCCGAAAAATCGATTGACAGCCGTATGTCTGTTTCTGTCCGTCTTTTCGCGCTAAACGCTTGTACCTGAACCTTTCTGGCAATTTTTTCAAAAATCGATATTCCGCGATCAATCTCAATGACATTTAAACCCAGAGAGTTTGAAACAGATATTTTGATTTTTGTCGGTACTATACATGAAGCTCCAAAACCATTTTCTAAACTTTCTCAAAATAGCTCCAACAGAATTTAATCAACTTTATCTTAAATATTGTAGGTGTAGGTAGACTTACGATTAAAGTAGTAGACGTAAGATTAAAAATAGTAGACGTAAGATTAAAATAGTAGACGTAAAATTAAAATCTGTTCGTAAATGGCGTAAAGATCTGAAAAAATAGCGTGAATGGAATGTTCGTTCATATATTTAATTTTTCGAAAATTACAAAAGTTCAAACTTATTTTGGCGTCTACCTACACCTACAATATTGAAGATAAAGTTAAATCTGTCATTTGAAGACATATCTTGAAATAAGATCACCGACCATTTTTCGAAAATATGAGGAGTTTTCGCGCAATTTTGAGTGAAATATAGGCAATTTTCAAACAATTACATTATAGTATTTTCTCAAAAACAACTTCTTTAAATATTTGATATACGAATATTTGATATTGATATTTGATATATAGAACTTATACGTATGTTCAAAGAACGGTAAAAAACGATGCTGCTTCCGTTTTTGGAACATTTTAGTATTTTATTATTAGTGTAGTATTTTCGAAAATTGCAAAAAAAAATAGTAGAATACAATATCGAAGATACAGATCTTGTCTTACATAAAATCTGTTCTAAAAAATTGAATCTGTAAAAAAGATCTTGTACAATTGCTTGAAAAAAATATGTTTGAAATTAATGATATTTACAAAAGAATCTCAATAACGACTACAAACTTTCTCTTGAAATATTTTCTAATGATACTAAACACGAAGCATACAAAAATGACACAGGTCTCATTTTCGTTGAACTATCGTACTTTTCGAAAATTACAGACGTAGGAAATAATGCGAGAGAGGATATACTATTGTAGCCCCACTAGTTTATTTTCGCTTGTTCGATACCATGGAAGTACGGTGAAGACAACAACTCTGACTAGCAGTCATGCTTTTGTAACGGACGTTACATCAAGACAAGTTTGTTAAGTTAATTACATTGAATTTTACAAACAATACCAATATATTTTTTTTACAAACAGGAAGCTTTCAACATAAATTAACAGAGTACAGAATTGCATAAACTTTGATAAAACAGTTTAAGTTCTATAAAAGTTTTGATGGCTGTAACGGACGTGACAAATAAGACACCTGACCTGAGAGATAGGTAGATTGTGATTTGGAATTCTCTTAAATTTCCGTAGATAATACATTAATTTTTAATACTGTTTAAGCTAATTATAAAGTAAATTTCTGCACAATCCACCTCTCTTCTTTGCTTTTTATTTGAGAGAAAAAATAATTTATATGTTGTAACGGATGTGACAAACTTTTGTAACGGATGTGACAAGTGTGGGCTTACCAATATGAAATTATCATGATATTTGGAAGGACATCTTTATTTGTTTTTATTAACTTAAAATACATGTTAATACTAATTTAAGATCCTACTTTACAATCCTTAACCTCAAGCGCCTTGAAGCTTCAGGTTCCTCGATTATGCAGACCAGGTGTCCTTTGTAAAAGAATAGCCCCTGAATGAAGTTTCGTCCTTATAATGAAGGTAACGCCTCGTAGCATGGCGGACTCCGTGCTCGTCGATGTGCGAACTTCAGTCTTGCAGCCGGAAAGTTGCCCAGCCCTCGCAGTCGCGATGTTATCGAAAATATCGAGCTGAATGGACGCGGCGGGACAGGACAACGCGAACAGACGGAGCGACACACGAGAGCAAAGGATCGCCGCAGATCGTATCGGTAATGATATTGAGTGAACAGGCAGGGGGGGCGGGGCAAATGCGCGACGGCCATAATGGATTGGGGCGGCGGAGGCTTCATCGGATCCGCCCCCGCCAACCCGCCCCGCCCCCGCCCCGCCTCCGCAGCTGCGCAACAGGCCCCGCACTCCAGATGCCAGGAGTCCTAAAATTTCGTATGTTCCATTCACATGTGACTACAGTAATCCCCCAACATCCGCGGATTCGCTATTCGCGAGTTCCGAACATTCGCGATTAGAGAAATGCTACCAGTTTTAACATTCGCGACATCAACATTAGCGAGTGCGTCTTTCAGTCGTACATTTTCTTTTCAGCAAGTACATTTCATGTCCTTTATCAGCGGTATTTGGGAACCGAACTGGGAAACTTGACAGACACCGGAGCTCAAACTATCACGTTCTGCAAAAAAATCAAATTTGGAATGTCAATTCACGTTAATAGAAAAACAAAATTGTAAAATAATTCCATTCAGTGGCGTTGCAGGTAAGGTTTTTGGGCACACGAACAGGAAAGTCATTCAAGATGTGTGCATCTGTCATTGCAATGATTTCACTGAAGAGTAACTTCAGGAAATAATCAGCAAAGAAAACCCCCTTCGAACGTAATGATGAACTAACGGAAACGAAACTACGTCCCGGAGAGAAATAGAAGCAGCAAATCTTCCACATTTGTATACTAGGATGAGGAGGGTGATGAAACAAATATAAACAAATCCTGTATCCAATCACTTTCAGCTTTGAACTAAATTTCAAATATTATTTTATTTCTTCTCTTTGGGATATTGATTGTGAATTCTGTTATTAATTGTGATTTCTATTTGTTCGTGTGCAATTGTTTATCATTTTTTCTTTCTTTTTTACTCAGTTTTTCGAAATCCAGGAACCTAACCCAAATTTTCATTAAAACATAAGACGCAATATTCGCGGATTTGACATTCGCGATGCTTTTCAGGAACCTAACCCTCGCGAATGCTGAGGGATTACAGTACATCTAAGTATAATTCATGTATTCTTTTGTGTGTGTGTGTGTGTTTTATATAATGTCGCATCAACTACTAGGACATTAGGGACCACTATTGGATTTAACGATATGATATGAGGATGAAAAAATATGGTGATGAAAGGGGGCGACATGACGAACACATCCAACCATGCCCGAGGCGGGACTCGAATCCGCGATCCCTCGGTCCGAGATCACTCCGGCACTACTCCTTTCGCGATCTCGGCCACGGGACCGCTCATGTATTCTTCTTCTTCCTGAGGTACCGTAAACCCCATTGAATCTTTGGCCGATCATAAGCGTACTTCTGAATTTCTGGGGTCATTGGGATGGGATTCTAGATCAATGCTTGAGTGTAAAAAGAAACTCCGAAAAGTAGGGACCGCCTGGGCCTACCTGCGTGGCTGACGGGGCCTTGGTCTTCCAGTGGACAGCAAACACTCGGTGCATAACCAGGTGGAACTCAGCCACAGCCTGGAAGACATTTCTAGCGGTCAGCAGCTCTGATCGGTCGTTTTCCGTTGGTTCTGTTAACAACACCAGGCGAATAGGCCACGACCTGCGCTCGTTCTTCCCTTGCTTCCCCTCGCCGTACACCGAAGGACTCTCTGCCGCCACTCTTTCTCCCTCTCAATCAATAAATCAATCAACGTAACAGTAGGGGGTATTGTTAGGTTGATTGATTCGTGTTTCCGGGCGCGTCAACTACTTAGGTCATTAGTCCCGTAAATTGTAGTGCATGTTTTTCTCGGGAGGTGGCGATGATATTTCCCCACTGGATGGCGAAATCCGGCGCCGACCTACCGTCGACTAGCGGTGTTTTCTCCTCAACCAGGTATCTCCCACCAGCGGGGCACCGCTCCAGCCGGGACAAAAGTTGTAAGCTCCTGATCGGTCTCCCGACATGTGTGGTAGTATAGTGCATGTTAGTGTAAGTGTGTGCGTAAGAGGAGAGGATAGGACAAGGAAGAGGAAGGAAAGATCGCACGCGGTCCGTGGCCCGTTTGTTAGTGTACTGCTCCGGCATGCGCCTAGTGTTGATCTGCGAAACCACGGAAAACTACCAATCCGAGCAGCCGGTCGCTAGAATTCTCCTCCAGACAGTGACTTAACTCGACCTAGCTGACCACCTAGTGTCGAAAATCCTGTCGCCATCGGGACTCGAACCTAGGACCTCCCGGTCAGAGGGACTGGAGCGACATCGTTTGATACACAGAGCCATCTGTTCTTGCATTGCCCACTATAAATTGGTTATTTCATTTTGAGGTAATTTTCTAAAAGTTTAACATGTTTCATACATCGTTGTGTTGGGGGCGGGGGCGGGGCGAGCGTGCAGAGGGGGGCGGGGCGGGAGAGCCTGGCCGCCGTACGGCGAGCGACTGGCGCGTGCTGAAGGAGGGCTTGATGCTCAAGCGCTGGTTCGCATGCTGTGCGCCTGGCGGGGCTCCAGATCGCTTGCGGTGGAAAGAGGGTGTTCCGCGCAGCCGATTGTTTTGACTCCCCTCGCTCTCTGGGAACGAGAAATGGAGGGCGAATCACACTGCGGCGAGAACACGTATCGTTTACAGGTGCTACGACGTCAAAAACTCACACAAGAACCAAATACCATCCCGGTATTCATTGTGCAATCAGAAGGCTGTGGAGAATGTTACTCGTTTTGTTATCTTGTTGTCTCAAATAAAACGCAAAAAATTCAACACTTATCAGATTGTTCTATTGTTGGATGCAATAGCTTTGGGGTGCAAGTTGGCAACCAAAATGGGGGTAGACTGAGAGCTTCGATGACAGATGCACTCCAGATAATCAGGCCAGTCTGAACAAAGCTGATCGGATTGGTTGCTTCTTTGAATTCCTCCAATCAATCGCACGCGAATGCCGGAACAGTTCATCGGGCCTAGAACCGCACGCGATTCTTCCTTTCCCAAAAGTCTCTGCTCCCGTGCAATTCCCCTGTTTCCGTATTGCCCATCTCTCATGATGTTGAGAAAAGTAGCCCGGCTGGGGTGGCTTAGGGCAACAGGTGTTACGATGTCAAAAACTCACACAAGAACCATATATCATCCCGGTATTAATTTAAAATTGTACTATCATAAGGCTGTGGAGTATGTCACTCGTTTTATCTCGATATCTCAAATAAAAAGTAAGAAATTCAACATTTATCAGATTGTTCCATTGTTGGATGCAATAGCTTTGGGTCGCAAGTTGGCAACCGGCGGCAACCGGTCGCAAGTTGGCAACAGTGCGGGTTGGCAACAGTGTCACTGCAGTCTGACTGTGAGAGTGCAAGCTCGACGGCGGTGGACTCGAACTAGTTAGAGAGGTGAGATTCATCCGCTGACTGGAGGGAAATTGTAGCGGCCGCATCCTCTGGTCGCGAGTGTTTCGTGATTTCTCAGATCAAAATTCATTTTAAGTCGTAAAACTCATTTTAAGTAGTATTCGTATATTTTAAGTAGTATTCGTACTGAAGTGAGGTGGCGTGTTGTGTAGTCCAATACCGAAGTAGAAAGAGAAGTGAAGTGCAAGTGTTGTGAAGTGAAGTGAAGTGGAGTGAAGTGGAGTGGAGTGAAGTGAAGTGGAGTGGACTTCAGTCGTGTATTTATTGATGTAAACTATCTGCACAAGACCACCATAAAATGTAGACTTAATGCGGTTATTGTTGTTAAAACCTTTCTTGACATTATTGTTATCATATTATTAATATTATTGTCTTAAAATAATTTTAAGTCACATTGTATTTAATTCTTAATGATCATATGTAAAGTTTAGTGTTCTGCCACCAGGTTGCATAAACCTATCTGCGGAAATAAATATCTATCTATCTAAAACCTGGCAAATGACGCGCAGGGTCGACTACTAGAAGCGACAGCCTAAGCAAGGCAACGAAGCGCTTGGAAACGCAATTCTGGCAAGAATTCCTCACTCGAGGCGGAAGAGTGAGAACAAAAACATTACAAAAAATGCATGAAAGGCATGAGGAAATTTTCTCGCAAAACACAAAAATGTATCATTACAGTATGTGCATGTGTGACTCTTTCTGTCTGTGATTGACCAGCCAAACCCCTTGGGCGCTTTCACTAAATCCATGCAACTTAAAAGCAACTTTATCTCGTAATCTTCATACTGCAGCGTGCATTGCCACTAAATATAATCGAACATCATCAACCGAAAGTTGATTCGTTTAGAATCAATGGAAGTGTGTGTATGTAGGTAATTCGCGTATGAGCCACTACTGATCATTTAACAAGTTTCTCTCATCGGAGGCCCAGACATATTCCATCCTGAAGAGATCAACATGCGGAATTATGGGGATCAGCCTTTCCACCGCACCTCTTGGTTAAGATAAGCTTGTTACCTTTGAATAATCAATTATGAGTGTGTGTGTGTGTGTGTGTATATATATATATATATATATATATATATATATATATATGTGTGTGTGTGTGTGTGTGTTTGTGTGTGTGTGTTTGTGTGTGTGTGTGTGCGTGTGTGTGTGTGTGTGTGTTGATTTCTAGTGGTTTCAATAGAAAGCCCGCCGATTAGCGTTGGTGTTAGGTAGCAGTTCCGTGAAATGTTGGAACTGTTGAAGAAAACTGAAATTGTTGAGTCATTGAATCTTGTCACAGAGAAAAAGCACAACATTCGTACCTACGTGGATATCATGCCAATGTTACTCTAAAGAGTATTGAGATTCAGTAGATAACAGAAATAAATGCAGCAGCAACAAAAATATAAACTGAGACAATCACTAGGAGATACGAGTGCATTTTTTTAATATTATATCTGTACATAAAAATGAGAGGAACATTTCGAAGCCGAGTTTATATCCTTCGTTATGACTCGCAAGATAAGATTTATATTTCATTTTTCTTTCAACAAAGTAAAAAATACCTGATAGTCAAGTTCATCTGTTTGCTCTGAAAATATCTCTCTCCAAAGCTGCAAGAATTCGAATACACTAAACAAACCTTTCAAAATAAAACAAAAAAATAAATTTTATTTCCACCCACCCAATTTTTCACAAGGGCCGTTTTTTACAACTCTGATCAAAAGTCACTTTTACACAGAGTAGCCAAGGGTCTCTTTTACGGACCTGTTTTACGAGTGCCGTTGAGAAGGTGTGGATTAAGAAGGGCATGTGGCAGGGTTAGGTGATTTAACACCTGCCTTCCCGTGGGGTATAAACCGTACGAGCCAAGTACGGGCTGTAGCCCGTTTGTGTAAGCACCGCTCCGGCCTGAAGGAACCGAGGTCGTGAAACCCTCGGCGTGGAATTGCCGAATCGCTAGGGCCGCTTTTCTCCGGCCAGGGCGCTCGCCATGTACTGGTCCCCCTTTCTCTCGCTGGGGGCGTCACACAAGGCAGGTTCTCTCATACTGATGGAAGGTGGTCAGCCTCAACGAAAGACTGCGACTTGCAAATAAGGGTGAAACTATTGTGGATCTAGGGGGACTATAGGGAGCAGAGCTTCCAAAGCCAACTTTTTTGTTGTTGTAATTTTACTTAATTTATTCGAGACAAGTCTTGCGTATTGATCGCATACAATCTTTTCTGGATCCGCGTATGTAGGTGAAGCACACAAGACATCCCTAATAATGTATGCTCTATTGTATAATTCTTCACATTGTTATTAAATCATAAACATTCTATATAATAATTACTATTCAAACACGTAATTATCCAATTTCCAAGCAAACTTTTTCCCCCACATCCGTACAATCACTGGAACACTGTGCGCCGGCCGCCGTGTCGGGCTCTCCCTTTCCTCCATATTCAGCTCTGAGAAAGAGAGCTGATTTCTGTGACGTCACAGAGAATTTATTTATTTATTTATTTATTTATTTGTCAAAAAACAGTAAAAACTGTATATGACATGTGGGGAAAGAAGTTTATCTGCGCACATTTTCTTGAGGGCCAGAATTTAAAAAAAAACGAAAAAATGAATTTAGAAAAATACTTTACAAAAATCATTTTCTAATTGAGTTCGCATTGAGTTGGCAGACACTGGTCTAGGTCCTAAAAACAAACATCCAACTTTATGCATAGATTGAAAATGAAACCAAGTTTTAGAAACACTGAACAACAACCTTTGCAGCTACTCTGACTGCTCCTACAATGAATGTACGAGCAACTTTTGTCCCTTCTTTGGAGTTTGCGATCTTTCTGTTGACGAAACAAGTGTTGCTTATATTTGAAGTAAGAAGTAAACTTAGTAAACTTATCTCAGAGGTGAGATTGTGAAAAACATTGTATCCACCTCGCCGCCGCAAATTCACGTTTTCGAGTTAGTAAATTTAGTAATTTTGCACCTTCTACGCTCCATCTGGCCTGCTGCACAACCTCCCTCGATAAAAATTCATCTTCGCGTTCTTGAAACAAACTATTTTGTGTTCATTTTACACGCAGCAAAATTTCGTCAGCACCAAACGTATCGCATCAATTTGCTACAATTTTCTCGGGTTATAATCCCAGTTTCTAAAAAACGCTGAGTGACACACAAGTATTATTTGATCACGTGGTTTCGAGACAATAAGAATAATAAAAAATCTTACTAAAATGTTAAAGTATATAATAAAAACTGGCTACATTTATCGACGAAAACTTAACCAATTTAATCGTGCCTCTCAGTATCTTTAGTATGAAATAATATATAATTTACTGATATGTAAACATTATTTCAGTATTTTTGTCAGCATTATACGAGTGACCGGGGTCAGTTTTTAATTATTTTATACAACATTATAATTTGTACATCTTTTGCAATTTTGACGAGTTTGATGGCATCAATGGAAACTACATTTATTTGTCTAACCTATGGTAATCTTTATTCGTGAATGTCTGACGAACTTGAATGAGTCGATGGAAGTCTGGATGTGCCAAGCGACCCTTTTTATGGGTTTGGTGGGCACTAGCCTTGGGGCAAAATGGCACACCACTTTCGTTCAAGTCAATGTCAACATGAATCAATTTTCAAAGTTTTATTTACAAAAATAAATGCAAACACGTTTATCGCCATTTGGTCATGCGAAACAGACTCGTATTCAGCAGTCTTGGTACCTATTTTCAAAATTAAACATTGAAATATCAATGTAGTCTAGAAAAGAACGTTATTTTCTTTCACAGTCTTTCACCATTTTTTAATAAAAATGAGTATTTTTTAACATTGAGTAGACAGTTTCATTTAATTGTTTCAAATTTCACGCTAAAGAGATCTTATACTTGCGTTAGACGAGCGAGGTAAAGATCGAAGCTAGGAAAGAAATACTAAAACAAAACTAAATGATCATTCTTTCGAAAACATCACGGGTTTGCCCATTCCCTAAGAGGTATTTCTGCGCGCGTCAGCATTGCAGTCATGTAACATGAAGTGTACATTTTTGGACTTATGTGGTCTCAGAATGTTCAAGGGGAGTATAACGTTACTGAAGGAAGTAACATTACTAAATCACGTAACTGGCAACTAACAAAATTTAATAATTTTTAAATAGCAACTTCAGGAACAAAATCGGGGCTTGGAAATAAATTAACAAATTAAAAATATACCTCAAATTAAAATAGAAGAAATTAAAAATGGACAAGATATCCCTTCACAAACGGGATACCAATTGCCCTTTTTGTATTGTTGCCCAACGAATTTTGTTGCTGAAGAGTTTTGAGAAAATTACTAACAAGTTCTTAACATTGACACACACTTAACGGCCATTACTGGTGTTTTTGAACTGCTGGGTTTGAACACAAATATAAAAAAAAATTTTGTTTTGTGGGAATATGTGGCAAGTTGTTATATGGGAATATGTTAGAAGTTGGGGCTAATTGATACTTTTCCAACCAAACCAAATTGAAAAGTACCAACCAGCTCCGAACGGAATTTTTATTAAAGCTGGTCGTGAAAGTGACAGAACTCAAAACTAAAAAAAAACTTATACATGAAAATCAATAGCATAGTAGAAAGTTTTCAGCGGAAAAAGAGAGAGAAGGAAAATATTTCCTTTCCAATATTACAGAAGACAATCAATGAACTACGAAACCATTCCTCTCCAAGCTCCAAAACACATTTGTGAACACGGTTCCATCATCGTCACTTTTCACATCTCATCATATTGAGACTTCTGTGGAAGTCACTTAGATCGTGACGTGAAGGGTGTGGCTTTGGCTCACATAAGATATTGGGTCATGGAAGCTATGTGGCTAATCCGCGTGTCAACAAGCCCCAGTCTCTTACTTATTTATTCGTTAATAAAATAGCATCGATAATAAAACACCGACCACACAAATTCCGATGTTAAAATCGTCGTCTTCAATAAATCGATGGTAAAAACATCGATAATACCAAGAATGATCATGATTGACCCAATAAAATTTAACACTGCAATATTTAAAAAGATGTGGTGAATTGATCCTTCAACTAAATCCTCCTGTGTTAAAGTGGACAAAGTGCCAAGAGGCTAAATGATCACCGCATCTTCTTTCTATCAGCTCTGATAATGTCGAGCCAGGAATTAATGAAACGTGAGCGTTGTAGAAATAAATGCATTAAAAACAAAGCATAATAATTTAAGGAAGTTTAAATATCAGTACGCAACAGAAGTCAGTAATGCTTCAGTATAAAAATCATGAATGTTCTGCCCTCACTAGACATCGGATGTTTACGCACTAAAAAAATCGCCTTTTAGGCGCCTAAAAAGGCACTGACAATGTCGATAATAAGGAGGAAAAGGCACTGTCATAAATTACATTCACAATAAAATTAAAAATTATTTGTACAACTCTACATATTTACAACCCTTCTTCATTTTACTCTTAATAGTTTCCATTGAAATGTATTACCAGTAACTTTTCAAGGATTGCAATTTCAAATCTGCAACGATTGGGAGACAAAATAAGTTTGAATACAAAGATCTACAGATGTGTCTGGCATATATTTTAGGAGTCCAAAATAAGCAACACTGAAACCTTCTGTGAATTTACATTTCTTTCCACTCAAAACGTGCCCTCGGTGTATTGTCAATCCACCATCTTCTCAGAACATGGCTAGTATTTATGAAATAGGGAAATGGAAAAAAATATGATGGTATACTTTCAGCAATTAGAGAATTGCTGAAAGTATACCAACATTTTCTTTTCAAAATATAAATACGTGAATTGATAACGTATTTCAAAATACAAATACGTGAATTGAAGGTTTCGTAATGAATGGTCAGGATGGACACTGCCGATTTTCTGATATCTTAGCATGGCAAATAAAAATAATACATAAAAGGCAAAACGTGCAATAATTCTAAAGAAAAGGCATTTATACAAAAAAGGCATTTGTGCTAAAATAAGCAAAAATAAGCATTATAAAACTTGGTCATATGTCATCATTTGTCATGATTCGTGCACATATTATCAGCCTTTAAATATGTTCGCTAGAAAAAAATAGGCATTAGGCATTTCCCTAAACATCCGATGTCTAGGCATCTCACCTCTCGTCTCCCCTCGCGTCCCGGAAGTCGCTCCTATCCAGCGGGTCGACCGGAAAGTTGCGCCTCCCATGCGGCTGCCTTGGCCCTTGCAGCAGGGCCCTTCACGCAGGAAGAGTCTTATTAAGCTTCTATTAAGGCGAGGGGAAGGGGCAACTCCCGCGGCGCGGGCTACGAAAGGACGAAAGCCTTCACGCAGGACGCCTCGCAATTGAAGAAACCGGCCCTTGGCTCAGGGTGCAAGTAGTCATTATCAGCGCCACGGTTACAATACAGTAATCCCTGGACATCCGCGGATTCGCTATTCGCGAGTTCCGAACATTCGCGATTAGAGAAATGCTCCCGGTTTTAACATTCGCGTCTTCGACATTCGCGAGTGCGTCTTTCAGTCGTACATTTTCTTTCAAGCGAGCACATTTTATTTCCTTTATCAGCGTCATTTGGAAAACGAACTGGGAAACTTGACAGACACCGGAGCTCAAACTATCACGTTATGCAAAAATCTCAAATTTGGAATGTCAATTCACATTAATAGAACAACAAAATTGTAAAATAATTCAATTCAGTTGCGTCAAGTTGGAGGTAAGGGTTTTGGCCACACGAACAGAAAAGTCATTCAGGATCTGTGCATCTGTCATTGCAATGAATTCACTGAAGAGTAGCTTCGGGAAATAATCAGCAAAGAAAACCCCCTTCGAACGTAATGATGAACTAACGGAAACGAAACCACGTCCTGGAGATAAATAGAAGCAGCCACTCTTCCACATTTGGAACATAGAATGAGTAGGGTGATGAAACAAAAAATAACCAAATCCTATATCTAATCACTTTCAACTTTGAAATAAGTTTCAAATATTGTTTGATTTCTTCTCTTTGGGATGTTAATTGTGAATTTTGTTTGTACTAGTGCCTACTAAGTTCTACTGCAATTGTTTATCATTTCTTCTTTCTTTTTTAAAACAGTTTTTTCGATATCCAGGAACCTAACCCATGTTTTTTATTAAATGATAGACTCAACATTCGCGGATTTGACATTCCCGATACTTTTCAGGAACGTAACCCTCACGAATGCTGAGGAATTACTGTAGTCCTAAAACTATTCCCACAACACGACACTTTTCTCTAGTGAGAATGAATTTAGAAAATCTATTTGACGCCCTTATAAAAACGAAACAGTTCCTATTGAAAAAGTTCAAAATAAATATTTGAAGACATACCAAGTTTCAAATCGGCTTTAATTATAATTATAAACTAATTTTCCGCAAACCTTACTAAACATAAATGCATTCTAAGGAAGACAGACCTGTTTCAAAGCTGTACTCTTAATACGCAACATTCTAAATAGTAACTTTAATTTTCCAAATTTAGTAGAATTTATCAATTTGCACACTTCAGTTAGAACAGGATCTCCCGACCTATTTCTGTCCTTTATCCTCGCACTATCATCATTGATAAGGCCAGCAGTGAATTAACTAAGGCGTGCTGTGCCAACTCTACTGTCCGCACGCGATGGAGACCGGAAACGGGAGCCCACGAGTGATAGCAGCCTTCCTTGCTCGTTCGAGCGTTCACAGCAACTTCTCGAATTTCATTGTGTATGGAATTGCAGATTCCATTCTGACAGCTGAAATGTCCAACAAAATCATTTTCCCTAGTGAGATTAAAATCAAAATCAAACGTCTACGACCGACCAATGCTAGCGGGAATAATCTAATTTATACGTTTCTGTAATAGTGAGCCAAAATTGCCAGTATTTATTAGTAGCCAATTTTATCGGAGCTTTTGGACTAGACTACTTTCGAAAATCATAAGAAAATGTGACACAAATAACCAAACCATGAAAAGACCAGTTAATCCGAACTAACTACTAATCCATATTCCTTTTGTCAAAAGTTGTTCGTTTATGCACCTCTAAAACATTTGACCGCAAGTAGCATTCGTGTTCATTTTTACAACTGAAGAGTACTTGTTATACCATTAAACCTACAGAACTTACTTGTAAATTTCTCATTGGGCAGAATATTTTCAGTACCAGCTGACAATGCCGAATGTTCTCCTCACAAAATTTCTGCAGATGTGCCTCAGGGGTTTCCTCTACTATTCTCCGCATTAATGAACACGAACAAAACTTCAGTCTCAGCAAGGGATTACGGTGATAAGAACATTTATAATACTCTGAGAATACGAATTTTATTACACGAACTCCGATTATTTCTGTACTTTGGAATGCGTGTTAATGAGGGTTTACTGTATATAATCTTTCATAGATTAAAAATCAATCTATCCAACTCTAGTTAAAATAGTTCTCACTAAACAAATATAAAAAAACAACATTATGAAAAAAGTGGAACAATGGGTTGATCCATCATCACCCATCAGATATTTAAGAGTCTTTATCGATATTAAATTCATCTGGAAATCACACATCAACAACACCGCTTCATTTCTAATAAGAATATAACTCTCCATTTACAAATCTATAATAATACCATCTACGTTGATGGTATTATTATGAATCCCTTTTGAATCCCTTTGAATCCCGTGAATCCCTTCCTCATTTGGGGCAGTGCTGCCAAATCCATACAATGCCATCCAAAAATATCCTGTTCATCAGTTATTAATATTTTCTTCGTAACCTAGCACATTAAATCAATTACCATTCAAATAACACTGAAGAATAAATATTTCCTTTTATGTAACAATTTATGTGTCATAACTTTTTAATTTATAATATTTTTAATTTTATTTCTTAATGTTTTAGTATAAGAGTGAATAAAAGGAATTATTTCAGCAAATGTTGGAAAATTGTAAAAATAAATAGCAGAGTAACGTAGCACTAAACTGTGATCCTCCTATGTAATATTTACCTCATTTATTTAGAAATACAATTTATGTAAAAAAATGAAACATATTACAGAACATTACAGTATTATTTGTAAGAGAGACTAAAAGCTATCATCACATGTCCCTTCATGTCGTGTACGTTAGTACATTAGATGTGATACAGCTATACTGCGATTTTCGTAACTTTGTCCCAGACAGAAGTCAGCTCTTCACGGTTTCATCCAATTGGGAACTTAAACGTCACCATAGTGACGTCACTATCGCGAAATATAAGCTCCCGATTGGATGGCAGCGAAACAGCTGATTCCTATCAGGAACAAAGTTACGAAAATCGCACTATAACTGTAGTATTACTGCCCTTAAAATTGAACTCTCCAATCACACATTACTGAATGACGATATGAAGACAAAATTTTATATACAGGGACACATTTTGCAATGAAATAAATTCTTTGACATGTTTCAAATCACAAGAAGACCTCACCAAGCATTATATTTAGTTTTAAAATTATTATCAAAATATGTAAAAACGTGTAAAAGTATATTAACAAAAGAAGAAGAACATGTTTTAATTTTGGCGCTAATATCTCCCATTCTTGCGGAGGAATCCACAATGATCGGGACGTTTAAGCCTGAGGGTATCGATCTGGGCTTGAAATGACTAAGTCTCCGAGAACTTGTTTATGGACGTCTCTGTGGAAAGGCTTCCGACGCGAGGGAGGGCAACATGAGATCGCTATCTCCGCAACGGATTTTACGTCCTGCGGAGTGCATAAATCTCACAGTGTATTAGAATAGTTGAAAAGCAATAACTGGAAAGCACGTATCTCTACCGTCTCATTTTAGTTTGATTTAGTGGTGACAAGGCATATATCTCACTGTATTCCTCCAGCTCCGCAACAGAGTACAGCGGAGCCGTGTTATTCTCGCAATTTCCCCTTGAAATCTATGTTTGCAGGAGGGCTGGAGAAAGCCCGTGCTGGTCTTAGCCACCTCATTCGGGCCGTCGGCGGGCGAATTCGCATGGAGGGTGGGACATTCATCTACACCCCTCTGAATGAACACAGATTGGAATTGGACGAAAGGGATAATCAACCACAATTTTAAGATTGGAATTGGACGTAAGGGATAATCAATCATGGATTACCACAAAATATCAGCTACCACCGCGGAAGTTAATGAACACAGAACTTTTGTAGTCTTTGAACAGAGTGTTGGGTCTCCTATGCCTCGGAATTTCAAGTTCTCAGCAGTAAACTTTCCCTTTAATCGTCCTCGTATTTTTTAGAACACACACAGTCTATTATCAACATTGATGTCCGATATATCATGTACTACCTTAAATAATAATAATAACAATAATAACAATAACAACAACATTAACATAATTTTACTTGTTTTCTTTTCAATTACAAATTAATGACATTTAAATCGTGACCTAGAACTAAGTCATGATTTAATAACTTTATTATTTGTTTGTTTATTATTTTTTCTGAGCAATCATTAACTTTGATAATATACATTGACTTGCATTTGAAATATGAAAATAAGTGAGTTGAAAAAAATTGGAAAGTTGTAAATGGAAATAATACTTTTCTCCATTGAGTCTTAAGACATTTACTTCCTATGTGGTAATACAGTAAATGAAATTCAAAGAGATGAAATTTCGAAGGTATTTGCTCTGGTTTCACTAGACCCTGAAATCTTGACTATTCATGTGAATAGTTTTGAATATTTTAGTATGTCTAGATTTAAGCGTGAAAACACATGTGAGTAATATCCTGCCCTTGTATTTAACTAACTGTATAAAGTCCATTTTCGCATTTTCAGGGCCTAGGTGAAGCACCTAAAATAGGAAATTATAGAGCCTTAAAGCAACAGGACTACTTTTACGTAACATCTGCAATAATATTATTAGCCCCTTTAATTGGTCTTTTGGGGTATTAACTCATAAGTTCATATTATTGACTACGGATTTTTAAAGCTAAATGTACCGAAAAATACTTGTAGGAAAATTCAGTACATTGCAACTCTTATCAATGAAGATTTTACGTTACCAATGGGGGATTTTGTGTGTGGACGTGAAAGGTTGTGGATTGGGAAACATTTTGACGAATGATTTTATCCAAAATAGCCCGATTAAGAGTGTTTTATGGCGATATATTTGGTCGGAAAGTTATTCATACATTAACTGAACTGAAAACGATCATGTTTAAGTCATTTTTGTTTCTTTGTTATTTTTCTGTAAACTTAACAATCTCACTTATTGCGCCTGGCGCCATATCCCCCTGTTTCACAAGGCGGGTTTACGACTTAAATGATGGAAAAGACTACTGATTAAGGCGGAACAAATAATATAGACTATGTCTTTAAATGAAACAGGATATTTGAAGCGATCTCTCAAACATGTTTACAGCAATAAAGGAGCCGGTTTAATAACTTCATCTGAAATTTTAGCAGTTCCCAATTTTGATACCGATAGCTATTCCGTCAGTGTCAAAGGACCGTACTATGCAGGATCTCCGGAAGAACCTGTTACAAAAGAAGCGCCATACATTCCGTGTTGATTTTCAGGAAGACTGGCACATTTGAAAGAAAAAAAAAACAAATAAAAAAAATTGTCTTCCAGAAAATTTAGTTCAATTGAGTCTGCCAATTCCAAAACGTCTCTTGTTCACTTTGTAAAACTTACGGCAAATCACGTTTTTCTTGCTAAGTTTATTTCTCACCTTAGTGCATTCTGTAAGATACCTTCTTACCTTTTGTCAGTCCTTTTTACCGACAGTCTTCAGGGCAAAATACTGAAAAAGGTCTGATCATGAAGACTGAAACGTTGAGAACAGTACCTATCACTCGGCATCTCCCACACAGCAACGAATCTATTGGCTCCAACCGTAGAAGACTACGTTTTCATACTTACCCTTGTTTGTATTCATCATTTTATTTTTAAGTACCGCCTGTATCAATTCCGCGATATAATAGATGGTTCAGTTATTGAATCTTGGACATTTATTGATGGGTTCCAAAGTCATGAAGGCGGAAATAATCACAAAGTTCGCGGTGAAAAGCCATAACCCTCCTTCCTTTCAATAGGCTACTAATTATTTATTGGTACACTTGCGTATTTTGAGGCAAGTTAATTGTCTTCTACCGTTGAAGTTTTTCGACGTTCTTCCGTGAAACTTACGCGCTTATTTCTTCCGGTATTCCGGGGCTCCACAGCACCGCGGTTGAGGAACACCGACATGTTGAAAGGGGGCGGGTCCCGGCAAGGAGAACGTAATCCCCTTTGACGTAATTCACGGCCGGCCATAAGGGCGCGATATTGAAAGAGAGCGGCGGTGCGAACGACTCCGACTAATCGACAAAGCCCAGAAAAGGGATTGCGCTTCGCCGGCTAACGCAGTCATAACCGCCTTCATTGCTGCAGGGGTGGAATGGACCGAAGGGGGCGGGGGGTCTAGGAGGGGAGGGGCAAAGCTACAACAGAATCATAGAAGCCCTCTCTTTCTTTCCTTCTCTCTCTTTCTTTCCTTCTCTCTCTCCTTCTTTTCTTCTCTCTCTCCTTCTTTTCTTCTCTCTCCTTCCTTTCTTATCTCTCCTCTTCTACCAACTTCTTTTCTTCTCTCTCCTTCTTTTCTTCTCTCTCTCCTTTTCTTCTCTCTCTCCTTCTTTTCTTCTCTCTCCTTCTTTTCTTCTCTCTCCTTCTTTTCTTCTCTCTCCTTCCTTTCTTCTCTCTCCTTCCTTTCTTATCTCTCTTCTTCTACCAACTTCTTTTCTTCTCTCTCTCCTTTTCTTCTCTCTCCTTCTTTTCTTCTCTCTCCTTCTTTTCTTCTCTCTCCTTCTTTTCTTCTCTCTCTCCTTCTTTTCTTATCTCTCTCCTTCTTTTCTTATCTCTCTCCTTCTTTTCTTCTCTCTCTCCTTTTCTTCTCTCTCTCTCCTTCATTCCTTCTCTCTCTCCTTCTTTCCTTCTCTCTCTCCTTCTTTCCTTCTCTCTCTTTCTTTCCTTCTCTCCCTCTTTCTTTCCTTCTCTCTCTTTCCTTCTCTCTTTCCTTCTCTCCCTCTTTCCTTCTCTGTTTTCCTTCTCTCTCTTTCCTTCTCTTTTCTTCTCTCTGTTTCCATCTCTCTCTTTCTCTCTCTTTCTCTCTCTTTCTCTCTCTTTCTCTCTCTTTCTCTCTCTTTCTCTCTCTCTTTCTCTCTCTCTCTCTCCAACGGCGGTTCTGACCACGGGTCTGGTTCTGACCATGTATCAGCATACTTCAGTCTCCTTTGATGCATTGAGCAAATGCGCAGCTCGGCCTTCTTACGAATTCACTTGGTTTCGCCAAGACTGAAGAGGTATTCACGAATAAACGCTGAACTGTAACCTCGAGTTCCTTCAGCCGATTTTCTTCGGCTGCACGTCGCCCAAAGCATCACATCTTTTGGCACTGCTTTGAAATAAAACATTAAGAGTGTTTCAACCCAAACCAATGTATTCCATAGGTTCTCAACACGTGATACATGAAATGATGCGCGACTTAATGACGACGTGCACGTTAACATACAATTCAGAAGCAACTTTCATCAACAATCAGCCACCATTATAACCTTTTTCACTCACAAAACGTACCTTATCCTAAGATTTTTTATTTTTCCTCCATTTTGTAAGTAACTTACACATTTCAAAGTTGTAACAAAATTCCTGGATAATAATTTTTGTACTGAACACGTAAGAGCTTCTTGCCTTGCTTTTAAACATAAAAACAGCTTCACTATTTGCGCAGGATTTGTCGTGCTTTGTGTTAGTTGCGGAAAGAGTTGGGCGGGGAGGTAGTCATCGCGTCGACGTTGCCATAAAAAACCCTCCAAGTCTTTTCCCGATGCAAATACTTTTCTATTACACATGAGGTAACGGTATTAGTTTTCAAGTTTTGCCAAACCGCACTCGCTGGTACCTTGCGAAACGACGAAAAGCAATGATTTGCCTTAGTGTGTGGATACACTTTTGCCGAAGGAAAAGAGAAACGCTCTGAATATCAAAGAGATTGCGTTACTTACGTTTAAATCAACACGCTATACGGTCACTCTAAATTTACCGCTTAAACAGGTAAAAACATTTACAAAAATTACTAGAAAAAGCTATAATATTGTGTATTGTAAATAAATAATAAATACATACAATAAATAAATAATCTGTCACCGACCTGAGTATCGGATATCCTGAAAACCCACGCACTTTGAAGGGTCATCATTTCGAATTTGCCGCCAAGATGGATGCTTGCTTGCGTGTTGTGGCAGTGCGAGGCTCTTCCAACCATGATGTCAACCTTCCAATGCTGCTCCTTAGATTCCTTGCCAGCTTGATGACGCCTGGTCATGGAGCAGCTATGCCCTGGTACGTGTGATACAATTGAGAGCGGCCGGAGTCAGTGCTTACTTCGCCGTCCAGGAGACGTCACGTCCAAGGCAAAAGTGCCAACGTTTCGGCCTCCATTCTGCGACCGCAGAATTCAGAATGCAAGTCGCAGAATGGCAGCCGAAACGTTGGCACCTGTGCTTTGGACGCGGTGTCTCCCGGATAGCCAAGTGATACATTGATCCGCTGGTGGAATACCGCAAACGGCATGGATGATGTGTGTTGAGGCAACTCATTTCCCTCCCACACCACACCATACTGACGTACTTGAGATTATTTTATCTTAACCGTAATAACTAACTTTAACTGTTATAAATAATGTAACATCGAATGTTCAATATTGCTTCAAGAGAGAGTGCACAACGCTTAGATGAACAGTTGTATGAAACTCAAAGAGAGAGTTTGCCCAATACTTACGCTTAGATGGTGCTGACATTTGGGACCAATAGTAATCTGTTGCAAAAATGTTTGCCGCCTTTCCGATTGCTTTTAAATTCTCGCTTTGTAAGAATATAACTTATTTAATCGTTCGCCCGAAAACGCGGAACGTTTGACAGAAACATACTGTCGGGTCCTGGCAATGAAAAAGTGGATAAATCTTGTCCTTGTATATAGGAAATTACCTCGTGTAACACGTTGCGTAGTCAGAAATCATTTTTTGGGGTCCTTGATTAAGTTTGTCTGACGTCTGTTATCAACACTTAGCGATAAAACCATTCACTTGATTATCCCCAAAATTGATGTTCCTCGATCAATTTGAAGGAAATCGAAGCCTTCTAAGTTTGAAACGGATATGTTTGATTTTTGAGAGTTCTTTACATTTTTAGGGGTATTTGACATAAAGCCTCAACATTTTAAAAATGTTCTCAAACATTTTGCCAAATTTTGCAAAAAACAGCTGAAAGCATCAATAACGACATAGTCAAAATAACGACTATCAATAATTGATAAATCACTGGTGAAATTATATACACTATGCAAATACATACATCTTAAAATTCTACAGTAAAACTACGCCTTGTCACAGTTTCTACACGAAAATCCAAAGACAGATACTGATCTGTGATCCAGTGTAAACGAGATAAAAATATTGAATCTCACTACTAACTTACGTACTATACAATGCTAATACAATGTTGAAAAGAACAAATAGGCACCTCTATTATTCCACGATTTCAGCAACCGTTTTCATAAATAAGTGAACAGGAAAATGTTTTTAATTCTGATTGAATGAAACGGATTTCGGCCAAACTTCAGTGCTCTGAATATGAGGATTTTTCAATGGAGAAATAGAAATTGGAGGATAGATAATTGATAGGATTATTTATCGGTTCAATGTTAAGTCCCTCGTGGCATTAGTCGTTGGGATCAAACCGAGAAGCTTTGACGATTATTCTTAGGTATTGTTTATGGATCACAAGTAGCTTGTAATGTTAGTTTTGGCTCCTGTTTATTCTAGAAGGAACTCGCGAGTCTTCAGATGGTTTATTTATATGCAGATGTCCCACCAACTATGGGCCACCTCCATAACTTCTAAGAGGCTCACGATATCGATTTGGAGTTTTCGCACAACAATGCAGAATCATGGGCAAGTAATATGCCGTAGAGATATTGTTTGTAATATTTTTAGTTTTCCAGAAATTGAATCATCTTTGATTTTTTAACTGGAACAATATATTGTTCTCATTAGCAATGGATATATCATAAAAAGAGGAATACACTGATGTTCACATGTTTGAATTGTGATAGTAATTTGAGTATAAAATTAGAGTTTGTGTCGAGGTGACATTTCTTTGAATCAATTTCATCTCCTTCTTCTTCTTCTTTCGTTTGGGTCATTTAGGGACCACGCACCAATTTCATTGCTTCTTCCTCCAATACTCTTGTCCTTCTTTCTTCTTCCTCCAATACTCTTTCACCTTCTCACTGTGTATCATTTTTCTTTTGTACAAAATTTATATATATATATATATATATATATATATTTATATTTATAAGGCAGTGCGGAATTTCCATTGATAGAGCAACAGCATGTAGCGTCTCTGTATCATATGCCATTAAACGAAGACATAAACAAAATAGCTGACCATTTCTTTCAAAATCTTTACTCTTCCCCCTGTTCCACAATATTTAATCTGGGCCGCCGTGCTTCATGGCCCCGTATTAAATTAAGATTCCCCAAGCATAGACCGTAACTTCTTTTTCTACACCTTTCCTAGCACTACTTAAATTTCAACGTAACACCTCAAACCTGAACCTTGAAGCCTGAATCAAATCCTCGAACCTTAGACGAGTAGGAATGAATACTCATTTGCAATGAATGGCCATATCCAAAACGTTATAATATAAAATGTACTGTTGTCAAACACCTCGAGAGACAGAAATGTCGAACAAGAAGAAATAAATTTTTAAAAAAGTATCCTATCTCACGCTCCTTTCTCGTTGCAGCTCTGCGCAAGATCAAGGACGGCACGTGCTGATTGCCCAGCTGCGGCCGCGCCCACGGCGTCTGCGCGCGCAGAAGCAGCCGTCAACGCCCAGCGCGCAGCGACGTCGGGGCGCCGAAGGTCCCACAAGGGCCCACACGCGTGCTCAGCAGGCGCGCAACGCGGCATTCAAAGCAAAAATTCACCTACAAATTAACATCAAAATATTATAATGGCAATAAATTTTGAACTCCAATGATAAACTCGGTGGTCACGGGATAAACGTTCTTAAGTCAAAAATTTTAGTTTGGAGAAAACAAGGGCTAGCTTATTGAGCCAACGCTTTTTCATATGCTCAGCGCTATTTCCCAACGCTTTTTTCTCGTTAAAGAGACAACATTTCATTTCGGTCGTTTTACTAAAATAAAATATAGATACTTACCTTGTAGTTTCAGTACTTTACCCAATTTCGCCAAAACTTGACTTAAGAAGTTTTACCCCGTGACCACAAAACTGTTGATGATGATTTTTATTTCTGCCCTTTCATACATTTCAGTATCCCTTCCCCCGGCTGAGAGTTACGGCAGAATTCAGAGTGGACACTTAAAATGAGTTTTCCTGAAGTTTCCAATCAAAAAAGGCCCTCGTTTTCAGGTCGCTTTTGAACAACTTGGTCAAGTAGCGACTACTGTGATTGTTTTAATTGTTGGGAAACTGTAAGAAGAAGTATGAAGAACACGAAAACACACAAACATCCATGCCCGAGGCCGTATTGGAACTCGCGACCTTTCGATCCGAGGCAACTGCGGCCCTTCAGCCTTAGCGACCTCCAAACAGCTCTTGTTCTCTAATAATTTGGGAATCAGTGATAACAAATTCCTTCCCTTTCCTTCCGTTTGTGGCGTCATGGCCGGGGCGATAACGAAAAAACACAGAAGTGAACGGTTGTAAAATTTGAATATTTATTCTTAATGTGCACCGACACCTGAAATTCCTATTTACACAATTTACAATGGATTTTAATACGCGCCGGCTTCCTCCCCTTGCCTCCGTAGCCAGCACATCGGCGTGCCTCGAGCCGCACCACCCACGACGACCTACGGACGAGCCCCAGAACAGAAGCAGAAAGTGTTTCCGTTCGAGCCGTCGTTTATACCTTCGACCAGCCTGCCAGCCAGAATGTCCATGGGGTTCACAAACTTGCCCTCATGGCAGCGCACGTGGTTCACCATGGCAGCGCACATCCGGATGTTTTCTCGACGCCCAAATATAGCCTTGTCTTGCGAAGCGTCCCTTCAGCACGCGCCCGCAAGTATTTCCCATGTGCATTTCGACACTCTGAAATGCCCGACTAATTTTCTATAAGGCGACTGTTATGACGCCACACTTCATACACGTACAGGTTAGTGTCATCATACAGATACACACCAACATTCTTATTTATCAGATTTTGTCTACTTCTTCCTTCCTGAAGTTGTTCGCTCCCCATAAGTATTCTTAATTCCTCTGCCAATTTAAGTTACATTTTACGACACGCTCAGTTGTACTACAGAAGATAACGGAAATGATTTCGCAGGATATTTTGAATTATATGCGCAAAACAACAATCGAGCTGCAAAAAGGTACATCAGAAACAGAATATCCTTTGGGAATGTACAATGACGAGCGATGCGGAAAGTCCAGAATTAAAATTCGCCGGTTTTTGTACGAAAGAGGTTATATGCACATACAAAAATATCTCGTGCGCCATTGAAAATGAACAATAGGCAATTGTCTGATGTTAAGTTAACTATAGTACTGGGCCTCTCAATTCAGTGAAATCTCAAATAGAATATCCATATAAATGAATCGAACACTAAATTAAATCCACTATGTTATGCATTCAAAATTCTTTCAAATCCAGTCAACCTTCCTACAGCTCGTTGTGTATATTTCGCTAAAATTCATTCCGATCTACCAATTGCCAGGAAAGTTGATGTTTAGGTGACAAATTTTCTAGGTCTCTCAATTCTTTGGGCGGCGATATTTTTTCCAAGCTGTCTAGTGTTGGAATTTGTGGCACTGAGGCGATCTAATTTTTTTTCCAAGAAATAATTAGTTTCCGAGACCTTGTATTTCCTTCTTTCACTATAGCCAAGGTTCAGATTCACTATAACCGAATTTTCATATGCTTATTTGTAATGTAAGCGAAATGGAACCAGTGACTTGAGTTCACTATAACCGATTGTTCACTCTATCCGAGTTTACTATAACAGGAGTCGACTATATTTTGTGAGTAAAATGACAGTTTCTTGCACGATCTCGCTTGCTTTTTTCGATCTATCGATTTCAGCAAAATCACTCAATTTTGATCGTGCAAAAAACGCACTCATTTCACGCAGTATTGTAAAAATATGTGCTTAATGTAAAGATCCATTATACATAGGTAAGACAATAAGTACCTTCAATTTTGCTCTAATTGTCTTTAGTTTGATTCTACGGCTTTGTGTGTTCCCTAACCATTACATGCGACCGTTGTCTTTGCCCGTAGGACGTTTCAGCGTTTCTGATAAGTCCGTCTTGCACTGTTGTGGTGTAAAGATGGCGACAGTACTCTCTGTTTGCACCAAAGAAGAAGAGCGTTCCGTAATCCGCTTTCTATGGTTTGAAGGTGTACAAGAGGTGGAAATCCATAGCAAATTTTCAGCACAATGCGGGGACAATGTTTAGTCACAGAGAAGTGTTTGCCAGTTACCAGAACAGTTTAAAAGTGGTCGAACGAGCGTCAAGAAAAAGGAAAGAACGGGGCGTCCAGCTCCAGCTGCAACAGATGCCAATATTGAACAATTACGTGTCTTGATCCCGAATAACAGACTAGTGACTTGGCACACCATATACACAATCTCGGCCCGTCGGATTCACCTGTTTGGACCGTCGATTTTGCTCCGATCAACAGTTCAAAGAAGTGGTGCATACGTGCCTTGCTGCACATTCAAAAACCTTTTTTTTCATAAGGGATAGGGAAGCTTGTTCAACGGTAGACCAAGTGCATTGAACAGAAGGATGACCATGTTAAAAAGCGATATCAATAAAAATTGTGTATTCTTCCTATAATAATTATAAAAATTGATTGTAGATACTTATTGACTTACCCTCGTGTATTCCGTTTACAATCATTTGAGATTTGCCCAATTGATAGTCATCAATAAGCAACTATTTCTCCCCCCCCCTGTTTTGCGCGCTCGTTGGAGCTGCTTGAGGCCAGGCGGTGTGGTCGGGCGGCGAATCGCAGGCTCCCGCCTTGAGCCACGCGCCAGCGCGGGCGTATGGGGCCCGCTTATATAACGCCTAGTGAGAATACAGGCGAGACATTTCGCGCGTAAAGCCTGGTTATTCTGATTCTCCGCGCGCTCGCGCCCGCGCGGCGCCGCCACCCGCGCACTGTGGGTCCGTTTGGCCAACTGGCTGGACGAAACGGTTTTGTTTGCATTCAATGGCAAAAATATCCATGCCGATGTTTTGATGGAAACATACGTTTGGAGATCCTTGTTACCGAGAAAGTGTTTTCTGTTTTTTCTTTAAAATATTTTGTTTTGTTCTTGACATTTCTGAATCTGAACATCTGGCCGCATCAGGTCGTCGTATTTTGTATCTAACAATTGTTCATATTAAAGGTAACTCACTTTTTAAAAAATGTATGATAACAAATTCCACCTATAACAAATTCCTGTCATCCTATTAATATATGAACGAATTCTACTGTTAAGCAGAAGTCAACTTATTTTATGTCACTCGATTAATTCAAGGAATTGTTATCGTGTGAATAGTCAGACAACTTGACTGATCGTGTTACATTTCATGACTTTATGAAATTTAGTTTAAGGACGAAATAGCTACTCCACGCTCCCACTACTCAGTAATTCACGGAGTTCAACTTATTTAATTATAAATAAATACAGAGACGGATAAAGGGAATATAGTAATATAGTCATCTTATGTTCATTAAAACGCCGAGTGATCAGCGTATTCACCGGGACCAAAGATATAAAATTGATGGTAACCGATGTGTCGACACTCCGACAGCACTATCCACACGCGGTCCATAGAAGACCTAATCTCGAGTGATACAAGTCACGTACAAAAAATTATATTATGTAAACGGTTCCGTACATCCCCAGAATTCAAAAAAATCAAAATATCCGTTTCAAATCACGCAAACCACGAGTTCTTTCAGATCGATCGACCAATTTTGAAGAAAACCGGCTAAACGGTTTAGGCGCCAGCGTTCCACGGACGGACAGACACGTTTTGCCGTCAATCAATTTTTCGGCATCAAGAACCAACAAAAAAGGATTTTGGCTACACCACGTGTTAGAGGATTTTTTTTCTAAATTTAGCAACTGGATTTATCCACTTTTTCTTTACCAGAGCCCGGCAATGAGAGTTTTTCAGAACCGGCGAAAATTCGCCGTTTTCCGGCGCCCGATTACATTTCTTCTTACGAAGAACTTCGTAATTCAAGAAAGTAAAACTGCTGTTCCATTAGGCAATACATGATCAGCATACGTTAAATGGCTGGCGGTCTCTCCCTTGCAGCCTTGCTGTTGCATGACGCCAGCTGTGTTGCAAATAGTGGCGTAGAGAATTCAGATGCTACGCGCAGTACGAGAACGGGTAGAATTACACAATTAACATTCGCATTTTTCTGCCAAACTCGAAACTGTTTCATTGTTTTTTGCCTTTCATAACAATACAAAACAAATACAACCATAAAATACCATAGACACTTCTCATATGGTCGGAGGCATCATCCATTTCTTTCAATTTGTGCACGCGTTGGATATTAGTAATGCTGATAATAGCAAAGACTGTGTTGGCAGCATTTGAATTCAAGAAAAGTTCGCCCAGGCATCGGCAAATAATGTGCAGACTGGTTATGACAGAAGTACGGACGAAATTACTAACCCTTTTCTATTCCTTATTGACAATATGAGAAATCAAGAAAACGAAGGTTATTAGTGAAGCTACATTTTCAGTTCAGAGGCAATGGAAGGACTACCTTAACATTTGAGCAGTGTATCAAAGGGCGAAAACCTACTCAAAATGAGATAAATGACACTGATGCTGATTAGAATAATTACGTTTGGCAATATACCGGCTGAGGTCAGCAACTCATATCACTACAGTGCCTTTAACTGGGATATCCTATGGCCCAAGTGCTGACGGTGGCAGAATTTTTCGATTCGAGTTAGATTGCTAGGTCGCATTCAGCCGCTGTCTGGAGAAGAATTCTAGTGGCAGGGTACTCTGATCGGATTCTCGATTAACATCAGACGAATGGCGGAGCGATATCCCCACAATCGGGTCTGGGACCGCGCGCGACCTCTCCTTCCTCTTCCTTGTCTTATCCCTACTGCTTACTTTCTCGCTCACTTCAGTGCACAGCTTTACCACTCATCGGGAAAGCAGTCAAGTCTTCTGAATTTCATTGGGAAATATAGTTATTCAAATTATCGTTTTCCATATTATCGCGGCAAAAGTATAATTCTTTCGTGAAGAACATGAGGGTTCAGGGCAGGAATTTATAGCTAATTTACCTTTGAAAATATATTTTATTATATATGAGCGAATATTTTGTCAACAAAACTCGAAAAAAACTCTCTTTTCTGTATTCAAAATTCGACTAGAATATGGTTTAGGATAGAGGCCACAGAATTATGAAAACGTGCACAAAATTCACTTCTCCCCATAGCTCGTCACATGCAGTTTTTAACTGTTTTTGACGTAAATAAATAAAAATTACAGTTGGTCCCAGTTGGGGCGGTGTCACGCCGGGGAAGATACCTGGACGGGGAAAACACCGCAAGTTGACGTGTAGATCGTCGCCACATCTCGTCATCCAGCGAGGAAGGAATACCGCAACTTCCCGTCATACAAATATACACACGAGAATGATATAGAAAAAATATACTCTACACCACTGATGTCAAGGTCTTCTACTGGTGGCTGTGGCTCGCTTCGTGGCACCGTAGCATGCCACGAGCGTCTCTGCGGAACTAGCGTCGGGAAAGGAAACTATTAGTAACCCCGTCGTTTTTCAATAGGGATGACGTTGTGTCTGGTGTCGGGGTAATGAACTGTGTGGAGGGGCGATTTCGTCGTGGCACCGACCGAACACGGACTACCGCTCGTGGTATCGACACTGACAACACTGCTCTATATTAATGAGCAAAGCATTTGACACACCCGGAAAGAAAAAAAGCGTTTGCCATTACCTGTTAATTTGGAAGTTAATTCGAAATTAGACACTGGTGAGCTAATATGGTTTGGAGAACCTCAATAAATTTCATATAATGTACTAACAATTATATTAATTCGGCTGAACTATTTGTTGCCTTACATTCCTGATTATCATACTCAATGAGTAAGCTGGGCGGATTAGGAAGGTGGCCCACTAGCCGTATTGTGCGTTCACAAATCACAGAAACTTCTGCGGTGGCAACATGCTTGCGGAATTGCTGGTGGACAAAGCAGGGGTGACAATGCTTTTCTCGGATTTTCCACTGACTTCAATTCCGGCATTGCTTCATAACCCTTGGCATGATATCAACCATTTTCTCTCATCCATCGAAACAATCCATTCATCCTGTGTATAACTAATAAGCTTAGATTCTGGGTTTGTTAATAAATGATTGATTTTTCGTGATTCCTGGCGCGTCAACTATAAAGATCATTAGTCCCGTAAGTGTAGTGCGTGTTTTTCCTCGATATGTGGCGGTGATATTTTCCTCGCCGGATGGCGAGATCCGGCGCCGACCTACGGGGTCCGATGGCGAGATTCGGCGTCGACTAGCGGGGTTGCCCCCTCAACTAGGTATCTCTCACAAGCGGGGCACCGCCCCAGCCGGGACAAGCTCTAAGTTGCCGGCTGGTCTCCCGGCACGTGTGGTAGTGTAGTGCATGTTAGTGAAAGTGTATGTAACGGGTGAGGATAGGACAAGAAAGAGGAAGGAAAGATCGCGCGCGTTCCGTGGCCAGTTTGTTCGGGCACTGCTCCGGCATTCGCCTGGTGTTGATCGGAGAAACCATGGAAAACTACCGATCAGAGCAGCCGGCTGCTACAATTCTCCTTCAGACAGCGACTGACCAGCTAGTGTCGAAAATCGTGCCGCCGCCGAGAGTGGAACCTAGGACTTTCCGGTCAGAAAGACTGCAGTGACATCAGTTGATGCACTGAGCCATCTCTCCCGGTTTTGGTAATAAAGATCACCATTTATTGGTTCCAGCAAAGGGATGCCTACCGTAATATAATAATGTGATTTCAAGCCCTCCAAATAATCGGTCCGTGGAATGGCGTGGTTTGCCCAGCTAGGTCGTCCGAAGGCTCCACAGAGCGGCGCGCGAGAAGACGTTGGGGCGTGGAAGTTAGTGGAGCGGGCTCTGCTCCTCGCCTTTCTCCCTGCGAGCTCGCCTCTGCCTCGCCCCGCCCGCCCCTTGTCATCCATATCCATCTCGCGCTGGAAAACACTAAAGTGTGATTTGGGAGAGGCGCGCGGGATGGGAGCGGAGCGGAGATCATCTCGCGCCGCTTACCGCCCCTCCCCGCCCCGCCCCGCCCCTCCCCGCCCCTCACCGCCCACGCCCCCTCGCTCGTGCCCCCACCTCCCCCTGCGCCCTATTCCGCCCCTAGGACTCAGTGTCGGTCTCCGTTTTTGTAACTACTTGCTAGACAGGTATAATGAGATGGTTTGTAGAATAAAAACAAAAGAGCGAAAGAGAAAGAAAAAGGAGAATGTGATGGGAAGAGACACGCAGAGAGAAATGTAGAAAAATACCACGACGACCAACACGGTTAAGAAGAATGGAAAAACTAATCTTAAGCAGTAAATTATAGTATTTACTAAGAATACATTGGAAGGATATTCATCATTTTCTAATACGAACGTACACAAGATTATTTGGAAAAGTCCTGTTCGTAAAAACACAAGACGTGGTCTATTTCAAAATTGTTAAAATGTTTTGCAGGTTAGAAATTTAAGACCTGTTTCTAAATATAAACTATCGATGTCGAAGTCGGAAGAAGTCGAAAACGACAGTTTTCGAAAATATGGTTTCTTTACTATGCGGCGGCCTTGTATCAATCCTGTCAAGCGTAGGGGAGAAAGAGGCACATAAACACCGCGGAAATTGCAGGAATTTCATTTACTTTCCAAATAAATTCGGCAGCGATTTGATACAGCAATCAGAAGTCGATATACCTATCTGTAAAAAAGTCGCCGTTCACAAACTTTTAGAGCAGTGCTTCACGCTCCTCAATGACATATAAGATTTTTGTTAGAAAATCTATTCTTCTCAATCGTCTTCATAAAATGTATTTCGCAAAACGTTAGTGTTACATTATTGATTATGCAAATTGAACATGCAAAAGAAGACTTGTGTTTGTCAGCACATATCACTTATTATTTTCTGGGGACATGGGTTACATTTTGAATTCATTTTTGTCATTTCCTTCCACAATATAATTGACGGTATAGTTTTTAATGAAATCTATTCTCTAAAATTGGATCTGGAAATTATGTTTTTTGGAAAATGAGTAGTTCTCGCGCAATTTTGAGCGCGCCGAATCGTCACAATTTTCAAAGTATACCTAAGTGAGAATTTTCAATATCACTATAAATTATTTCTTTGAATATCGGCAGTTGTCTTCTGTCCAAGAACCAATCGCAGATTTACTACTGCCTGCCCACCGATATGCTATTTTTTCATCTCCATCAATTATTAAATGCTCTATATTCTATCGCTATTTTCGAACAATATAGCGAAATTAACGCGAAATCGCTTAGTATCTTTTTTAGCGAAATTTAAAAAAATAACGCCAAAAAATAATGCCTCTTAATTTAATTTCTGTCATTTTAATACCTCATCTAATACTATTACTATTGATCTTTTTCAACGTACTGCATGGAGCCTTCGGCACGCGGTATGCTGTTTGCAATGATGAGTCATAAACTATACTCACTGAGGTAAATGCTTTCGAACATTACTTAAAAAAGTTAACTTTTACACTGCAGATATATGTTTATTTCTTCAAATGAACTCAATTGTTTGATACCTTTACAACACTGACCGACACTTTGATCTCTTCTGACGGTGCTCGTTCGAATTGAAAATAAGAGATGAGGAATTCTATATTTGTTCCCGAAATACACAACAGCTTGCGAAGGAATATCAGGGCACACGTGCTTCCGCATATAAAATCCAAATACACTGCGTCTCTTTTATTTCAACTCTCTTAGAAGAGTTTATAGGAAATCATTTATCCTAAAAGTAGAAAATTATATGCAGTAAAACATTAAAATCAGGAATGTGAACGTAAGCAAGAGAGGGGAAATATACTAAGAGCTCGACTTTGTTGTTCTGCACGCGATTTTATGCCAAGAAATAAAATAAAATGATATTGGTCTCCAATTTCAAACATAAAAGACCCTCGAAAAGCAAAAACTATAAAAATTTCAGACAATGAAATTCACTCTGCTTGAAGACCGTCAAAAGTGAAAATCAGTTGTCATAACAAGCAATAACTCGTCCAAGAAAAACATGGCCTTACGAGCAGTTTTCTCTACAGGAGTAAGAAATATATCAACATTCGGAAACTGAACAGCCATGGTAACTGGCAAAGGCAAAATATTCTGTTGCTCAATATTTTTTGTCTTTAGATTTTGCATTTTTATGATTTAAAAATATTTTCTCTTTAGATACATCGAAATTGTACTGAATTTGTTTCTCCATACTCGAGATATCACACTAATATTTTTTTAGAAGTGTACGGCGTTGTTCGAATATTTATTGTGCTACACTTACTAAGATTTAAAACTGACTTTTGAACATGTTGTTTCTTATGTTACCTATTTGCAAAGCTGAATTTTCCTATATCGACTATTGGTTTCTGTATTTTATTTAGTGTGAGTGGTTGCCCCTACTCACATCACTCATTTCAAGTCGTTCACTTCCATGCCAGTCTCTTTGTGTACGCCTTGAAGAAGACATACAGTCGTGCTGCCTTTCTGCGTGTATCTAATAATTTCCAATTGGCATTGGCCTCAATATTTCTGTTAGCGAATTTAGCCGCTTTTTTTCTGCATACGGTTTAATGATTTTGTACGATCTTCCCTACACCAGCACACTAATTCGTACGGAGAGCAAATTGTAACACAAAAATACAGACTTACACTTCTTTGGTTGTGCCGTAATGGACTATGGAGTAGGACTACGGAGTAGTCCATTACGGTGTAAGGCCGTATTTCTGTGTTACAGTTATCTTTCCGTAATAGGCACATAACTAAATGAAGATATTTCCAACCCTTATATTTTTTACATTAAAAACAGTTTAAAACTGTGTGTGTCGAGCTATGAGGAAAAGCGAAATTTGTGCACGTTTTTATAATTCTGTGATCTCTGTCCTAAACCATATTCTAGTCGAATTTTGAATGCAGAAAAAGAGCATTTTTTTTTTATTTTTCTTGACAAAATATTAGCTCCTATATAATAAAATACATTTTCAAAGGTAAATTAGCTATAAATTTGTGTCCTTAGCCTTCATCATGTTCTTCATGAAAGAATACTACTTTTTGCCGCGACAATATGGAAAACGATGATTTGAATAATTATAATACCCACTGAAATTCAGAAGACGTGCACAAAGAATCAAGTTACATTTATTTCCAGAAGCAAAACAAGGGACCATCTCAGCATTTGCTCAAGGATCAGGGAAACTGGACGAAAAACCTGATCGAGATGGAGGCCATCAACCGAGAAACTGTGGTACAATACTTGTTACAGGTTCTTTAGAATTATAAAGTCCAAATGATAAATAATTACATTAACTATCATTGTTAAAATTAATGCTACTTTACTTTTTGATGGTCGGTATAGTCTCGAATTGTATAGAAACAGTTATGCAGCAGAAAAGATTTTACTTGGGACTTAAACTTTTCTATCGAATTTAATCGTTTAATGCCTTCTGGCAAAGTGTTGCAGAGTAATGTACATGAATTGTATGTGAATTTTTTGTAGTGAGCTGTTGATACTGCCACTTGGTGAATATGATGTGATCGTGTGTTATACTTATAGACATCGGTGTTTGCTGAAAATATATTCCCGCCCTTAAGTAAGTCACTTTTGACAAAAACTACTGATTCGTAAATCAGGAGACAAGGTAATGGTAAAATTCCTAGATTAATAAAGAGAGACTTACAAGAATCACGTGGGTTGGATTTGCTTATTATTCGTACAATTCTTTTTTGTAATCTGAAAGTCTGTGAACTATAAGATGTGTTTCCCCAGAATATTATGCCATATCTCAGGCGGGAGTGAACATTGGCAAAATATACACAACGAGCTGTATGAAGGCTGACGGAATTTGAAAGAATTCTGAACGCGTAGCAAATGAACTTAATTTTGTGTTCAATTCATTTAAGTGGGCATTCCATTTGAGGTTTGACTGAATTGACAGACTGACTAAAAATTTCGTTACTTTAACATCAGTCAATGGCACACCGTTCATTTTCAATGGAGTACAGAATTTTTTATTTGAAATGGAAAACTGCATTGAAACTGTTTTATTTTCATATACTATTAATTTGTTATTACGGAACCAATTCGAAACGTCTGATATTGTACTATTTACTGTTTCTTTGTTGCAAAGAATATTTGTATCATCCGCAAAGAGAACTATTCTTCCGTTTCGAATCGCTACGGTCATGTCATTTACGTATAATAGGAAGAGAATAGGGCCTAAAATCGATCCTTGCGGGACTCCATGTGCAATAGGCAAAGAACCGGAAAGGTGTGTACATAAAGTTCCATCATTCCAGTAAGGTATTTCTACTCTCTGAGATCGTAGTTTAAGGTACGAACATAGCCAATCTAGAGCACTACCGCGGATTCCATATGAAGGTAATTTTGAAAGTAAAATGTTATGATCAATGACGTCAAAAGCTTTTGAAAGATCTAAAAATATTCCAAAAGTTGCTTCGTTTTGATCCAATGATGAGGCAACATCCTTAAGAAAAGAAAAAATGGCTGTTTCCGTAGATTTTGATTTCCGGAATCCATGTTGGCAATTTGAAAACGTGTCGTGTTTATTGAGAAAGGTTTCCATTCGCACATAAAAAAGTCTCTCTAATATTTTTGAAAAACTGACAAAAGAGAAATTGGCCGATAATTTTGAATTTCATTTTTGTTGCCTTTTTTGAAGAGCGGCTTAACCTTAGCTGTTTGAAAAATATCTGGAAAAATTCCGGTGGATAAGGATGCATTAAATATGTGAGTAAACGGGTGTATAATGGCTGGCGCGCATGTCTTTAACAAACAATCCGGAAATTCATCTAAACCGGCCGAATATTTATTTTTTAATTTACCGATTATTTTGAGAATTTCATAGGAAGAGGTTTCGGAAACGAACATAGTGTCTAAGATTTTTAGGGAAACGTCAGATGTTGAATTTTGTGGCTGAAAACCCTTAGTGAGATCGACAGCAATTCTCGAAAAGTATTGGTTAAAGAGACTAGCCACTGTTGCCGGATCGTTCACATCTCTATCGTTATCTTTTAAAACAACATTCTCTACAAGGTTTGTAGGTGGTTTAGTCGCATTTTTTACTATATCCCACATTGATTTTGTTTTGTTATTTGAGTTCAAAATATCCTGATCGTGTTTCATGATTTTAGCCTGCCTTATGGCTTTTCTTAACAATGATTTGTATTTTCTAAAGTACAGGAGGAAATCTTGAGATACGTTATGATGCTTAGAAATGAAAGAAAGAACTCGTTTGTTTTTGCATGATGTTCTAATCCCTTGTGTTATCCAAGAATTGCTTTTGCGTGAAATATTTCATTTTTTTTCTGAAGAGGAAATCAAGTGTTAAAATGAAATGAAAACGTTGAAAAAAAGAACAATATTTATCGTTTGTATCAATAGTATTATAAACCGCGTCCCATGTCTCCTGCAGCAAGTAATCAATGAATAATTTTATTTTACTTTTAGAGAACACTCAACTCACACGTGTATTATTTATTGTGTCATTGTTCGCATTTCGTATAATGGTAAGAATTTGTGCATCGTGGTCACTGTATCCTAAATCTTCTGTTTCAATTTCATGTCGAGTAGTGGTTTTGTTAATTATAATTTGATCGATAGCCTTCTTTGAATTTATTGTGATCCGTGTAGGTACTTTTATTGTAATATCTAAATTGAAGGAATTAATTAAGTTAAGAAACTGCTCTTTCTCGCGAGATTCGACCAGAAAATCAATGTTAAAATCTCCGCATACAACAATGGATTCAAAAGAGCGATTGATGACTTTGATTAGTGTTATCTCTAGTTTTTCTAAGAACAAAATGTAATCTGCAGCTCTCTTTGTTGGAGGCCTGTAGATGCAAAGCAATATCAGTTTTAGCACAGGAAGATGTACAACAGATGATGAAAGGCCAGTATCACATTTGTTTTACATGGATGATTTGAAAGTGTTTACTAAGAATGAAGCGATTCTCTCCCAAATGATGTCTGTGGTGAATGACTTTAGCAATGACATCTGCATGAAGTTTGGTCTTGAAAAGTGTGCAAAAGCCAACTTAAAAAGAGGCAAAATGACCACGTCCGAGAACATTGAAGTCGATAGACACACTGTGATTCAAGATCTTGCGCCAGGTAAAACTTACAAATATCTGGGCATTGAAGAATGTGAAACCATCTCGAACGACAGAATGAAAGAGAGAATTCGTAGGGAGTATTATAGGAGAGTGAGACTGGTCCTGCAGTCCTCTCTGAATTCCAGGAACAAAATATATGCAATAGGTAGTTTGGCGGTACCTGTAACCGAATAAAGTTTTGGACTAGTGGACTGGACTGAGCAAGAAATTCGCACCATGGCTCGAAAAAACGAAAACTGCTAACAATGCATCATGTTTCCCACCCTCGAGCTGATATACATAGATTTTATGTGTCACGTAAGGAAGGAGGAAGAGGCCTCAGACAAATAAAGGCCTCCTGGCAAAACGCAATAGTCGGGTTGGGGAAGTACGTAGTCAGCCATTAAGATGACCTTTTAATGAGGCAGGTCATGAAATCTGACCGAAGAATGGGAAACAAAGTCATTGTTAGTGTAGCAAGAAGCATTGCGAAGAAAACTATGCAAGACACGTCGAATAACACAGACACTGAACTTTTGATGCTGCTAAACATGAAGTGTGAGACACAAAAAATATTAAAGAAATCGTGTCTTCCACCAATAATTTATGTGGCTTAAAAGGGAAGAATGAAGGCAGAATCGGAACTTGTAATAGCTTCCCAAGATCAGGCCTTGAGAACACTACATTATGATAAAGCGGTTCTCAAAATTTCCCAAGATGATAAATGTCGCATTTGCCAGGAACAAGTAGAAACCATTGATCATATTGTCTCAGCTTGTCCAATCCTAGGCAAGACCGAATACCTGAAAAGACATGACAGGGTGTGTAGCTACCTCCACTGGCAGATCTGTACCGCCCTCAAAGTTACGAACACATGCCCCAAGTGGTACGAACACTCACCGAAACCGGTGACGTCTGTTGGATTGTGTACGATATTGTACGACCAACAAATTCAAACTGATCGCACGATAGCAGCAAACAAACCGGATATAGTCATCCGGGATTTGGAGAACAAATCGTGTTTACTTGTGGATGTTGCTGTACCTTGCGATCAAAACGTCGTTACCAAGGAGGCAGAGAAACGTCTTAAATACAAGAGTTTGGAAATCGAGATCAGCCGAATGTGGGGCGTAAAAGCACAGGTCGTCCCGATAGTTATCGGAGCTCTGGGATTTGTTCCTAAAAATTTGAGTAAGAACTTGTCTAAACTCCATGGTAATTCAAAAGACTGGGAAGTGCAAAAAATTGCTTTGTTTGAAGCAGCCCACATTTCCGCAAAGTATTGTAGAGCCACTGACAGTCACCGGATCTGCTCCTTAGGTAGCTGGTTGCAACCTGGAGTAGATTTTATATTCAGCCGAGTCATAACATCTTTAGTCGTGATATAATGGAAAAATAATAATAACAACAACAATAATAATTATAATAATAATAACAACAACAACAACATCCTATCACCTCATAATCGATTATTTCAGGTTGACAACTTTGTCTCAACCAAGGGATGCGGCCGAAAGGCTGATCTCTATAATTCCACACGTTGATCTCTCCGGCATAGAATGTGACTGGGCCTCCGAAGAGAGAAAAGTGTAGCGTGATCAGTGTTGGCCCATACACTAATAATAATAAACTATAATTAATCAATGATTCCCAAATTCTGTTCGCGGAACATTCTGCAATGTTCTACATTCTGTATTTTGAATGCCAATATATTCGATTCACCAATATATCTCCATTTCTAATGATTAGGATTAAGTTATTACAAAAAAATGCTGGAGGGTAGGATTTAGATTCATATTTTTAAATGATTTGCGTTTTATTTGTAATGCTGCTAACATCAATTAAGCACGATGCCTGACATTGCGTGGTAGGCGCAATTAACTAAACGTGAATGTATCCGCATCATATTTTTTACGCAATTTTAAGATATTTTACGACAAGGAAGTGGTAATAACATAAGTAACATTTTCTCTAATTGAATTGCGGAAACACCTTAATTAGAGATAGCTTCGCGTGATAAGAGATTATCAGCATTTTTTAAAAATATATAAGAAAATTAACATCACGGAAATGGAGGGAGAAAAAGGAAGAACGGAATGCGTCGTAACTGTGATGTTATGATGAGGCCCAAAAAGGATAAGTGAAATGGAGTAGAAGAAATTTAAAGAACTAAAAGGAGAAAAAGTTATATGAAAAAAGAGATAATAGACACGGAAAAAGAATCAATGTGAAAGAAAAAGAATAATAAAGACAAGATTTGAAGCGTGTGACCGAGAAACGGGACAATCGCCACTTGGCAAAATGTGAGGAGAGATAATGAAGAAAGAAAAAGGAAATCAGCGGATTCTCGGTGGTCGAGATCGCCAAGGCAGTAATGTCGTAGCGATCTCGGACCCAAGGATCGCGGGTTCAGGTCCCACCTCGGGTATGGTTGTATTTATGTTCGTCCTTTCATTCCCTATCATCATATCCTGTCATCTTCAGTCATAAAGTTAAACCCAATAGTGGTTGCTAATGACCTAGTAGTTAATGCGACCTTAAATTAAAAAAAGGAAAAAATATTACTGGATCCACTTAATCACCTAAGATGGTCTGTGCCTGTTTTTTCTTTTTATTTATTTATTTATTCATTTGGTCAAAAAACGGTATATGACATAAGGGGGGAAGAGATTATCTATGCACATTTTCTTGAGGCCCAAAATAAAAAAAAATAAACTTCCACCCTTCCACTCAACTTCGCATAACCAGAAAGTCTTGAAGTAACAAATCACAAAACCAACTAGAAATGATATTTATTGTCGAATGAAAAATAGACGTTTTCCTTAACAATCATAAATTTTCATAAACAAGCACACGTGTCGGTCGCGGAGATAAAAAGAGAGTAACAGGCCTATGTCCCGTTCCCGTCTACTGGGGACAAAACGCAACTCCTTCACTACAAGAGCATCCCGCGCCATCTATGAACGTTTTGGTGAATCATCCTGCGAAAATTGATTGATTGATTAATTGATGTTTTCGGGCACATCAATTACTATCGTCATTATATTGGAATACGCTTGTTTATTTTGACCAAAATATGCTATTGGAATTAGTCCCGTTAAAGTTTTATTTGTTTTTTCTCTTCTTTCGTTTCAATGATAGACAGTGCAACTCTCAGTAGATTGGCCGAGTAATTTTGTACCAGCAAAGTCTGAAGGGAGTAACTTGTTGCCTCCTCCCTGATAGTAATTTTGTTGCCTGAAACCTTCAAGAAATGTTATTGAAAGGATAAATCTGAAAACAATCTTTAGAGGGCGATGGCAAGGGTTTAGAAAAGAAGATGAGAAAAGTAGGTGAGACTGGTAAATGTAAGAAGTGTTCTATCCTTATCTAATGTCAGAGAATTAAAGAAAAATATGAAAAGGGAGTCTATTTCTTAGGCGGGAGAGGGGGCTGATCATTTCCTATTTCGTAAGCTACTGCTCTGTACTTGATTTGAATTAATGGTGAAATTACATGCCAATTTCCAAATACAGAAAACAATTGGCTCAATTTCAAGGTCGTTGTGGAGTGCTGACAAACCAGGGTAATATTTAGTCATTAGTAATATTTCTCCAATTTTATTTTGAAATATTTATAATTTAATGTGGTTGGAGCAGCATAAATCTATACATGGTATTCTTAAGTTATTATCAGGCAAAGAATAAATTCCGATTTTCCAGAGAATAAATTATTCAATAAAAAGACTTGATATACAAAGTTATAGAGATATAATGGTATTAAAATTTCCTTAATTTGAATTTTAATCCATCGTTCCACACTATATCAAACGCTTGTGCGACGTCTAAGAAAACTGCAAGTAGGTAAAATTCCATTATTAAACCGAATGTTTGTTAATGCAGATTAAGTTATTTATCCTTCTTTGCTACATAGGAGAAGAAAAAATATACATATGAAAGATTAAAAAATTGGAGCTGTATTTGAAAAAATAATTGACTAAAAATTGTTCACATTTCACCCAAAATTACACGAAATCTGTTCATACTTTTGAAAAATTGTATATAACCTGATTTCAAGAATCTGTCATTAGAGAACTGATTTTACTGACAGAAAAATCTCAATCTTCAGTATTGTAGCTGTCGGAAGACACCGAAAAACATTTTGAGGTTTTGCAACTTTCGAAAATTATAGATTCAACGAAACAAATTAGATCTTCTCCATTCTTTTCGTGTCATTTACACTGAGAACAATGTTTTTCATCAAAACTTTTGGATCTATTTTCGAGAAAGGAGAAATTGTTGAGGCTTCTAGTAAAGTATCCTACAAAATCAAAATACTCGTTTCAAATTCACGGACATGTGCGGACAGAACGTGCTTCTAATACTCTATTCTTAACAATTAACTATCATAACTAGAGACCGGAAAAATATGTAGTATTAAACGTCAAAATATGTACATAAATATGTAATGAAAACAGTAAGAATATGTAATAAATATGTGAAATCGGATGCAACATGTAATAATATGTAATATTAAAATTCTCTAATTAAAAACCATTTACATAGCAAGAAATTATATTTAGAAAAACTGCTCGCCTTTTTTCATACAACTTTTTCGTCCATAGTAAAAGCTTAATCTATTGTAATCCAGGATTGTAGTTTAGCAGACAGGCTAATCGCAATAGAAGACATCGCACAAACTGGCGAGATATACGACCAGCAAACATACACCTTAGCATCTTTATCGAAGTGTTATATGTTGGCGATCGCAAATTTTTCTCAGAAATTAAGGTTACACATCACAAAACGCGGTGTCAGTGATATTTTGGACATCTAAATTTTCCCAATAATGTAGGAACAATGCTGATTTTAAAAAAACAACATGTTTTCACAAAAAATATGGAATTAAATTGAAGAAAGTTGATAAAATAAGAAAATATATTGTGAAAACAGCAAAATATGTAAAATATGTAATACAGTACTAAATAAGTAAAAATATGGAACGAAAAAAATTCGATATTTTGTTACGAGGGCTATGATTCGCCAAGATCACAATTTTAGGAACGGTAAGTAGAAAGATAAAAAATATGTAATTACATAAAAATCCGGTCTCTAATCATAACAAGACAGATCTAGTCGAACGCGAATGAAGATGTGTCATGACGTGAATTTAGAATTCTCAGCTTTTCTGCAGTCACAGTCAGTGGCGAAGCGTCAGGGTAGGCAGAGTAAGCTGAGCTATCCCTAAGAATCTTGAAGAAGGCGAGAAATATATCTTCACTAAAAAAAGACAATTGTCAATTTATAATGTTATTTTAGCCAATTTATACCGTAAAGTATGCGTACCAAGTTAATGTTTCAGTTCTTATGCGCATTCCATGCGAAGTGTCTTTGTCGCCGCCCGGTGCATCGGGCAGGCTGGGGAGTGAGGCTGAGGCCGTTCCGCTTGCCACTGGAAGACAGTTTGTTGGCAAGGGACGGGGCGCGGGGAAGTGAGCGCGCATGCGCATTGAGAAGCTGGCCCGGTTATTCGGCCAGAAGGGTAGGCCGGCCTTGCAACTGGCTAAGTAATTTAAACTCCTGCCGGCAGGCGCTCTCTGCACCATAAGCTTGCGTGGAACTTCCGGAAATGTCCACTAGAGGTCATTGAGCAACTTCAAATATCACTACTAACAAAAGTAAAAACATTTATTTATTCCAAATTTCAGTATTAGTATCTGTCGCTAATTCATTAAGTACAATATTGAGAATGTTAACTCTTTTCTCCCACATCATTAGCATTGGTTTAACGTTTAATAAAACAAGATCATTTAAAAAAGCGTTGATTTCAAGCATTTATGGGTTGGTATCGCGGCGTGTGAATCCCCCAGTAGTATTGTATTCTGGAAAGATCAGACAGTATCTGATCAGTGTAATTTCATTTCGTAAGTTGACTGAATAGTGTATTCGTGTGTAGGTTACAAGTGAAATGTCGTTGACCTGCAACTGCATGTCGCTGTGTCTCATTGACAATGAGCACTCTGAAACAATTAAAACTCATTAACGTAATTCTAAGTCAAATAACACTCTTCAACTAGGCTACTATTTTAATAGAAAAGAAAATTTAGTGTACGTGTTCGCAAGATGATATGTTTAAAGAAAGAGTTGAATTTTTTCTGAAGAAAACCAGGTATTTAGAATTAATTTACAAAAAACTGTACAAACAAGGAGTATACATCTATTATAAATAAGCATAACCATTTACAATTTTTTTCAATTCTGCAGTAGGCTTATTCTTGATCTGAGTATTGTTGCATAACTGAAATAGTAATAATAATAATAATAATTACTATTATTATTATTATTATTATTATTATTATTATTAAATTTGTAGTCTTTTGATCTCTATCTTCTAAATATTCGATATTTCATAAATTAAGTACAAATATGTGTTTTTACAATATGTTCGTGACTCAGCTTATCCAAAAATTAACCTCACGCTTCGCCACTGGTCACAGTACAGAACTACTTCCATTATCGTAGTCTTCGGCAGGTAAAGTTGCGCAAAACGCGTTCCGCACTTCAAACTATACACGTCACGTGATAATATCTTGCCACCAAAGTTCCGTAATAAAAATCTACAAGTGAGCGCAAAAGTATGTGCGATCTCCACCAGCGGCTCTCTTTGCCAGACTCCACCTCTACGTAGTGGTTCTACTCCAGGAGGCCCCTCCTAATCTGGCGGGCTGAAGTTATTAAAGCGGGGGAACCAAATTCCCCACCGCCCCCTGCCCCCCCACCCCTTCCCAAAGCGTCCCCAGCGGGCACAGCGCTTGACAAACCTTAATTCGGAGCTTCCTCGCTATTAGAAGGAGGCCCGAAGGCGGGGGCGGGGCGGCATACCAAGTGCCCGCATACCTTCCCGGCCATTCTCTGATTAGCAAGCCCGCCCCCCGGATGGGGTACTTCATCTGCGCGCCGAGGAGAGGGAAAAAAGTCGGCCCCCGCTCGCCCCGCCCGCTTCGGCCCCGCCCCCGCCGCCGCGCAACGCATTTTGTCCGACCGCCCGCAGCAAATTAGGTGCTGCACTCCTGGTTTCACTTGTGAAAAATCTGGGAAATCTGGGGGAGTAGTATTAAAAAAGCGGGTGCTTGTGCAGCCGGTACGCGAGGTTGGAACGAAATTTGTTAGACGACAATTTAGTTGGAAATGGAAAGGAAAAGTACATAAATATCCAAATGAATGTTTTAGTCTTGTGATCTTGTAAAGTACGTACATCAGTATAACGAGAATTTATCACAACGCAAAAGATTTTAAAAACGACAGATATTTTTGTTGCTCAGGAAGTATGAAAATCTTTGTCTGACCTCTGTTTATTGGGAAAAGTGTCATTTTGTGAAAACAGAACTGGAAGAAAAATTCGAACATTAACACTGAAGTATATTAATGATGCACCTACGTAAGTTGAATGACGCAGAAATGCATATATGAAGAACTAGCGGTGCTAAAACAGCATGTACTTTCTCGTCCACATTTTCGCGCAAAATTAAGGGAAAATTTCACAAATTTTCGAAAAATTGCAGGAAACCTATCCTTAAGGAACAGATTTCATTAAGGGAAAATATCTTTAATATTTTAGTTGTAGAAAGACGCCCCAAAAAGTGTTGAACTTTTGCAATTTTCGAAAAATCAGAGTATGCAACGAACAAGATACCTGTACCATTCTCTTCAACGTCCTTCATACTATCCAACGACAAAATTTAATGAAAACGTTGGAACCATTTTTTTAAATTTTGAAAATGTCCCAGGGGCTTCATATAAGATAGTTTCCAAAATTAAAATTTCGGTTTCAAATTCAAGGGGCCCGCATTTACATCAGTCAGATCGATTGGGATAAATCAATTTTGGAGAAAATCGGCTGAACGGTTTAGCCGCTAACCTTGTTCATAGACGGACGGACGGACGGACAGATGGACGGACGCACGGACGCACGGACGGACTGACGGACAGACGTTTTGCCGCCATTCAAGTTTTCAGTATCAAGGACCCACAAAACATGGATTCTGGTTCCATTGCGAGGATTTTTGGCATTTTTAGCAACTGGATTTATTCCTGGGCCCCCTGTAAGAGTTTTTCTGCTGAAAATTCGCTGTTTTTTCCCAAATCAATACATAACTCTCTCTCTAATTCGTAGCGACCAAGTAATACACTTCTATGTTCAATGCTAGAGATTCTGTGATTTAGTATTGAATTACGCGTCTTAACCTTGGTACTGAGATCTGAACAGATCTGAGTCATGGACCGAGCCATGCGCGTCATGGACAACAACGCTTTTTTTATTGCAGAATGAGGTGACTATACAACGCTCAGCCATACGGCTTTTCATTTGTTAGGAGCGACCATTTTCAGACGAAAAATATACGAAGGGGGTAGCTACGGTGACCTCCCTGTAACATTATAATGGTTACTACGAGTATTTGAGTGGAAGAGTACATATTATTGACTGGTGTTGGGAGGAGTATTTATTTCGTTATCTTCTATCAGCCAGATTACTGAAGAAGATATGAAAGGGGAGTCGGTTTCTTAGACGAGGTTCTATGGGATGCTCTTTACCTAGATTGAAATGACATGCACCGGTAACTGAGGGTAGATGTAGGAAAAATGTATGAGAAAGTTTAGTGATGTATGTTAGAACGGGTTCTATGGCTAGGTCTTTGTGGAGATTTGTATTGCTTATATACCAAGGGACGACAACTGCAATTCTGAAGACCTTATTTTGGAATAGGACAACAACGCACGCGAAACTCATTGAAAGCTCAAAACTGGGCAATTCAAAACGGTCCTAACAAATTGAAAACATGGATATCTCCAGGAACCCTAATATTTCACTACGGAAAAGTAAAGGACTTTCGGCCAATGGACTTCTAATTGTCGACGTACAAATAACATTTCCTCTGTTTGTTTTCGTATTTCCATGAATTATGAAAATATAGTACTTTTTCAGGAAGTTTCTTAGCCATATTCTTCACGAACATATTTTAGAAAAATTATTGCATTTGTTACAGCATTATTTTAGTTTGTAAACTGCAAAGTTTCGAGGCTCACATTTGCCTTATCATGAGGCTTAGTGTGTAATAAGTACTCTTCACTAACTGACGTATTACACGTGTTGCATGCATGACACGTGTTTATTGTATGATGGAGTTGAAAAGAATAAAAAAGGACAAAAGTGCAATGAAACATTAATGTATCAAATTGATTTGAACTGTTTGCATTTCTGAAGATTAATGTCATGCAAATTCTATTATAATTGTCCACGATTTTGACCCCAATATAAACGTTTTCTTGCTAAATTCATGTGTGTACATCGTAAGCTATAATTAGTGGCTGATGTTATATATGACAGTATATTTGCATATTGCAATACGTACATTATTACGAGCAATATTCTTAATCTCACTTATAACGTAAACCTACCAAGGGGATTCAATTTGCGAAAAATATGCCCAAACGATTCATCAGGCCATTGACGTTACGTGCGTTTTTGAGGCGCCATGTAGCAAGAAAGCCTTCATTGGCGAAGCCAGGAAGCTCCAGTGGCCCCAAGTGCCTCCGCGTCTAGAGTGAACGGCTTAAGCAGCGCAGAGAGGGTGCGCAGACGCTGCAATTTCGCTCGCAGACCGTAAAACTCGACCGTAAAAGGAACGAGTCCTTACGGCGGGGCGCAGCGGCAAATTAGCAACAAAGCTACTGTCAAATAGCGGCTGCGTCCGAGCAGCGTCTCAGAATGACTGTTCAGGAAGTTGACAATGGACTGGAGGCTTTGTAGTCGACGTCGTGCAAAACGGTAAAACACTTCCTGAAGACATTCTGGCACGCGATGCGATTTTTACTTCGTGTCTACGGAATAGAGAGAAAGTTATGAAATGCTGCGCGAAAAAACGGCAAATTTTAGGCAGAAAACCTCTTATTACAGGGCCCTGGTCACGAAAAAGTAGAATGTCGCGTTGACACCACACCAAGTTGGCGAAATATGTGGTCGGCTGCAACAAGCCGCTCTTCGTGTCGTTCCCCACGGTGCCTCCAAACAGGGGCCCGGGGGTCGTCACCAACAGCTGACCTTGTCGCTGGGGATGGCCCGCTGCCAGCCTCCGTGGCCAGCATGGCCGCCGTTCCCACACCAGCCGAGTCTATAGAATCTCAGGCATCTAAGCGGTGAGTGGAAGCAATCATAACAGTGCGTATGCGGATTCGGATGGTTTCGGATTGTTGTACCCAAGATAGCGGGTTCAAGCCCGATCGAAGCCGTGGATTTTTAGGGGCGAAAAAAATCTTCGTACGCCTCCCTTCGGAGGAGAAGTAAAGCCGAATGTCCCATGTAGTAGATTTACTGCAAGTATAAGATCCTCAAGCCTAAATGAAGCCTCTGAGCTCAATTCAAATCGTCTGTTTCGTCGCCCGAGATAATATCTTCTTTCTCCGCTAGGTGGTGAAAGGAGGGTAGTGAAATTTGCATGGCCAGAGGGAAGAGCGGGCCTCATGGCCTGAGTTTCACCACGTAAAATAAGGCATTAACTAACAGTCGGCGTGCGGAGAGCCCTACTTGCATCCGTCTGCCGTTTGTACTGGCTGTCACAGGATTCGGCAGAGCAGACTGCGCATCCCACTGAACGGCACCTTTCTTTGGTGCTGGATCTATTTGTATGTGCGGTGAGATTCGTCGTTCATTCCTACTCGTGGCCCGCGGTGCGTCCACATACTGCATGTGGTATATGTGTGCCTTCGTGCATCCACTGCTGGCGATGGTGTTGTCCGATCGGTGTGGTACGCAATGCGCCATCACAACAATCCAGCCTCCCGCAGCTCCAAGATGCGGATCCTCCCGAAGGTGTAACTGCGCAATCTACGGTCGTACGTGTCGCCAAGACATAGAGCGCTTGTGTGCAGGTGAAGCTCTGAAGACGCCACCTATGGCGAAATCGCCGGCATGGCCGATTGGGGCATTCTTATCTCAACCGATGGTCACGGACGTCATCAGGGCCCATTAACTCCCATATAACGCGGTGGAGACCATTATAGTGGCGCGCTCTACAACAACACCTTCTTACAGGAACTAAAATACGCACTGCTACCAACATTACTTAAATCGTGCGTGGGTTCGCGGGACGCAATCATACGCGCTCGAACCAAAATACCGCGCCGATGTTCGCGCTTTCGTCAGCCTTTTCTTTCATCTATCTATATGAATAAATGAATTTTAGAAATAAATTAAACACGCAATATTTAATTTCTTATGTAATTTATTTGACAACCCGATCGTAATAAAACAGTAGGTAATCTATTTTTAATAATGAGTACAAATTAAGAAGTAACTATAAAAGGGCACAACTTGAAAAAGAACTTAAAGAAAACTTGCAGACACTTACTTCAACGAGCGTTACTTATGTATTACAGGCGTAATACTTACAGGTCACGAACAGATCGAACGAACAGAACTTACACGTCACGAACAGATCACGATCGAATTTCAAATCTCCCGCGTTTTCGTACATCTTGACCAATTTTTATGTGCGAAATTGGCTAGCCGTACTTGCAGCTGAACGCGGCGACACTAGTGCCTCCTATAGTAGCACCCTCTAGCTTTGTCCCCAGTTTTGATGGAGAGTTGCAGGGCCCTGGACGTCATGCTCCTGCCCCCACCCCATCTTCGAGGGCGCGGCCGACTGAGAACAAGAAACCATTGGCATCTAGGGCAGTCAAACTGTGCTCAAAAAGGAACTATGAACGGATAGGTTTGGGTGCAGATTTGATATTTGGTTCCTGTATGTTTCAAGGCCGCTCAAAACGAATTTTGGGTTTGGCAATACGAATTTTGCCTCAAAACATTCTTTTCACACAAAACACAAATCTTCATTTTTTAAAGTAACTGAAAACCATCCCCCATTCGTAAATGGCGCCCCTAGGGTTCAAATGTAGCCACGGGTTGATATTACGCGATGCATTATTGACAGAAAAAGAAACTGGAAACATAGCCTCTTCAAAAATCCAAAATCTAAAATTGTGACAATCTGTCCCGGTCTCCCCTACCATTAAAAGACATCAAAATCGATGAAATCAGCGAAAATACTTTAAAAATATGAGGGTAAAAGGAAAAAATAACTTATTAGTCGAAATCGAAGAAAACGTCTTAAAAAAATGGGTCATTTAATTTTTTGGTAACATAAGTCCAATGCCTGCATCAAAAAGCATTGTCCTGAAGTGAAAACGGAAAAAATATCATTTCATTCAAATCCGCTCCCTATCAGTCCCATGGGTGTTGCTTCACGTCGGCCATTAGCTTCGTCCTAAAGAATTGCTGTTGCTGAGCATTCGAATGACCTACGTGAGCTCTTTTTAACTATGGCAGACCCGTATTTCTTTTCTTATGCCACAATGGTGCAAATCATGGAGCAAAATACTCCCTACAAAGCATTCAAACCATTAACAAACAAATAGCTCAATGGTGAAATTGAACGTCATCAATGGCGTTTTTTATTGCAGAGGGTGCTTTCGACCATCAGTTTCTTCTAGCTGAGAAACATTTGAAACAATAGCATGCACGGGAGTCACAGTACCCAAATTTTACCCCAATGCTTTCGAAGTCCGCGAATCAAAATCATTGGGTTTCGGTCCAAAATGTAAACCCAACATATGTTCATCTTCAAAATGTGGTTTAACACATTCCGCTCTATATTTATGTATTAAAGGAATGCGTTTCAACAGCACGGACGAACTGGTGAGGCACGACCGGACGATGAAAGGCGACGATGTGGCGGGGGCAGAGAGGCAATGGGGTGCGGGAGGAGGTGATAGAAGACGGGGAGGGGTGGTGAGGGGAGGCTTTGTGGCGAGGACGGGCGGGTGGAGCGCAGCGGCATAGACTAAGGATGTACTCTATGACAGCGGAGCGGGAAGGCAAAGACGGGACGGAACGAGGCAGAGTGGGAAAGGGTGAGGGGCGTGGGCTGAACACACCGGGAGAGGTGGCTCTAGGGTATCAAGTGAGGTCACTGCAGTCCCTCTGACCGGGAGGTCCTGCGCTTCCACTCCCCACGGCGGCAGGATTTTCGACACTAACTTACCGGGAGAGATGGCTCAGTGCTTGAAAACTTGAAAAAACGCTCTTTTTCTCTATTCAAAATTCGACTAGAATATGGTTTAGGATAGAGATCACAGAATTATGAAAACCTGCACACGTTTTACTTCTCCCCATAGCTCGTCACACGCAGTTTTTAACTGTTTTTCACGTAAATGAATAAGTGCATCAACCTGGTTTCACTGCAGTCCCTCTGACCGCGAGATCCTAGGTTCGAGTCCCGACGGCGGCAGGATTTTCGACACTAGCTTGTCAGCTAGGTCGAATTTTGCCACAATCTGCAGGAGAATTCTAGCGGCCGGCTGCTCTGTTCGGTAGCTTTCCGTGGTTTCTCCGATCAACACCAGGCGAATGCCGGAGTTGTACCTTAACAAACGGGCCACGGACCGCGCGCGATCTTTCCTCCCTCTTCTTTCTTAAATCGTCTCCCCTTACACACACACACTTATACCGACATGCACTACACAACCACACATGACGGGAGACCGGTCGGGAGCTTACAGCTTGTCCCGGCTGGGGTGGTGCCTCGCTGGTGGGAGATAACTGGTTGAAAGGCAATCCCCGCTACTCGATGGTAGGTCGGCAACGGATCGCGCCATCCACACTACACGTACGGGACTGGCGCGCCCGGAATGACGAACAATCCTGGATTGTGGATCAATCAATCCATTTTACACCATTGATACAATTGAAGACCGTGGGGCAATAATATGCTATGTCACATTTCTGCTGAAGTTGAGATATTAGTGATTTTCGATGCTCTATAGATGAGTTATGTAGCAATTCCAATAATTATATTATTGCTCCATAAACAATGTTCCCGAAAACAGTTCCTGATCAAGACCGTACGAAACGGCTGGGTCTACTCAATATTTCATTTCGGTGACAGTGTAAGGGCAACGGAATATTTGATTCCGATGACACTGTGAGTTTTAGTGAGACGTCTTATGACCGTGAGTAAATGACCCGATCAACAGAAAGTTTGGTTCCACTGACATCGTACTTTTTTCAAGGAGACATTACTTTCGACTTATGATTGATGTGAGAAATGTAATAAGCAAGTAGGTTATAAAAGTGAGGTATCGCCTAAAAAAGGTAGCATTCGGCGACGAGACGTTAATAACTCTCGATATCAAAATTATATTTATTTTCGGCCGTATCAACTTGGATCTTTGCAACTTGTATTATAAATAAACTTGCATTGTGAAATTCAACATCTTCGATTCGCCCCAACGAGCTGCATCCAGCCACTTCACATATTCCCCGCATCTGGGTCTGAGTGAGTCAAGAATTTCATTTCCAGATGATTTTACACTCCTTTTTCTCTGTATTGTGGCGTAACATGTTATTGCCCCGAGGTCTTCAATTAATTCCTTTTCCTGCCTAATAAATAATTGTGATGAACAAATGACCGGGCAATGTCGGGTTACTTCCACTTGTTATATATAAAAAGTTAATTTCTTCATAAGTGGTTCAATTCTTCTTAGATTATTAAACTCTGTGGTGGCAGCTGCGATTTTGTGGTATTCCATGATGAATTTCAAGGATAAGGTTGTATCAACTACAGTAAAGGATGAAATTTTTTAATATTTAGAAAATTTCGTCAAACATGTTTCGGGAGTGTTTTTCCCATCATCAGTGAACAAGTAACACAGATTAAACACCCATAATTAAATGTTATAAAAGTACATCGACTAGTATGCCGCCATCTTGTGCATCGCACGTGGTTCGGGAACAGACTTCAGTCTCTTCAGTCTGAACAGTGATTATCCCTTATCCCCGATTCGTTTACATTTTCTTGGCAGTGTGTCGATTCCTTTTAGTGTGCCAAGATAGGGGATCAGAGCCAAACCTGTGACTCATTTGCCAATACCAATAGTTATTACACAGGAGGGAATATTTCTTGTTATCAAATTGTGTCCAACACAGGGAGGGGAGGGATTCCGGTGCGCAAGAACACGGGCACAGGTTCGCAGCTTCACCCACATTCGAATTTCTGAAGTTAACTCCAAATCAAAATCAAACAATTCATGAAAAATGAATGAATGTGTAGCGACCCTTCTCGGGGACGAGTGTGAGGGGGACGAGTGAGAGGGGGACGAGTGGGAGGGGGACGAGTGGGAGGGAGACGAGTGGGAGGGGGAACGAGTGGGAGGAGGGACGAGTGTGAGGGGGACGAGTGTGAGGGGGACGAGTGTGAGGGGGACGAGTGTGAGGGGGACGAGTGTGAGGGGGACGAGTGTGAGGGGGACGAGTGGGAGGGGGACGAGTGGGAGGGGGACGAGTGGGAGGGGACAAGTGAGAGGGGGACGAGTAGGAGGGGGACGAGTGGGAGGGGCCGAGTGGGAGGGGGACGAGTGGGAGGGGGACGAGTGAGAGGGGACGAGTAGGAGGGGGATGAGTGGGAGGGGGCGAGTGGGAGGGGGCGAGTGGGAGGGTGACGAGTTGCAGGGGGGACGAGTGGGAGGGGGGCGAGTGGGAGGGGGACGAGTGGGAAGGGGGCGAGAGGGAGGGGACGAGTGAGAGGGGGAGGGGGACAAGTGGGAGGGGGACGAGTGGGAGGGGGCGAGTGGGAAGGGGGACGAGTGTGGAGGCGTTCCCATTAGGGGGCGGGCGCGCCGGACAGGGGACGCCCGCACAGTTTGACATTTTGCAGGCTGCACGCATTCGTGGGACGGCTGAGGGGCGGTTTCCTGGAATGTCACTTTTTGGAAGGCAGTGGAGGGGCAGAGTAGGGGAGACGCGAGGTGGTGTCGAAGAGAGTATTCTAACGAAAGACAGGTGACGAGAAGGTTGCGGCTGTCGGTCGCTTCCTCTCGTGTTCAGGGTAATATGATTAACAAATTAATTAGCGTAGTACAAATATGTTTGTTTCATGGAGAAGAAGGGGAAAACCTAACAGGATGTTTGGTTCGTGCATTGCCTGCCAGAGGAGCGCAAGTCACTTCCCGCCGCGTCGCCGATCGCTCGCCGCCACGCCCGCCCCCGCGGGCGCCGGCCGCTGTGGTCCTGGGGCTCCGTAACGCGCTGTAAACCACCGCTGAAAGGGCGGCCGCGCCTGCCGCCTGGGAGAGCCCTGCGAGAGGCGGGGGGCGTGGGGACGAGGCCGCCGGCGGGAGCGGAACTGACGCGGGATGGGGGCGGGGAGAGGGACATGTGGATGATATCGTAGCCAAAGCGGGGGCGGAGCGGAGCGGGGGCGGGGTGGGAGCGGAGCGGACCGGAGCGGAGACCTAGCGGGAGCATATCGTGAGCGGGGCGGAGGGGGAGGGCATGGGCGGAGCGGGGGCCGAGCGGGCCCGGAGCGAGGGCGTGGCGGAGGCAGGCGGTGCGCGGGGGCGGGGAGGGAGCGGAGCGGACCGTGGGGGGCTGGGGAGCGGAGCGGACCGAGGGCGGGGAGGGAGCGGAGCGGGGGCGGAGTGGGGACGCAGCGGGGGTGGAGCGGGAGCGGAGCGGGGGCGGGGCGGGGCCCGTGGGAAACGCAGGGGCGGGGGCGGCGAGCGGCGCGACGCGGCAATCCGGGCGACGTGGAGGTCCCTTTACGAGCGTAAAATATACGACCTGAAGACTCCGCCGCGCCCTCCCTGAGCCCCTCGTTACTCCGCCCATAAGAGAGCGCCCCCGCCGGCGCGGGGAGGGGGCGCGGGAGCACGTGAGGCGGCGGGGGCGGCGGCGGTGATGGGCGAGTGGCGGGGGTGGGAATGGAAGAGGCGGCGGCGGCAGGACATCAGACTCGACGGAGGCGGGGAAGCAGTAGAAGAGGCGGTGTGGATGTCGTGTTTTCGTTAGCATCAACTATTTTGGTCACTAGTCCAATACGTGTTGTGCATGTTTTAACCCAAAGTAGCGGTGTTTGCTGCGTTGCCCCCCCCCCCGCTGGACCATGAGATCTGTCGCCGACCTACACGTCAAACTGCTGGATTTTTTTTTCCTCTGTAAGTATCTGGAGGGGGTTCATGGAGGGGTTCAGTCCCAACATCGATAAGCTCTTACTTCTCGACCGGCCTGTGGACGATATCTGTGGTGGTGTAATGTGTGTGTGTGTGTGTGTAAGGGGAGAAGAGTTGTCGTGGATGTGGGAGGATAGATTGTGCGAGTCCGTTGCCCATTTTAAGCTACTTCACCAGCCTTGCGGTATTTATAAACGAAACCCCTGAAAACCAGCAGCCAGCCCCTGTTATTGTCCCCCAGACAGCGGTTGAATTCTAACTAGCAATCTAGCTATCATCGGAAATTCCGATCAAAGACGCTCTAGCTGCAACGGGCTTTGTTACTGAGACACCTCAGCCGCAAAGCGGATGCGGAAAACGTGGATGGCGGCTGAATCACAGGCAGGGGAGGTGTGGGCAGGAGCAGAAGAAGTGGGAAGACAGAAGATATGGCAGGAGCGGTGCAGGGGAGGCGTGGAAATGGGAGTTGTGGAGGTGAGGGAGTGGCGATGGTGATGTTAGAAATGGCAGCGGGAGTAAAGCAGTGACGTAGCTCAGGGGACGCTAAGACGCTGAACATCCCCGCGTAAAATATTAATCAAAGAACCCTAAATATTGTATTAATAACCTTTGCAAGAAAATGGAATACATTGAAAATCAACCATTCACTTCAATTTTTTTTATTGATGTAAAGATTATACAATATATTTTCCAGCATTAACCATTAATATTAAGAGTATTTTAAAAAAATAGGTTTTTCAGTATGGCGGCCATTTAATGACGTCTTATCAGTATGGCATTGCATTTATTTATCAAAATGGATCACGGGGAGTCCTAAAAATGTACCGCCATACCTGTACCTATGATACATACGTATATGGATTAATGACAAATTTGACATTTTTCAACCAGTATGGGGGCTACTTAGAGACGCCGCAATGGTATGGCGTGGTCATAATCGGCAATGAAAAAGAATTTTCTATCAGAAGACCACAAAAATAGCTTTGAGCTCGTAATCCAAGAGGCCATTAAAAATGACACTTTCAATTCAGTATGGCGGACAGTTCGAGACGCCGCTTCGGTATGGCATACAACTCCTTCACACTTTGCCTATCTAACGAACAATACACAACTAGAATTAGCTGTGTACTCATTCCCCAATGGCCAACTTTTTTTCGACATATTTAAAAAATTGCGCAGCGCAACGCTGACACCTACAGGCCACCATACGTGTGTTTTCTTGTTCCTCATAACACTGGCTAACTTCTCAAAACGTTTTAGCGTTGAGCTTATCATACGTCGATTTTCGAACGCCATTCACGCCGCCATCCACGTTCGAACAGCAAAATTTGCCATTTCCCGGCGCACGATTACAATTACATAATTACAATAGACGATTACAATATATCTCGCCCTTACTTCGTAAGGACGAGAGAGTAAAGCAGGAAAAATTGTATGTGATCATGGGGAGAATAAAATGCTATGAAGGGAGAACATTGACTGAGGTGAGATCACGATCCATTTGTGAGGTTTAGAATAATTACGCATTTAGAACATTGGATTGTAATCTAATAAATAAATGGATAAAGCGTCACTTTTTTCATAAAATGTAGTATACGCAAATACTATATTTAATTACGAATATAACAAAAAATAATTACAATAACAAAGAATTTATTAATATTGAATATCCCTCGTTTCCCCCATATTCTGTCAATTTTAAAAATGTTCATTTTTTCTTAATTTTCTTTTTCTAATCAGCTTGTATTTTTTGAATGATAACTGAAATGACATCCGTCTCATAGTACACACGATGCCACAATTATTAACGCTGTAACTGTATTTGCTATTTTGTAGATGTTAAGGCCTCGATAGATTTTTCTACGAGTTTTGGGAGACTAAAGTTTAAAGAATGATTGGGAGAAACATCAAGAAATATCTCAAATGTTAACCGTCTATTATTTACTGGTACGGGGGTCATTTCATAAATAATACACCGCTTGGCAATATCGCCATTGAAGGATGCTACAAAACTGATTTTTGCGTCACTTGTAGTTCAAAGTTTTCGGATGTAGCACGTGCCTCGGTTTCATCAATAACTTGTTTCCATATTTAATAACGGGTCTTAGAAATTGAGCCTGCACAGTTATCGGGTACTGGGAGTGTGGAGGATCAAAGATTGCATGTTAAGATCGAAACTTCACTACGATAAACCCTGTTGTAAAATCCAGAGAGCTTTAAGTGAAGTGTGCGGTGAGCATTCAGTAGTCCATAGCACATTTTCACTTTGGTCTAGTACATTCCGTGAAGGTCTTATGAGAAAAAATGAAGACACAACAATGGGAAGACCCAGAACATCGACAGATGAATGAAGTGGGACATTTGTGGCAGATTTTACTGAAAAATATCGTCGTGCGACATGTGAAAACATTTCTGAACCCATAGGAATTTCAAAACCGTCCATATTTCAAAAACTGTCCAATGATTGATATTGAAAATGCACAAAATTCGACCAGTTGCTCGATTCTGGGACACTTATTCTCCACGACAACGCTCTCCCACATACGGCCAAGCCGGAACAGAAAAGTTACACGAATGTGATTGGGAAGTGTTACAGCACGCACCCCACAGTCCTGACATGACTCCACCAGAATTTGACTTTTCTTAGAATTGAGAAACCTTCAGCAAGAACTTCGTTTTCCATCCCTTGATGAGCTTTGTGCAGCCGTTTCCCGAACCATTCGTCTGATGAACAAAAGAGGGATATTTCATAGAATTCTAAACTTTTCCCAGCCGTTGGACCTTGATAATTGAGAAGAATGGAGACCACATTGAAGAATCGTAAAGATTTTCTAAAACAAAGTAAAGATGTAAGAAAATATAAAATACTGGGCATTATTTATGAAATGACCCTTGTACTAACGTTCAAATTTCCGTAGGAAGGCAGTCCAGCAGGGCTTGGCCGGTTGCCGCTTTTCCCACGTAGTTAATGGGACTTTCAAGCAGCATACATATTTCGAGGCTCATATGTTCAATAACGCACCAAAGCACGCGTTTGCGTCAGTGAGCGCTAGTGGTAGACTGGAGACAACACTCTGTGGTCAGAAATCGTCACGGTCCGCCATGATGGTGAACGTCTATTTTGTCCTAGTTATCTCAGAACCAATTAGCAGGAATTAGCGTCTCAATTCAATTTTCAACATTTATTCTCTTTTATGGTTACTTAAACTTACAAAATGTTGAAAGTGACCTACATTTAATATTTTGAAATTGCAATTTACCTACGTACAAGACTTAACATCCAGTCTTTCATTCTTGGACTTCTTTAATATTCACTCAAGGGATTGCGTATCTTAATAATTATCTTATTAATAATTTCGTAAGATCAACTTACAGTATAGCAAATAATAGTCGTCGGAAACCTAAAAATAATATTAAAGTAATGGCTACCCAATAATATCTAAGCTCATTGGCATCTAATTTAAAGTTTCTTGGGGTTTTTTACATCCAAATGCTACGGAATACCTGGGCATTTTCATTAACAGAGACGATTGTAGGCGCCCTGGTGGGCACGAGACGCCGAAGCTTGCCCTCGATGGATGCTCTCTGATTTCAAAATGTTTTCGTATATAATATCGATGTTGCTGCAACATCTTCAATATTGCATGCCATTAAATGAAAAATGTATTTACCAATCAAATTATAAGATTTTTTATTATCTCGAGGTTGTGCAACCCTGCAATGAGCCCCCACTTTTGGCTCATTGGCGGCCCGCGGCCACATCCGGCCCGCCGGATCTTTTTGTGTGGCCCGCGACTACTTTCAAAAATTATATTATACCAACCAAATACAATACAATTGAACAATTCGCCCTATTTTTATGTAATAATGTATTAATTTTCTCGTATGTACATTAAATCATTAAGTACGTTGAATTAAAGTCGTATTTAATGCATATTCGTTTCGATATAGTCTCAGTAGTCAGGGTAAACACCATCTTAACTGACGGTGCGCCCCGCCGCTTAAGTAGAATTTGATATGTTGCCCATCAGCCCTTCTAAGTTGGACAGCCCTGTTCTATTGTATAAAAGAGAACGTCTGCAAGAGTAATCGCATGAACAAAAACTATCGAAGTAACTGACTACTCCCAAAACTTTTACGAATACTTTTGGGCAGCCGAGGAAAAGAAATGCGGAGCTCCGATTGCAAATGTTACTCCAAAATGCGTTGTCATTTTTTTTAAATAGATCCGCGCCCAGGGCTGCAAGAGACTGCGTGCGCCATCTAGCGGAGAACCTCTCCGCCGCGTTGCGTTGCGCGCCCTCAAGCGGCAGCGGGCCGAGTCAAACGCATTGACTATTGAAGGCTTGGGGGATGAAGAACGGTCGTGATGAAATATAATATGACAAAAAGCACTTCAAGTTTTAAAAGCATAGGAAACTTGTTACAACATAATTATAAGTTCATAAATGCACTGGTTACTTAAAATGTACGAATATTTAACATTATAATGTGAGATTTTATCAATTTTATAATTGAAGGAAAATATTCATGGAAATCAAATAATTGCTCTTGCATAGAGAAGATGAACATCCTATTGAACATTTTTCAGATTTTTGTGCGAATAAAATTCGTTTTGCAATTTTCAAATCTTCATAACGTTCATTCTTCTTTTATGAATAATTGGTAATAATTAAAACAAACCGTTCCTTTGAATTTCAGACATTCAATTTTTATTTATTATTGGCAACTAATTGTATTCGACGACGAGACGTTTCGTTTGCACTAATTGTATTCGACGACGTGACGTTTGCACATTAAACTCAATAAAACAATAAACACTATGATAGAATCCAATACTTTCACTGGAATAAATGGCAACTTACTTTTTCAGTTCAATGATCACAAACAAAATTAATTCTCCTTCTTCTTTATTGTCCCCCCCCTTCTTTGACGGTTACATACTTATCTCGTAACCGTTTATTATTCAGAAAGACTTTGAACTATGAGCAGCACACTAACGCTCGATCTTGTAAATATTGTAAATAAGGTGTATATAATTAGATATTTAAAATTTTAGTTCGTATTTGTTCAAAAGGTAAGGTTTTGTCAACTTACATAAGTACTAGTTGAAACAACAAGATATTATAGATGTAGCTAATAATTTTACAATCATATTTGAAACTTAAATTTTTAACATTTGTCAACTCTCTTAAAATGTTAAAAATGTTCATGTCTAAACCAAATGTCTGAGGATGGCTGTTGAGCTACGGCCGAAACGTCACGTCGTCGAATACAATTAGTTGCCAATAATAAATAAAAATTGAATGTCTACAATTCAAAGGAACTGTTTGTTTGTTTTAATTTTCATATCTCACTTCCTGATTCCACATCTAATTAAAAAGTGCAGATCATGGTAAGCCACACGTTTCTGTTATTTGTACATCTCTCATTCAAACTCTTACGAAATTCCTACGAGGGTAATCCCATAAGTAAGGTCCCCTATTTTTTATAAGTACAGAACTCTGTTTGTGTGGCAGTTGGTCACACTGATACGAAGAGTGCTTCCCGCCCTGTGTGTAAACTTGCGCACGCAATGCTGAGGCGCTCCGTCTTGGCTTGGCAGCCGTTGAAAATGGGTCTCTCGTTGGATGTTACCGCCAGTGGCGTAGCGTCAGGGGACGCTGAGATGCTGAGCATCCCCGTATATAAGAACCTTAAATACTGTATTGATAATCTTACAAGTGGTCTGTTGAGCGAAACACGTTTTGTATTAATTTAAAATTGATTTCCTATGATTGAATTCGGCGGGCTGTTGAAGCTGGCCTCTGATTGCTTGAAAGCTAAAATACTTCAGCGTCTGCCGCCAGATTGCGACGAAAAATGACGCATGCGCAGATGGCGAGGTCCCCCTCTCCCCTCTTCACCCCTGGCCCAGAGAAACCCGACTGCTTTACGCTAGCGTCTACTGCGGAAAGAAGCTCGTTTGTGCACGAGAGCGCAGCACACTTCAGGCGTTCAGTAAATTATCTTTCTCTCTCTCACTCGGGAGTCCCCGCTTGATCATGGGTACAAACTGTAGAAATAGTGCCTGACTACTATTTCTTAATTAATATCCAAGAAATTGCATTATCTCTTAAATAGATTACATATTATTTAAGTCTGCAATGTATAAATTAACAAATGGTCTTATTGCCATTCGCGTATAAGAATTAAAGCTGAGCCATTGTATAATTTGCTTTCAAGACATCGGCAGCCCTGACTGCTGGGAGGATTTTGTGGGAAGCGCCTACACCGTCGTAAGCAATCGAGATCGTGGAAGTAGTCCCTGTGTATCTGCCTTGTGTTGCGTTCGCCTGTTAGACGAAGTAGTTGATAGTGACATTTTGTGTGTTATTGTTGAGCATCCCCAAACGTGTGAGTCACGCTACGCCCCTGGTTACCGCCAAGAGCGAATTGCGCGTAGTTATTCGGTTTTTGAAGACAAAGGGCACTGCGCCTCAAACGGGCAAATCAGAACCGGAGAAGAGGAATGTTGAGCAAGGGCGTTCACGTTCTCCATGACAACGCTCGCCCACACGTCGCTCGGCAAACAGTTGCTCTCCTGCAACAGTTTCAGTGGAACATCATCACCCACCCACTCTATAGTCCTGACTTGGCGCCCAGTGACAATCACCTGTTCCCTAAGTTGAAAGAACATTTGGCCGGAAAGCGATTCAGGTCCGACGACGAGGTGAAAGAAGAGGTGCATAACTTTCTGAACAACATGGCGGCGAGCTGGTATGACATGGGCATACAAAAACTGTCACAGCATCTACAAAAAATGCATCGACAGAAATGGTGATTATGTCGAAAAATACATAAATGTTCATGGTGTAAACTGATGTAAACCATTGTGGAAATAACAGGTCTATGTACTTACAAAAAAATAGGAGACCTTATTTTTGGGATTACCTTCGTAATAATATCAATAAAAGTACCTTGGAAATTATGCTAAATACTACTTAAGCATAATGTAACATAATTATGCATAATTTTAGTTAATAATAATAACTATAATAATGCTACTTTAACATAATTATAGTTAAATCTTTGCTTAAAATAATACTTAATTTTCAACCGTTCATAACTGGTAACCCACGTAACCTTCAAAAAACATGGGATGTCGTACTTACGATTGAGTTTATTTTATCCGAATCACTTTCTGGATGGAATTCACTTCCTCACTCATCAAACAATGCGTTAGTTCCATGTCTTTAACATCCACATCAACATTTCTTCGTCATTTCGCCGGCACGTCACTACCTACAGCTTTCATTTCTAACACGTGCTAAGGGTCACCACGTTGTTTCAAATTAGACGGTTGCGGGATAACACAAATATGAATTCTTCAACCCTCTGTTGAGTTTTCGATGAACTGACTAGTTTTTAGTGACGTTGTTATAAACCAGGGTTCATCACGTTTTCGCTCCGCAGAGCCACAGGCAAATCTTCCCGGCTCTGGGCGGGCGGCCGGGGCCCAGTGGCAGCACTATGAGAAATTCGAGTGTCAAACGCCGGGGTATGAGGAATTCAGCGGTGACCCTTAGCGATCCACACAACGATGATTTTGTCCATGGACACCCATGTTCCGTCTACGTGCGCAAATACCAAAAGAGACATTACCATTGTCTGCGGATAGTTATCGTCACCTTCACTAACATAAGACCTGCGAATTTAAACTTTTTGTTTGTTACCTACAGTAAAATATGTGGTTTTATACAATGTCGATGTGCTGAATCCGAATTTGCATTCCGTTTACTTACATTTCTTAAGGTTTTCTTGCGAAATCACTTTTCATTTTTTTGTATAATTACAGGACATTCATCACAAACGTTTTCATATTTTTTTTTATTTTAAAGAAAAAAAACTATATTTAATATACACAATTTGTTGACATTAATGTGTATGATTGTTAATACACGTCACTAGGGTGTTTTTGCTTTATTTTCTCTTGTTTACATCACGATTGGGAAGTTTCACACAAATTTTACCTCCGATGCGTCTTTATTGAGAAACTCTGCCTATTTCTTTTTTTTCTTTTTTTAGTTCGCTTTTTAACAAACTTTGTCTTAAACGACCACTGAGATTGTTTTTAACTGTAGTGGGAACTGTAGGAAGCACAAAGAAAACGAGCACACACAAACATCCATGCCCGAGGTGCGACCCGCGGGCCTTCGAAGCAGAGACGGCCCTTCAGCCTTAGCAACCTCGGCTATCCAGTTCGACTGTTTCGTGTTTGTCTTCAGGTATTTCACAATTAACATCCAACAAAAGTCTGCAAGAATACTGATGCTCGGGGTCCCTGGTACCTCCTTTAGAACTCTAGCACATCCTTGTGAAATCGTTCGCCTTGATCTTCGCTCAAATCCCTATATTTTCTGGGAAATCATCTAGGAGAGAAAATACGAAATGAATTTTCATACTTAGTTCCTTATATGTTTCAAGCACGTTTGACACATAATTTCGGTAACCAGTTTCTAAACCATAGGTATTCCAAAAGATAGAGATGGCCTTTTGCGGTTGACCCAATGACCAAGATCTTCAATGCATACTGTACACACTTTGTGAGGTGCTGAAGGTTTACTTTGGTCTCCAAATTTGATTCCAAACTAGGCAAGATATGGTTGTTTTTACAATATCTGTAATATTATGCCTCTGCTTAGACAATGTGTATTTCCCACAAAAGTTGTCTGGATCATTTATACATGAGCGATGCAACATGGTAAATATACATTCTATTGAACTTCAACACTACATTCTACTACACAATACAGCTTGAAACTGATTTTCTTTCAAATAACACACACTAATGCAATGTGAGAAAAAACTAAGATGGGGTGTGTACGTTTTCGCAAAGAGAAAACAAGAATGTGTCAAGTCACCAAGTAGTGGATATCTACATAGAATAATGGCGCTCTAGCTTCCTGAGGCGCCCACCCCGTATCAGATAAGAAACATCTTGTGCCCTCGGGTTTTAGTTCAAATATATTAGAAGAATTCTAAATACATTTCGTTTTCAAATCCTGACATTATAAAACTACTAATGGTAAAGTATTACAGTTTACGTAATAACTATTTGAGCATACGAAAATTACACTCATGAAAATAAAATAAAATTTAAAAAAATTAAATAGTACGTGGTAGGAACTTTCTGACTTTATATTTGATTTCAGCATGCTAAAAAATACCCCCAAAACATTCAAACTTGGAGGCAGCAATTTAATTGAAGACTAGTGTAATTCAAGAAATAATTCGGATAAGGGAAGAATTTCAGCAAAAAAGTTTGCGATAGTAATAATTACTAAATGTTGAGTTGTCAAAAATTATGTAAATATTTTTATCTAAGCCATCAACCTACCAAAAAATACCTAGTTTTATTCTTAAGAGATCTTACATAGTAATTCTTTCTTCATTTTTAAAATATTTTTTCTCGCATAATGCGTTCAATATTTAGCCCAAATGATTGAGCGCAACTTAACCTCAACAACTTTGTCAGTTGTGATCTGTGAGAGAGCTTCTCTCTCGATGTACAATTTTCATACAAAAAAAAAATTGTTCACCAACATATATAGACCCAAACATACATACTAGAGCCGGGCAAAACGCATTCTATTATCGATCGTTCTCGTCGGCTTTGCTTTCTCAGTCTCGGAGCCTCGAAGGTCGCGCGCGTGCTCCTTATCTGCCTGTCGAAAACTACACGTAGGTCTCACTGGAGAATCGAAACTATCGGAACCGCTCCATTCTCGGCTGTTCTCGTCAGTATCGGCCGGTATCCGCAGTCTAGGCAGAAGGGGCGCTCGGCGCAGGTTCGGCGGCTCGGCAGCTCGACGCAACTGCGGGATTTAAGGTCGTAACACACGTACTGTGTTGGCAGAACTCTTTCATTTAATTGTCATTCATTAATTATAATCGCAATAAAATACAATTTCAATTTATCTATTAATTGGTTGAAAAGTAGCAATCGCTCGATTAATTGCTTAGAAAGTCTTAAAATATATTTACGTGAAAAGGCGAAATAAATATTCGTCATAATTGTTATGTTTTCATTATTTTTATTATATACATTTCAAAAACCGAAGGCTATCTACAAAAATTACAGGTACCGCTAGATTGCTTGTGCATTGGTCAACACACAAATTTCGCGAATCGCAAAAATATTTTGCCTATTCAACAAGACATACTGCCAGACTGCCTCGAGTTTGAGCTATATTAAACGGTGGTGAGAGTTCCGGTGACGCCTCCAGCATTTATTCGACGCGGTCGGCGCGCACCGATAACAGGTCAAGTTTCGGTATCGTTCGTTCTCGATAATGGTAGTTCCGGAACTGGCATTCTCGGACACAATAGTATCGGCGCGCCTGCATCGCCGCCGAGAACGAACGGAACTGAGGGTGTTTTTGTCCGGCTCTAATACATATAATGTGGGCGGCATGCTTTTGGAAATAAGGAAACTGTCTCGGGAATGTTTTTGTAACAATGAGGTACATCTTTCTTGTGCTGGAATTTGTCTTTCAAATCTGTATCATTTTAAAGATCTAATATTTCAAACTGTACATCGGATTTACGCTGTCAACATTGAAAACTGATGAAGCAAAAACTTTGAAATATGATTCCATATCAGGAAATTTCATGAAATCTATTTCCAAATTCTACGTTCATCGATTTATTTATCGTACTTAGTTGCAAGATTCATCGTGTAATGACTCTTTAGATTACACTCTTTAACGTGATTAAAATTTTTATGACAAACCAAACATTTTATATTATCTACAGTTTTTGAGAAAAAATAGTTTTTCCCATTTACTTTTAAAAATTATCGGACTAATATGACAAGAGCCATTTGCTTCCTCTTCCACGACAACATATTTTGCAATGTCGTCTTGTGTGATACTGAGGCCGTCTGCCTTATCGCTTCTATCTCTCAAAGTCAGGGGGGAATTTGTCGCCGACAAAATCGGGGGGGGGGGGACTTGCTTCAGGCTTCGCTCACTCCCGCAGCTCTTCCGACCACTGCCGACGGTTCTTTGCTACCGAATCGTTTTTCTGACGAGCTTGTTATAAGCAATAACGTTAGATTACCATATTTAAAATTTCCTCGAAATGTGGGTTACCATGTTATTACTTCCAGCCCTTCAAATTTCACTTGGAAACATCATTATTTTCAGATTCCAGGCTCACAATACATTTTTAACCATTCAGAATTTTCTTTATTTAATATTTTGCTCAGTGACAATACATAGTCCATTTTAGAAGGATTTATACCTCGTTTTCTTACATCACATAAACTACGATTTATAACCTTGATAAGTGTTTCAGAATCTTAAAAGGCTGAGATATTTTAAAATGTGCATTCGTACATGAAACTACACTTCTGTGTAATGTATGAGACAATACTTCTGAATACAAATCTGAAACCTTCAGCACACGGTGCTGTAAAAAAACAATAGAGCAAGAACCATTGACCAACCTTTTGTAAGGGAGACAGCATCAATAACATTGAATTGTAGAGATGACACACTACACTATTCAATAATAATTACCTTTTACCATTTTTCACTTGGAACTTTTGTATATTGAATGGCAAAGATGACACTCTACACTATTCCATAATTTTCACTTGGAACTTTTATATTTTTCAACTTACTTCAATAGTACACCATACTCCCAAAATTTCTTCATCGAAAGAAGATATAAAATGGCACCTTCTCCAATGTACCGTCGTCGAAAGCACGAGGAAGCAAGAACAGCATTGCTCACAAGCTTACATCTAATGATCTCCTGTCATCTAGCCGACGACGTAGCGAACTAATAATTATCGAGCCGATAGTCGCAGGTTTGGCAAACATGATGCGTGCGTCCATGCAATAACACCGCTGCACCTCTAACGCTCTTTTTGCATCCATGTTTTCAATATTGAAAGTGAACGTTTATATTTATGACAGCATAATCAACTAAAAAATATGTATGGTTCCATTAAAAAAGTTACCTCACTATCTCATAAAATACAAGTGATAAAATAAAAACAAATAGATACATCAATTAACACAATTTCCTCATGCACTTCCAAGAAAACTGCATTGCAATAACTTCAACCAATCAAAAATTACAGGAGATACTAAAGTTACGTTGCTCACCCTGCATAAATAAGAGAGAATTTAGCGTGGCCACATCGAATACGCGAAAGAATGACCTGTTCCCTAAGGGAATAGCTTGCATAGGTTCTAAGGGCAAAGGATTCGTTGATTTTTCTTTTGGATTTTCCTTGTTTAGAATCGGTCGTTCTGATTAAGCCATCTCTTCTTCATTATTTACTAATGAAGTTTAATACTCCTCAGTTGAAGAAGAGGATGTATTATTGGTCTTCTCTTGCAGACCAATGATAAGTGTATGTGATGTGGACTTACTGATCGAGGATCTTGTTCTATTTCCCTAGTAATGTGAATGACCACAGGCTCAATAAATGAACCAGTAGTTTCTTTGTAGACGAAAAGTCAATTTTCGTCTGAACGGTTTAGGCGCTCCCATTGGCCAGAAACGGACGCATGAACATACAGATCTTTTTGCCGTCAACCAATTTTCCGACATCCAGAAACCACAAAATTATTTGTATTTACTTGTTTTTCCTAAATTATTGTCTTACCTGTGCCTATTAGGAGGCCTTTGCCTATTATTTCGTATTTTCTAAGTTTCTAAATAAAAATTACGTATTATTCTGTCCCTTAGTTCAATTTAATTATGTACAATTACCAAATATTTATTTATTTATTATATTTGTCAAAATATCCAATTCATCTTCACATTTATAGTGAGACATATTAAAATATTGAAATAATGTTTCATCGTCTACTAGGTCGGGAAATAACAAGTGTAGCTTCGCTTTGTCATTCTCGTTCTGTTTAGAAGAAAATCGATACTTTCTTCGACTCCTTACCTTATTTTCTTCTTCCGCAATGAAAATGAACACAATGCGGTTTATTATTTCCATAAATTATTAAGCCACTGGGCACAATACAAGACCCGCAACGGGGGGGCCAAACTGACTCAGAATGTACCCTAAGTGTCCGTTCCGTCCCATCCGTCCGTCCCGTCCGTGCGTCCCGTCCCGGCCTAGTGCGCGCGAATCTCTCAAAAAGACGTCCTTCCGGGCCGCATGATTTGAAGTTGCACTAGATTTGTGAATGAGGCTTCTTTATAGTTCTCTGATTGGTCAGTGATGACGGCGCCGGAAACTCAAGTGCCAGCTGATAACTCGTCTCGAAACAAAATTCCGACCTCTGGAGACACTGCATCTTGTGAGAACGTGCATATTTGTGTTGTTTGTCAAGGTTTATTGACGTATAAATGAGTTTGGAGCCGAATTTTGCCGTTTTATAAACATAAATGTAGATTAGGCAAAGGTTACATATCAGTTGTCTGATTACAACATGTAGTTATTTCAATGAATTGTAGTTTTACAGTAATTTTTTTCTCAAAATTAATATTTTGAGTGAGAGAATCTGCTGTTTTGTTACCAAAGTGAGGCGAACTCTAAAGAAGCTTAATTCACAAAGTCTAGTGCAAATCCAAATCATGCTTCCGGGCCCCGCCGACTCTGCCGTACTGACCAATGCGCGTAGCTTAATGTACTTTCTTAACCCTCGTACCACATCTGGGGTCTTTTCGGACCCCATCATCATTAATTTTTTAATATTTTCCTGAATATTTGCAGGATAATTTTAGGCTTCTAGATATGCCTTCGTGCACTTATTAAGCAGGTATCAAACATTTTTCACATATTTGCTGAATTTTATTAGAGAGTTATTAATTTTTTTTTTCGTTACATGAGATTGGTTTTGACCTAAGTTGTAGCCTGTTATTTTTCCAATCACATTTAAAATATATTGCCATGAACATCAAATAATGTGTCTCTTACAGTCAATATTTGATTTATCTCGAAATAACTTTCGTAAAACTATTATAAAAATTTCTGAATCAATATGTATCAACAATGGAGGTTACACCACGGTAGAGGTTATTCTTTATATGAAATATTTAATGTAAGTAAATTATATTTACTATGTTATTGAAAATAACTTATAAAATGTATATTTATATAAAAACAATTATTTACACTCAGTATATTGCCGTATACATTCGTGTTTATCACTTCCAATTCTCAGTAAAGCTTGGGGTCCAAAAGACCCCAGGTATAGTACTTGATTGTAAATTGCAGATATGGTAAGAAGGTTAAATGCTGTTACAGAAAGAGCTGCCTTAAATCCTTATTGCTGTCGTAATGCTCTTACTCTCTTTTTTTGTGTTGCGACCTTTGGTACGCAGTGTTCTGTTTTGGATCCATACGCAATACCTGTGGCGGAGATCTTCCTAATAGAAAGGCTGTTCCCAGGCGCACGACGAATAGCGAGCGTAAACCAGGCTTTGGGCTCCGTGATTGCAGCCCAAATCGCGGCCGAATCGCAGGTTTCTCCTTCTCAATGGATACTGCCAATCGCTGTTTCCGGAAAGCTTTTTCAGTGGACAGCAGCCATTTCAATGCGACTCGGCAGGCGAATAGAAGGCGGTGGGGGGACGGAATTTATGGCAAGTTAATGTTTGTGGCTCCTATAACTATTTTATTTTGGCAGTTCTCTGCGCACAGCGTGCTTTGTGAAAAGGTTTATTGCAGAAAAATGGCCAATCAAGGAAGATCAGTGAATGGGCTCCAGTATCGGAATGGATGAGAATTGAATTCCAGCTAACCAGTGATGTGTTCATTATTTGCTTTTTTAAGTGACTGATTTAATAGGGGTTTTTGCACATTTTTCAAGTACTGCTTTAAAGAATATAGTTTTAAAATTGTATCTCGATATTCTAAAGCTCTATCAATCCAATAAGAAAACTAAATTTCAATGACATTTAAACACAAAAATAGTGTATAAAATGTCATATTTTCGTTAACACCCTCCCACTGACATAAATTATTACAAATCGTAAACATTCGTCAAGAGAACTTAATACGTCGCATTTCTTTCATATTCTACTGTGATAAAATTATTAAATACCGTATATCTTAAGGTAAAATAATAATTAATATGGTAAGTCGTTAGTTCAATAGAATATATAATATTAATAATTTAACACATATGTATAGGTTTTTCTTGTTTGACAATCAATAATAAAGTTTTCAAGAGAATATTTTATTTCCCATATAATGTTGGGACACGTTTCGCGTAATATTTATATGCATCATCAGGTGTAAGTAATAATAAATGTATATTTTTTCTGAAAATGAAAAACAAATTTTGATGGAGATTCAATTTCAATGGATACATGTCAATTGTTACTATTGCTTTGAATTGTTACTTCTGTCAAATGATTGCAATTTATACTGTGTATTTTCTCTTGGTGTATTTTATTTGTAACAGAAATAATCGCTAATAACCATGTTGTTGATGCAACAAAAAATAAACAAAATTATAAAAATAAATAAAAAATAAATAAAATTCAAAAAAACAATATGATATTGTTTTGAATAAAACCATTATGAATAAAGTTACGCAGTAATCGGAAATGAAATTATGAAAAGCACAAGTATAAGTGAAAAAATTTCTAGGAAGTACTTTGTGTACACTTACCAAAATGTGTAGTTAAGAAAAAAAATTAAATATAAAAAAATAAAAAGGATAAATCCCAAAATAAGGGAATGCTCATATTTCCCTCCTTTTCCTTGAAGTAAGGATGGATGTATTTACAATGTGAATTTTCCCATTACTGTCATTAAATAAAGAAGGACACCTGTGTGTTCAATTATTATAAGTAACTCTTATATTATTCTTATTTATTTAGCAACATACAATATTCAAATAATCAGATACTCTGTTCTTGAGATACTTGTTCCAATAACAGTTATTAACGTCATTAGACTGATAGTAAATAACAGACTTGGTTGGTTGAATTTGTAATCCTAGTCGATAGCAGAGATTAATAACCAAACTAGACTGCAATTGTGTCTTGTGGCGGTCCGTCGTTCAAAACGTTTCTTAATACCAACTTTTTATAAGAAAAAAGCATACAACGAGGAAATATTATTTCTCAGAATTAGTATTCTCCTACCATTAGTATACTGCTACTCTTTACCATTCACCGTAGGCTCCATTGTTCTTAATGGGTTGGGAACTGATACATTCTTAAGGGACGCCCTCTGTTAAAAGTGATTTTTCGTTCCTCTGGTTACGTTTATGTCGATAATAATGAAATTCGAAGCTCAAGATTTATGTTATTCTTCAACATATAGGGAAACTGTCGCACCTAGGGACAGATGTTAATGGACAAAGCATGTTTTTTAAGTAATCTGTGAGAGAAATTTCGGATTCTCATTTTCCTTACACTACTATTGTCATTTATGTTTACTCAAGTAAACGACTTTGTAGTGTGAGCTTTTTCCGTGATTTTTCGAGAGTTCAATGTTTTCGACCTGTGAAAAGTAGGTATTTCTGCATTTCTGTTTCATCAATTTTGTAATTACCCAAATTATTTAAAATGAATCCAATTGGTTTCAGAATGATGTCTGACCATACCACGAAGCTCAGAAATCAAGCAAATGCCTCAGCCACCAGCAGAAACAATTAATAGGGCTGTTTTGTTCGTTGTTAAAGATGGCATATGAATGCTTTGTTCAACAATCGTTACAGAAAAGGACGAATCTAAAAACATTATTATGCAATGTTTTTTTAAAAAAATGCACCTGTAATCAGTCACTCGAAAATTGATGGTTTTGCAATATATGAACTTGATCTCCCTATCCCATCTGTATTTGGTTGTTCTCTAAAATAAGAAACATTTATTGTTTTCCAGTTTCCTTAAATTATAATCTTGGTTAAAATCCTTTATGTTTAAAAAAAATACTGTTGCTGTATCATATGAAGTGGATACAGAGGACAGAACATGAGCTCCAGGACGAACCTGATTGGTTGTTCTTAAGGTCAGCAAAAATTTTTTTTTCTTTACACGATATTTATTTATTATACTCTAGGTGAAAGTCCCTTTCCTTCAACAAATGTTACCGGGAGAGATGGCTCAGTGTATCAATCACTGCAGTCCCTCTGACCCGGAGTCCTTTTAAATACATATTACCTTTTTAAAGAGTTTTTAGAGCAGATTTGGTGTAAAACAAAAATTTTTATCTCTCATGTTGTATTTTTGGAAAGTTAATTTTTTGCAGTTCTTATTTTTCGAAATTACAGAGTTTACAAAAATGGGGTCAACTTATACAGTCTTTTCGTACATGGGAGGAGAAATTTAAAGAAAAAACTGTGAGTCATATTTGAGAAAGCAATTGTTTAAAAATTGACATTTCACGCAAAATTACGCGAAAATCATGCTCAGTTTTGAAAAAGTGTAGAGGATCTTATTTCAAGACCTGTTTTTGAAAAACAGATTTCATTACAAAAAATTTACCTTCAATGTTGTAGTTGTAGGTAGTGGCCGAAAAGAAATTGAACCTTTCAACTTTCAAAAAATGAGTTTTCAACGAAAATCAGACCAGCCACATTTTTTAAGAGTTCTATACGGTGTCGCAGAAAAAAGTTTAATAAAAAAATTTGGGAGCTATTTGAGGGTTCATGTAAAGTACTCTCGCACTCAAATTATCATATTCAAACTCGCACAGGCTTGAGTTCGTTCAGATCCATGGGGGAATATTATTTTGAAAAGAAATCTAATAAAGAGTTTAGGATATGTATTATAATAAGGACAATAATAAATAAGGAAAATATGGACTTTTGGAGCAATTTTTGAGAAAATTTGGAAAATATCGTTTTGAAATATTATTAAATCTTATTTTAAAACACACTAAAAATTAAAACAATTTTTTCAAATTCGAGATGTGATATCAGCGAGTTATGGCGTTGAAAATCAATTTTGGTGAAGCTTTGGTAAAACAATTTTTTCAAATTCGAGATGTGATATCAGCGAGTTAGGGCGTTGAAAATCAATTTTGGTGAAGCTCCTTTGAATGGTTAAGGGACTAGTGTTGTTCAGAGACAGGCTGGAGCAACACACTTGAGAAAACTTTTCGGCATCATAGGGCCACAAAATATGGATCCTGACTGCACTACGTATTCGAGAATGCAATTTATAATATTAAGCATACGAAAAATCCATTTTTTTGGTATCAGAGATTTACGAAAGTTTTCGGACGAAAATTTGAAATCGAATCACAATATTTCTTGGGCATTACTATTGTCCGATTAAAATAAGTTGGTGATTGACAATTGCGAATGGGAGCGACGCGTCGCGACGTTGACAGTTTGCGTACCAGTGAGCACGTGCTCCCGGGACACGAAAATAAACAATTGACATAAACACTTATTAAAGTAACCAAATCATACACTCATATTATATGAAGCTACAGCTTCAGAAGCACAACTGTCAATCACCAACTTATTTTAATCGGACCATATGTAGTCGTAAATGTGAAAGTGAAATCGAAGTTTTGGGATGAGCCCGTTTAAAGTTATACTTATAACTGACTGAAAAATGCATGAATCTCACCGGTACTAATTGATGGATTAGGAAGTAACCGATTAAAAAAATTATGGATGTTTTCTTAATATAAGTTTCTTTAAATGGTACAAAACAACGGTCATAATTCAAACATTTTTGGAGATCTATCGAGGTTACAGCACGCGAACAATTTGTAAACGAAGGAAGTACTTTCCAAACAGGAATGTGGTCTTCTTTTGTATCTACCGGCGTTGACGTAGGCGCATTAGCTATTACACTTCGTTAAGTAAATGAATGCATGCAGGAACTCCACACGCAATACTTAATGAAACAAATTTCAATATGCATTATTGGATACGGAAAAAAAGAATGATTTTGTATCCGTCGCGTCTTCCTAGATCGGCTGATCGTCCGTTGCCCTGGGCGTCGATAGAACAGTGACCTTGGAAATAGTATGTAGCAACGTCCGCACCGTCATCCGTAGATTCGAATGTGGGATGAACGATTTGCTATACTTAGGTTTTTATTTCTTGGCGAGTGAGGGCCTGTCTTCAGGATGGAATACCTCACGGTATTTCGCGTCTTTCTCAGTCGTGTCGCTAGATCTCGCATGATAGCTAGCACTACTCGATAAGGTCGCGATCATGCGAGATCTAGCGGCTCCACCGAGAAAGACGTGAAATACCGTGAGATATTACATTGTGAAGACAGGCCCCCAAGCGCCAAGAAATAAAAACCCAAGTATAGTTCAGAGAAACGTTACTGTCCTCGCCTCGCACTGCTCACCCACCTACCACTCTCAGGGGCACTGCCCGTCCAGCCGACCGAAGAATGAACGGCGCGTGGAAAATCTTTCTTTCATTGCGCGCTATTGCTAAGCACTTACTATTGCTTATTATTGCATGCGTTGTTGCTACGTAAATGTAAGTGTTATCTTACTGGAATTATCCACGTCAACGCCCGTGCAAATGGACGACGCTTCCCAAGAATTCTTTCATTGCGCGTTTTTGCTAAGTAGTTGAGGAAAAGATATGAAATTGTTAAGAAAGAAACAAAATACCGTTATTCAGTACACTTTATGAACACAGAAATAATTTGCTTCTTTTGGTGCGTTTAAAAACAGTGCATTATTATACCAATAAACTGACAATTATGAAACTAAGAGTTTTAAAAAGAATTAATTTTAAAAGTTTTTAAATAGCGCATGGCAGATATCACATTCCACTTTGTACAGTTTCGTTTAGTTTTATTTTGTGAAAAAAACAGTAAAAACTGTATGTAACGTGTGAGGGAGATTATCTGCGCACATTTTCTTGAATTCCTGAATCCCCAACATATTAACCGTAAGTAGATGAGAGGTGAATAAGTTTTAAAAAACAAACAAAATGATAATAACATTTTAAAAAGCGCGAGATTAGCAACATTTGAAAAACTAGACATTTTTGCTTCGAGACATTGCTATAGAAAATTTATTTGCATCGGTAAACAAACAACAGAATTGATTTTTTAATATTCCTAATAAAATACTAACCCATGCCCTCGGCTCTGCTCCTACAAGCAAAAGAAGAGCGCAACAAAATGTGCTCACAGTGAAGCTAGATGGACTTGGGAACAGTCAGTAGTTTTTGTTATAAATGGGAACTGTCCCCTTAAATTGTCAGTGAAACACCCCTTTCTCTCGGGCATTTAGTTGCTTTGTTTTCTCAAGATAAAAATTCATTGAACTGCCCACCAATATTTCGAATACTAATTTTACACTCACCACTAAACATGAGAACGAAAAGGAATGACGCAAACGAACGAACCAACCAACAGTTCTTCCATAAATCCATAGTCAATGATCCAAAATAAACGGACATGCTTCAAGAAAACATCAAACATCATTATTTTTGTAAAAAGCTGGCACATTTTAGCGTTGCGAGTTAATTTGTTGGGACACCGGGACGAAGATTAAATACCTAATCTGACGGGATCTCTAACTAATGGAAATTGCATCAACGTCCGCGCCAGTGCCCGTACGGACGCCCAGAGAAGCTTCGAGACGCCAGTGCTAATACGTGACGCTTCCGTGCTTCCTCTGCCCACAACGGCGACTCGTGCTCAGGTTGCACAACCCACAGATAATCGATAAAATCGCATTATATGGTAGGAATTTTCCATTTAACGTCATTCAATATTCAAATTATTGCAATCATATTGATGTACATGAAATATTTTGAAGTCAGAGTGCCTTGTCTAGCGTTTAGAGCGCTTCGAGGCAGCACAGTAATGTCACGCTCCTAAGCTCTTTTATTGCGTACTGTTTACTCTTTTACAGGCCGGGCGCCTGTATGTTCGACATTGGGCCCCGTGCGCTTTAGCCCCGTAACTCTCGCAGACAAAGCCACCGACTTACACCGCAAAGATGTTGACTTTCAGAGATCGGGGGGGGGGGATGTCTCGCCGCAGAGCGGACAGGGTCGAGTCGGCGGCCTTCGAACCCCAGGGAATACCAATTTTTTGTCTTCATCTGAAATTATCTGCAACCTCACTTCATGAATGTCACTTGTTATTGAAAGTACACACGTTTAGTTAATTCTTGACGGTTATGAATGCATTATTTATGATGTTTGGAGACTTTATTTTCGTTTAGTAATGTTAATTCAAAATGTGATTTTCAAAATGTTAATTCAAAATGAAAACGGTTTGTTAATTCAAAATGTGATTCAGTGAGTGCAGTTCAATTTTTTGTATAGAGGATCGGTATGGAAAAAACCTCTTTTTGTCCTTAATCAGTACACGGTGTGTGCAATGCTCTTCCTGGCAGTTATTTTGCGAGCGTCGTTGTGAATAGGAGAGAGTATATAGAAGATCTCGAGGGATAGTTGTGTGTGTTGTCGTTGCTGCTGCTACCAACAAATCTTCGTCAAGGAAGTAAGAATTTCCTCTCATTTAAGAGAGAATACTCAACTAAAAAAATTAGATATTTCAGATATATATTGTGATATACCAGAACGGGACATGGTTTATTCATAATATTAGTTGTATACGGGGCGACTAAATGGACTTGTAAAATGGCGATATCCGGCCCTAGTAACGCCAGCGCAGAGGGTTGCTATGGTGCAGGGCAGGTAAATAAACTAGCTGCAAGCCTCGTAGGTGCCGGAACGCTGGCTAGATCGATATAATAAAGAATATGTGATTGGTCGAAAAACGTATGACGGACGAAGGCGCGGCTACATGGGGTTGTAAGAAATGAGCGGGTTGGCGGGGGGCAATTAGACTTTCTGGTGTTTACCGCCGTGTTTTGGAAAAATAGAACGTGAGACGCTACCGACCCATCAAGGGTTGCAAAATACAAAAAAACATTCATTCGGACTTGGAGCTTCGTTGAGTGCAGATCGTTACAGTCTGACTCAGAGTGGTGGAGTGTAGGTCGTGAACTCGGCTCTTGAGTTTCGTGGAGTGCAAATAGTGTGCGGACCTTGTAGTTGAAAGTGAGACTTATACATTTTCGTGCGAAAAGTAACAGTCGTCATCGGACTTAGAAATTATTTGCCGGAGTACATCCGCGGACTTGGGCAGTTTTGGGTGTTCACCGGACGATAGTTCGAACATTAGTATTTTATTAAACTCGTGTGAAAGATTATAAACCTAAAGCGTCGGAAAGAACTTAGCTAGATTTTATGCAGTGTGGACTGGATACTTCAGCAACCGCGCAAGATCAGAAGACAGAAGAGCGACTCGGATTCATCGGCCAAGTGAGAAGCGTCTTCGGAACGAGCGGGTCGGCAAGACGGTAACATATACTGCAGTATATTAAAATAATATCTTTTAAAAGGGGTCATGGCCATTAAGTAATCCGTTAAAATTAACATTGAATAAATTGTTAAATTTTGTTCTTTGGAAAAAGAAAAGAGTCTGTTTATTTGTCAATCATAAGCTTCTAATTAGTTGGAAGCAGAGAATTTCCATATTTCAGATTCCACGCCAGGCTGTACAGTCGGCAGATCAGGTAATCGGCTATCTTAGCGATAGCGAATACATGTAATCCGAATCCATCGGCCCAAGCTAGCTGGATACCCATATAATTTTGACAGAATTAAATAGGGAAAAGTTAGTATTAGTTTATGTCACCTGTTCCTGGCGCCCACATTTTTCTATAAATTCGGAACAGGTCAAACTCACGACAACGTATTACGAAGTGAAGGATGAAGGGATATTTCAATATTCATATACAGATATTTCATTGTTACAAAATACTATATCAGGATAGTGAAATAATTTTAACTTGCGAAATGTCTCAATGCAGAAATACAAAAACTCGAAGGCCCACTAAAAAATCAAAGCCACAACCATCTGCACGTGCTACTTCATAACTTACACGGACTCTGTGCATAAAATTATATAACAAATAATTGAACAAAGGCTTTTATTAAACTTCGTTTTAATTTACATGAATTGCTATAGTTTAAATATTAGTGTTCTGAAATTTAGAAATTATATTCTCGTAATTCGATGGAGATGCATCTCCAAATTTGTTAGGGCACCATCCGCTACTGATTTCCATAAGTCATCCATTACTTCTTAAGTATTTCACAAGAATATGCAATGAAGGATTATTTGGGAATCGTCGCCGTCCATCTACGGGAGTTGACGCGCACGTATTTTCGTTGGCACGCTGACAATTTTCATTAGTCGACAATTACTCCGCCTTAACTAGTTAGCAACATAACGTAATAAAATATATCCCAAGCGTCGTCCGTCTCTATAGCCGTTGGCGCACACAATTCCTAAGTCGTCTAGCAATAATACAGAATGAAATAATTTGCAAGCGTCGTCTGTCTGTACAGGGTGTCCGGCGAGGAAACGTCGAAATGTCGAAAATAAGCTCTTAAGACAATTCTTAGCATATTTTGTCTAATGAACTAGATAGATATTCCGAATGGTTGAGCCACAATAAGCCCTCAAAAGTTTGTTTGAAAAAATGATTTCTAGGGAAAAATTTGCATTACGGAAGCATAGAAACACTCCGGAAACGTGTAAGTTGTTTATTATTTACAAAAGAAATGAATATATTTGTTCAGAAAGAAAAATTAATCTAGAAATAAAAAAGCACCGAATTTACACCATTAGTCTGCTTTTTTATTTCTCGCTTAATTTTTCTTTCTGAGCGAATATATTCATTTCTTTTGTAAATGATAAACAACTCATATGTTTCTGGAGTGTTTCTATGCTTCCATAATGCAAATGTTTGCCTAGAAATCATTTTTTCAAACAAACTTTTGAGTGCTTATTTCGGCTCAAACATTCGGAATATCCACGTAGTTTATTAGTCAAAATATGCTTAGAATTCTCTTCAGAGCTTATTTTCGAAGTTTCGACGTTTGCTCCCCGTACATCCCGTAGAACCGTTGGCGCATACAATCCCTAAGTCGTCTTTTCCGTACCATTGTTCAAATAGTTAGCAACAATATGCAATGCAAGGTTTTTGCAGGCGTCGTCCATTCGCAGGCCGGCGGCGCCAACTGTCCCAGGCGCGGCGGGCGTTGGCGGGGGGGGGGCGTGGTGGCGCGGGGGCGTGGGCGGACGAGAAGCGGCGCGTCGCAGCGTCACTATTGTCCGGGGGCTGCGGAGCGCTGCAGATTCGTGCTTCGAATGGCGGGCTGGGGCGATTGTAAACTGCGCTCAACGTCATTCCGGCCCGTCGTAAAGTCGCGCGCGTGTGGGAGGGGCGGCGGCGGCGCCTGGGGAGTTGTTGAAATAACGTGCTCCCGAAGATAAACTAGGAGAAGCCAGCCCGGAAAGGTGCCTCTTCGAATGGAAAATATTACGAGACGTTAGGCGCCCGAGATGTGGAGTTGTGTGGGCGGAGATGCGGCGCTGCCGCTAAAGCGCGTATAAATAGGGAACAAAGCATTTCAAGGATATGGACTCAGCCGTCCTAAGCCTGTCGTCGTTCATTTACACCTGGCTGCGCGATCAAAAGAGGATGCGTTTCGCGGTACTTTGAATCAAAAATATATTTTTATGATTGAAGAATCGAACTCTCTATATTCATGGCATGTATGTATGTATTATGTTATTTAATTTGATAATCTATGTCACAATTTCCTGAACCCGAAAATCGTATCGTAAGAAAGCAGGATGGTTTGAGCAAAGAAAGAAGGATAGAAATTTGTTTTGTTTTTATTTTTGTTATTTTTCACATTGTTACTGGGGACTACTGTTACTTTTGATGAAGGATATGCTGCGAAAAAAATTCGAAGCCAACCGGTCACTATAAAAATTGCAGTGTTGGTCGGTTTCGCAGTCGGATCCGCGTGCACTCCGAGCAATCGCCCGCTTTGGAACTCGAGATTTGCGGAGGCTGAAGGATAAAACCTCCCTTCTTGCGATGTGCGAGTGCTGCGGTGATTTCGGGAAAGCTACAGGAGTTCAATTGTAAAGGCTATGTTACATTCAAATAAATCCACAATTTACCTAAAATAAACCAAAAATTCAGAGAACATCTGAACATACGAAGAACATATGCACTAGTACAAAATTATTTTCTAAAAAGAAATCAATGAGGAAAGAATATAAAATAAAATAAATACGACCGAATGGGAAGTAGGGCTTGAAGAGATACAACCAAG